>JAMAKW010000035.1:0-474848 GCA_023628315.1 Neopestalotiopsis sp. M2102B
ATTATAAATCAATTAATTAATAATATATTCCAGAATGTTCTTATTGGTTGATTTAATGGGTATAAAAGGGAGTTATTTTATTTGTAATTAGTTTACTTTCTTCCTCTCCTTAAGCTTCAATAAAACCACGTTTTTTAGCCTATACCAGACGATTCTACGAATCTATAGTTGAACGCTTCCCTGTGCCTAAGGTATATGATTATCCAATCAGACCTTAGAACACTAAATTAGCAAAAATACGTCGTTAAAAAGATTATTAATTATAAAAAAGTCGGACGAGGATACCGATTCCATATTAAATAAAAGGGTTACCTATTTAAAAAAAATACTTAGGAACCTAGGAAGGCAATAAAGGACTATATCGCTTTAAATTAATATTTTTAAGATTAATAAGCGGATTAAAATTTGTAAAATTATTTTCAAAACCGAAAATCGACTAATTTACCTCGTTAGGAACCCTTATAAATTAGAGATTTTTTATTATAAATTATTCGTAGCTATTTAAGGCAGGAATTAAATTATCTTCCTTATTTAATTTTAATATATTACGCTATACCTCCACGATCGTTTTGCCTTTTACCCGATTCCGTATTTTCCGGATACGATTTAAACGACCTAAAATAATCGATAGCTATATTTAAAAATCCGTTATTTAACGATAAATTTCCACTAAATTTTTGCTTGCCTTACTCTCCTTCGCGTCTAATTTACGCTATTAAAAAAGCAGCTTTTTTAAAAAAAAAGCTATTAATACCCCGTTATAAAACCGATTCCTATTAATATACGCCGCATAACGCGACGATTTTTCCACTATTTTATATTTTTTTTTAAGCCTAAAATAATAAAAATAAGGCATATCGGCAATAAAGCTATAAATAATAATAGCGCTTAAAAAAAATCGCGCTTACGAGTTTTTTTTAATTTAAACTTTTTAATTCGATTTAATATAATAAATAAATATTATAATAAAGCATAAAAAAAAAATTTAAAAAACCACGGCAAATAGGCATTACGACCTATTTATGCGACCTAAATCTTTCGAAAATAAAAAATATAAAAAAAGGAGCTAATATTATAAATATGCACCTTTATAAAAAGATAAATATATATTAGCGCTTAAAAAAGGCATATTACGGGGTAAGGACTACGGATTTAAATTTAAGGAATAGCTATTATTGCTAATTATTAGCAAATATTAATAAAATTACGTTTTTAGCAGCGCGCCAAAATAAAAAATCGTTTAAATCGTAACGATTTAATTAAGGATTATTTTTATTTTAACGATTTAGGATAATAAAAATTATACCTATTAATACGATTTAAGCAAATATTAATAAAAGAATAAATAAATATATTAAGGACGGATTTCCTACGGTTATATAAATAATTATTACTTTAATAATTAATTTAAGCATTTATTTTATTTATAAATAAAGCATTTTATACGCTTTAACGATTATATTTATAAATCCTTTTAAAATTATTTTAATTATTTTTTGCTTAATATAGTTATTTTTTTAGCTAGCGCATCCTATTAGCATAAACCCACCTAAATCTATACCCCAGGTTTATTTAAGAAACCCGACCGTATAATTCGTTATATTGATTTATAATTAAGGAAAGTGGTGGAATACCATAGAAGATATTTGGGTGGGGCTACTTTATAGTATTGCTACCGTAAGGGCCACCACTTAGTGGGGTTTTACCGCACGTTAAAGATATCGTTAATAACCGATATTTTTACAGCCTTTATAGCTATTATAACGATATAATATGCGTTATAATGCTATTTTTATACATTATCCGATATTATATAACATCCGTGCAATACTCCTTTTATTAAATAATATCGGTTAAGTTTAATAGTTTTACGAATTTTTGGAATTTATCCCTAGGAAGTGGTTTCGTAAAGCCGTTTACTAGAATATTATTCGTCGATATATATTCGATACGAATATTTTAATTTTCGACTTTTTAATAAACGTAATAATATCGAATAGCTATATATTTCGTTCGTTAATAATATTCGGGGTTATAAGCCAAATTAATAGCTTTTATATTATCTCCTTTAATTAATACGGTATTAATATTAATACCGATTTCTTCGAGGAGATTTTTTAACTAAATAGCCTCTCGGGTAGCCTGCTCTAGCCCGTTAAACTCGGCTTCGGTGGTTAATAAGGAAATCGTTAATTGCCTTTTCGATTTCCAGCTTATCAGTCCGTTATTTAAAATAAATAAATAACCGGACGTAAATTTACGGGTTTTATAATCCCTAATAAAATCGGCATCGGAATATCCTATTAATCCGGGTTTTATAATCCCGTTATAGGTAATTCTAAAATAAAAATAGGATTTTATATAATTAAAAACCCTTATTATACCTTTTATCGAAGTATTCGATAGGTTTTATATAAATCTGGCTAAAAACGATATAAAATAAGCCAAATTAGGCCTAATTTATATTATAGCATGTATTAATCCACTTAATAAATGCTAATATCGGTAAATAAATTCCGAGGAAGCCGGTTTTTCGTTATTTTTGCTAATATATAACGATTTCGGAAAACCAGGGCTTAGCGGTATACTAAATGGTTTTATATCGGAAAAACCGTTAATTTCCAATAGGCGTTTAAGGTAAATTAATTAGTTAATGCGAATAGTTTTCTTTTCTCGGTTTTTTTTAATTTGTATACCGAGGAAATACGAGACTGGTCCTAAGTCTTTTATTTCGAAATCTTTCGAAATATCCTATTTTAATTAATTGATTTTCCGTAAATTAGGACTAAAAAACAGGAAATTATCTACGTAAATAATAATAAAAATATTAGAATCTTTATTATAATACGCTAATTCGTCTAAAATAAATAAATTAAATCCGAGCTTTTTCAAAGCGTTTTTTAGTATAATTTGCCATTAACGTGGATTTTATTTAAGGCCGTATAATGCCTTTTTTAGCTATATAGCCTGGGTATTATCGTTTTTCCAACCGAAATTATTTAATTCCGGATTTTCGGCAAAAAAATCGGATAATCCGGTTATCGGGGTAATAAATATTTCTTCGTTTAATTCCCCGTTTAGGAAGGCGCCGATTATATCGATTTATTCGATTTCCTAATCGTAATATATAAAAAAAGCTAATAAAAGCCTTTAAATAATAGATTTTATTCTTATAGCGAAAATTTCGAAATAATCGATACCGTATCGTTATTTAAATCCACGTATTATTAATCTTGCCTTATACCGCTCGATATTACCGTTTTTATCGGTTTTTCTTTTAAAAACCCATTTAACGGTAAATGGGTATTTACCGGCTTTTTAGATTTTATTACGGTCGACGGCTTAAAAAATCCTTTTTCGTATAAATTGCCGGAGTTCTTCGTAGGCAGCTTATAGCCACTATTTTTTTTCGGGAGTTTTTAACGCTTATTTAAGCGTTTTCGGTTTAATATAACCGTTATCGATCGTGGAATAATACGAGATATTAGCGAATAATTCGTTATATTTAACGAATTTATCTCGTTCTTTTTCCGTAAATTTCGGAAGGATTACTTCGATATTCGATTTCGGAATATTCGAAAGGTTATTTTTATTGGATTCGGCGTTCCCGGGTAAATTCGGTTATTCGCTAATACCGGGTAAATTCGGTGGGTCGATATCCATAATTATGGATTCTTTTTTTAATTAGAGGTTATAAGGGTTATTAACTTTTTAATTTTCGTTATTAAATAAGCCGATAATTAAATTATCCGATTTAGCGTAACGGCTAATATTTATGGTTTCTGCCGTAGGGATCGAGGTTCGATTCCCCGAACCGGTGGTTCGAAAATCATCCGAATCCTGTAATTTCTCCCCCTTATTTCGATTTTCCGGCAAAAATCGAATATAGGAAATCCGTATAATTCGTAATTTATACGGTCGATCGGCAATATAAATGTAATAGATTTTATTACCGTTATAGCCGATTATTTATTTATTTTCGGTAATATTACCGAATTTATCGGACGTAACCCGATTTTTTTTGGTTTATAAACTAAAATAAGGGTTTTAAAGGTATGGATAATGGATATATTAGGCTTATTATCCCGTTATAGCCAGAAATAATCGTGAAATTCCTAATATAGGGTAAGCTAACCGGACGCCGTAGCCGTAATATTTATTAAATAAACGACGGCTTTTATAACGAATTCCCAAAAGTTTTTCGGGAGTTATAAATCGATAAAAACCGTACGGGTCTTTTCGATTATTATTCGGTTCGTCCTCTCGGCAATACCGTTTTATTCCGGTATATACGGAGTAGTGGGTTTAAAAATAATCCTTTTTTCGGTTAAATAATCGTTTAATTTAACCGGGGAAAACTCCCTACCGTTATCTATGCGAATTATATTCGGGTATCGACCGAATTATGTTTTATAATATTCGATTTTTTTAGTGATAATATCGAATATTTCGGACTTTTCCTTGGAAAACTCTATATTATAAAAGCCGGTTTTATTATCGGTAAAGCCGGTTATATAATTATAACCGGAATAGCTAAATAGGGTAATATATACTATATCGATGCAAAATCGATATAATGGTATATTTGCCCGATTAGAATTAATACGGGCTTGGTTACGGGTAATTTTACCCGAAAGGCAAGATTTATAGTGGAAATCTTCCTTTTTTATTTCCCCTTTCGGTATATTAGCAGTTATTTTAGCTATTTTAGCTAAAATATCGAAGCTAGGGTGGCTAAGGATTTTATGCTATCGTTCCGTAGCTGTGAGGAAATTCGAATTATTATTTAATAATTCGATTTCTTCGAAATCCGTGGAATTATCGGATTTTATTACCGATTCCGGTTCCGGGTAAGCCGCGTCGAATATACGGGCTTTTTCTATTATTTTTAATAAATTTATAGCTAAATAAGCTATATCGGGTTTAGATATATATACTACGTAAAAAAAGAAACCACGCTTTTTTTAGTTTAACGTAGCAAACGGACGATTTTTAAAATCGTATAATTTATTCCCGCTTATAATACCACTTTTTTAATAGTGAAGCTGGCCGGATATAATATTTAGCGGAAATTCCGGGATATAAAATACGTTTAATAACGTAATTTTACGAATTTCCCGGTTAATTCGGAATAAAAGAACGATTTTTCCTATTCCTTTTGGAAATATTTTTCCACCACTTATAATAATCGGTAATAAATCCGATTTTACGGTTAATTCGGCGAATAATAATTTATTATTCGCAATATGCTTCGAAGAACCGGTATCGTATAACCACTAATCTCGTGGAACGGTATTTAATTTCCGTTTATTCGGAATATTTAAAAAAGAATAAAACGATTTTTTTTCGGTGGTTTCTTCGGTATCGTATGGTGGTTTTCCTCGATTTCTTGACTTGTTCGAGGAGGATGTGGATAAAGTCGAAGTATTCGGCTTATTCGATTTATTCGAATTATTCGATTTATTCGAATTATTCTATTTTTTTTTATTTCCGCTTTTGAATTCCCGTCGATTTTAATTAGTCCGGGAATTTCGGGAATTATTTTTATTACCCGTAAAATAAGAATTTCCTATTACCGAATCTGGGTCCCGTCGGTTTTCGTTTAATATATCGGTTATTAGATTTTTTAGGATAGGGGGGTTAAATAACCGTAGGGTATTTTGTTAACGATTAGCTTATATAGGGTAAGCTGATTGGAGGGCGGCTATAAAGATCGTTTTTTAATCGATATTATCGATTTTTGCCCTAACGTTTAAAAGCTTCGATAAATAGCTTTTAAAATTGGAAATAAATTCGTTTAACGAGTTATAATTCTCGAATTTTATAATATAAAATTCGAGGTAAAGCTGCTGTCGAAGGACGGGACCGGTGCCTTAATAGGCTGATTATAAAGTCGATAAAGCCTTATACGGATTAAATTTATCGAAAATTAAATTTAACGGTTCGTTCGTTAAGTTTTAACGAATTAGAAGCAACGCTTAGGCTTTTTATATTTCGGTTATACCGATATACGTTTTAGGTTTTTCGAAAAAACCGTTTATACCCAGCAGCTTTATATATAATTATATAATGGATTTCCACGTATTCTAGTTATCCGAATTAGAGAGTTTTTGTTTTTCCGGCATTTGGCAACCGGATAAGGCACGTATAATGCTATTTATTTTGTTTGATTTTTCCCGTTATAACGATGTATAAATCGTTTAAACGGTAAAGGATTCGTCGAAATAAAGGTAATAACCTTTAAATATACGATAAGGTATTATATAAACAATCCGTAAAACGGGTAATACTGCTTTCCTAATGTAGTAATCGGCTATTATAGCGGAATTCCGGGGTTTATATTAAGCGATTTATAGCTCGTCCGGGAGTGCGGCTATAATTTTCGATTTTATACCTTTTATTAAGGTATATAGCCTATAATGCAATATAATTTAATATATTGCTTATAATCGGCTATTATAACGGGTTTCCGAAATTTAAATAATTAACCTTTTAGCCGTTATATGGCTATAACGGGTAAGGTTAACCGTTCCGGGCTTAGGATTATAGTTTTCGATTATAAAGTCCGGTATCCAGGTATGGTATTATACCGGACCGGGCTTATAACCTGTTTTAAGGTCTGATTGGATAATTATATATTTTAGGCATAGGGAAGCGTTTAATTATAGGATTCGTAAAATCGTTTAATATAGGCTGAAAAACGTGGTTTTATTAAAGCTTAAAAAGAGGAAGAAAATAAATTAACTATAAATAAAATAACTCCCTTTTATACCCATTAAATTAATTAATAAGAATATTTTAGAATATATTATTAATTAATTGATTTATAATTAAGTTAATTAATAATACGGTTAATTTATAATTAAGGAAAGTGGTGGAATACTATAAAAGATACTTAGGTAGGGCTATCTTATAGTATTGCCACCGTAAGGGCCACCACTTAGTGGGGTTTTACCGCACGTTAAAGATATCGTTAATAACCGATATCTTTATAGCCTTTATAGCTATTATAACGATATAATATGCGTTATAATGCTATTTTTATGCATTATCCGATGCTGTATAACATCCGTGCAATAAAAATAAAATATAATAGCACTTTATTAGGATAAAAAGCCTTTTAATATCACGGGGTGCGGGTAGGCAATATAGGCTTATGCCGTATAATAATATATTTTCTATAATTTAGCAAATTTATAAATAACGGCTTACCGTTACGGTAGGTTAATTAATAGGACGTAGCTCGAAAAGCTATAATTTAGGTTCCGATAAATCGGTAAAAATATTTATAATTGCGGGATTTACCCGGGCCGCCTATAGCTAGCGCCCGGGTTTTTTCGCTAGTTATTTAGCGGTAGCGCGCCTAGCGCCGTAATAATACTTCCTTTTTTAAAGCAGAGCTTTTGCGACGTACGCTTTTTTTTTTTTTTTCCTTGCTATTTTTTTACGGCGTTATTTTAATTTTTTTTATATAGCCCTAAATTTATTATATAGCTTTTTACGGTTTAGGCTTGGTATTCGGTATAAATAAATTCCGATAATGCGGATAAAATCTAATTTATTTTTATAATAAAGGTTTTAATAAATAGGGTAATATAGCTAGTAAGGTTTAATTTATCCTTATAATAGAGGTTAGATAAAATTAGGCTTATTCGGATATCGGCGATAATAATTATTAATAATTTTTAGGCGTTTTTTAGCTAAGTAGCGGGTGATTCCGTGGGTTTATCGTATTTTTTTTATTTAATAATATATTTAAAATGCGGTTTCTTACCACGATTTTTTTTATCCTAGCGGGAATTTAATATATTTTTTATTATTTATTTTTATATACCGTTTATTTTTATAAAAGATAGCGGGTTTTATCGTTATTTAAGTAAGGGGTCGGTTAAATCGGGACGTAATAGGCTAATATGGAATATAAAATATATTTTTAGGGATAGCGGTAAGTTTAGGCGGTAGGCGTAAAGGCTAATTATTTTATTAATTTTTTAGGGTTTTAGGTTTTTTTAATTAAATTTTTTTTATAAGCGGATGGTTTTAATATTTTTAGCGTTTAATTATATTTTTTAATATAAATAAAATTTGCGGGCTGGTTTACGTTTCCGATTAATATATTTTTTATATCGAGCTTAGGTAATATAAATTTCGGATTTTAGGTATTCGTATATAATAGCTATTTTTTAGGCGAGTTTTTTAGCGTTTTTAGCGGTAGGTCGGGTTTTAAATAGGATTAGTTCGAATTTAAATCGGGGGTAATAGCTATAATTTGCGAAAAAAGGGGTTATTTTTAAATTTTTATTTAAAATATTATTAATCGCGAATTCGGCTAAAGGTAGCTAGCGTATTTAATTATTTTATAAATAAAATACGTAATTTCGCAAATATTATTTTAAAAACGAATTAGTAATTTTAATTTATTTATTAATTTCGAGGTAATATACGGTCGATAATAAAGCGGTAATCCTTAAGCGTTAAATTAAATATTTTTAAAATTTAAATATAAATTAAGGATTTTAATCGGATATAATAATTTTTAGTAAGCCGTATAACTTTTATATATATTTAACGTATAGGCGGGAAACCTTTTTAAAATCGTAGGTTCCTTTATAATAAATAAAATATTTTTATTTAATTAATTAATTTACGATTATAAGGATTATATCGTAATTATAATTATCGGGTAAATGCGTAATAAAATCTATAAATATATTTTATTAAGCGCGCTACGGGATCGGTAGCGGTTTTAATATTCTTTAACGTGCTTTACGAAAAGCGGTAATTCGTTTATAAATATGGTAGTTCCGTATTTATCGTTTTATATACGATAATATTCCGGGCTAATAATATTTTCGGAATAATGCTTTATATATACGGGCGCGGCTTATATAGCCGGTTATTAAGCTAGCGTAATAAGTTTTTAGGAGTTCGGCATATAATTTTTAATTTTCGGGTATATATAAGCGATTTCGGTAATATAAGTATTTCCCTAATAATTCGCATTTTATTAATAAAATCCGGCGGTAGCGGGATTTTTCCTTTTTAAAAGCTTCGATAATCGAACGGAATTTTTAATTAATAAAATATCCTTAATCGAAAAATTTTTAAATTTTAGGTAATAATAACGGGGTAGTTTTTCTAGCGGGTATTATAAATTTATTTAGCTTTAAATTAGGCTGCGGTTAATATTTAGGAGCCCCGGGTTTTTAGAGCTAGCTGCGGGTAATTAAATATAGCTTTATAATCGGGTCGGTAAAGCGTATTCGTTTAGCCGGGCATATTAGTTTTATTTTATAATTATAAATCTCGGGCGTCGGCGGCGGAATTAGCGGTAATTTAACGGGTATAAATAATATATCGAATTTGCTTATTAGCGGTAAATCGGGGTTATTAAAATTATTTTTTTTAATATTATTTAGCTTTAGTGTAATAGGCGTTTATTTTTTTTTTAGGCAAATTTTTTAATTTTTTAATTAAAATATCGGGTTTGGCTTTTTGCTTTCCGGGATAATAAATAATCCTAAAATTAAACCGGGATAAAAATTCGGATTATTTGGCTTAGCGGCGATTTAGTAATTTTATTATTATAAAATATTTTAGGTTCCGGTAATCGGTAATAATTTTAATCGGGGAATTTATACCTTTTAATTCGGGTTTTTATTTTTTAAAATATCGGATAATTGCTAATAATTCTTTATCGTAGATTTCGTAATTATACTCGGTAACGGAATATTTTTTAGAAAAAAATGCAATAGGTTTTAGGATTTTATTGTCGTTATATTAAAATAGCATTTTAGCAAAAATATAATTAAATGCGTTAATTTTTAGGATAATTTCCTTTTTTTAATTAAATAGGGCTAAAACGGGTATAATAATAAAAGCTTGCTTTAAGCGGTCGAATATAAATTAATAGGTAATAATTTAATAAAAACGTATATTTTTCCGGATTAGGGCGATTATCGGGGCGATAATTTTCGAAAAATTTTTAATAAAACGGCGATAAAAATTATTAAATTTAATAAATGCTTAAATATTAATTAGGCAAAACGGGGTTTTTTAATTTTAAATAGTATTAATTTTTTTCGGGTTTATACGAATTTTATTTTTTCCGATAATAATATTTAAGAAAGTGGTTTTATTTTTAAAAAATTCGCATTTTTAAATTTTAGCGTATAAACCGGCTTATTTTAGGGATTTTAATATTTTGCGTATATGGTCTAAGTGCTTTTTTCGGGTGCGGCTATAAATTAGGATATCGTTAAAGTACGCGGTATAAAAAACGTCCAGGTATTTTTATAATATATCGTTTATAAATTTTTAAAAGGTTGCGGATACGCTAATTAGCCCGAATAGCATAATTAGCGATTTATATAAGCTAAAACGGGTTCGGAATACGGTTAGGTATTTTTATCCCTTTTTTATACGGATATTATTAAATGCGGATATAATATCGATTTTCGTAAAATATTTTATCTTTTTTAGGTTATTTAAAAATTCCTTTGTTAAGGGAAGCGGATAGCGGTTTTTAATAAAAATATTATTTAATCCTCGGTAATCGATATAAAAGCGGAAGTTATTATCGGCCTTTTTTATAAATAAAACGGGAAAAGCGGCTAATAAAAAGCTAAATAAAATAAACTTTTTTCGTAGGTTTTCCTTTAGCTATTTTTTTAATATAATTAATTCGTCCCGGGATATTAAATATAATAATTTAAAAAAGGGCGTTTTGCTTTTTTATAAGCGGATATTATAATTATAATTTTTATACGGTAAAAGCTTTTCGGCTTTTTTAAGCGAAAATATATTAAAGTAATTTTTTAATTCGTCGGGTAATAATTCTTTTATATTTAGCGGTTTAATATTTTATAAATAGCGGTCGATATTTTCGATAATAATAATAAATAATTAGCAATTTTTCCGGTTATATATAATATAAGCTTATAGGGATATTCGGGTAATATCGAGATATTATAGCTCGGAAAAACGGGGAAGCAGGTTTTGCGGTTTAGCTTTAGTAGGAATATTATATAAAGCATAAATTTTCGTTAAGCGGGCAGGAGTATTATAATATTTCCGATAATAATTATTATCGAATATAAATATATAGCTAGCGAATTTAATTTTCGGGTCGTGCTTTTTTAGCTATAATATTTTTAAAATTACGGGATAATAAGCTAATTGCGTTATAAAAAGCTTAATTTTTTCGTAATAATTTTTTATTTTTAAGCGGGTTTTAATATAATAAATAATTATTTTATTTTCGGTATTTTTATTATCGAATATTTTAAGCCTAAACGATTTTTTTAATTTTTTTAATAATAGCTTATAGCTTGCGGTTTAGCTTTAATTTATAAAGCTTTTTTTTTCGGCTTTAATATCGGTTATAATATAAATCGGAAGCGCTTTGCTTTTTAATTTTAAGGTAATAAATAAAATTATTAAATAAAATTTTTAATCGGATTTTTTTTAAATAAAAACTCCTTTAGCGGTAATAGCAAATAATCGGACGGTAGCGGTAATTTTTAGGCGGCGCTTTTTTTTCGGAGCTTAAATGCGATTTAATTTAAATTCGCCTTATTTACCGAATTTTGTAGGCTCGGCGGTAAATTAGGTAATCGAGCAAAATCGGAATTATCGGGGCGGTAAATATAGCTAGCGTAAAATTAGCGGAACCGAAATACGGGGCGGATATTAGGCTTTAAATAGGAGGTAACGCGGTAATTTTTCGATTTATAGCGGTAATATTCCCTGCGTTCCTTTTTTTTTTTAGGGATAAATCTTTTTTAGGAATTTAAATTTATTAGGTTTTTTTTAATAGCCGGGGATAAAGCAGGTTTAGCGTTTTTTTATTCCGAATAAAGGCTATAAAATCGCCGTAATTAATCGGGGCTAATCGTAGCGGGTAAATAAGAGGCCGTAGCGGCGGCGTAATTATTCGGGGTTTTAATAAAGGTAAAAACGCGGTTCCGGGAAATTTATTATTAATATTAGCGGTAGCGGTTATTAAGTATTTATAGGTAATTAGTATATTTTTTATATTTTCGCGACGGGGTAGGGCTATATAAAAGTATATTTTAAAGTTTTTTTAAGATTTTTTAGAATAATAATAGGGATAGGGCGTTTTCGGGTATTTCTCCTTTTAAGGCTAGGCGTTAAAACTCGGAAAAATAAATATTAAAATCTAAATATTTCTGCTTTAATTAATATAATTTATTTTAGGCGTTTTAAACGCGATTAGGATTTCCGAAAGCGTTTTTTAGGTAAACGAGCATTTAAGGGTAATTTAGGAAATTAGGAATTTTATAGCTAATTTTAAATAAAATTAGCTTGTAAACCTTTTTAATTAAGCGTTTAATAATATAAATTAAATAAATAATAATAATAAGAAATCGGTTAATATTAGCTTTTATTTTATTATAAATTTATTATATAAAGCGCCGAAGGTTGCTTCGAGAGCTATCGAATTTTTTTAAATTAGGGATTTTTTTACTAAAATTAAAAAATCCGGAATAAACGGGAGGAGCAAGCGTAATCGGTTTCGGTATAAAATTTGCGGGGTATTTAGCCGGGGGGCTTAAAATATTAATAGGGACGGTTCGGGGAATTTATATAGTAGGCGTAGCGGTATTAATTAAGCGAAGCTTTTTAGCTTTTAATTAGATAATTTATTTTTAGGCGTCGTAATTTAATTTTTTTTAGTATTTTACGACGCTTTTTAGCTTAAAAATTTTATTTTTTAAATTTTAGGCTATGGATTTATAATCGGATATAAATAAACGAAAGCGCTCCGCTTTATTCTTTAAAGCGTTTATATAACCGCTTATATAACGCAAATATAGTAATTAATCGGATAAGTTATTAATAATATAAATAACGAGCTTTTCCGGGGAATCGATACCGGAAAATAATTCGGGCGGGTCGTAAAGCATTATAGCGGGCGGGTACGGCGCTTATAAATAAAAGCTATGTAATATTACGGGGTATAAGTAGGTAATATAAGCTTATATTATATAATAATATATTTTTTATAATTTGGCAGGTTTATAAATAACGGCTTACCGTTACGGTAAATTAATTAATAGGATATAACTCGAAAAGCTATAATTTAGGTTTCGATAAATCGGTAAAAATATTTATAATTACGGGATCCACCCGGGCCGCCTATAGCTGGCGCCCGGGTTTTTTCGCTAGCTGCCCAGCGGCAGCGCGCCTAGCGCCGTGATATTTAGGTATTTTTATTAATAAAAAAAATTCGAGGTTTATTAACGGTATAATAAACGGTATTATTAAATAATATAAAATTAATAATGTCGATTTGCTAATGCATAACCGTAATTTCCTAGGCTGCTAATCCTAAATAAAAATATTAATAGGTATTAATTATTTTAATACTAAGGTTTTTAGTTTTTCGGACTTTAACGACGCAAAGCGTAATATTTAAGTCTTTATTTAAAGCAATCTTATTATTAATAGTAATTTTTTTACCGGAATATCGAATCTTTTGCGATTAAATGCGATATTTAATATTTTTATTAATTTCCGAATGCGAGGATTTTAGCGTCGTATTATCGACGCGAGCCAGCTTAATTAGCAGGTAATATTTCGAAATGCATTAAAATAACCTTTTTTATTATAAAATATAATAATAAAACGCGTTTAAATAATCGCAAAACTAAGCGTTACGCTAAATATAGCCTATTACTTTTTAGCTAGCTTAAGGTTAAATCCCTTCGTTATTATTACGAATATATACCCTTGCAGGAAAACAGATATGTATTGGCGCTTAAAAAAGGTATATTGCGGGGCAGGCACTATGGACCCGGACCCCACGGATAATCACCCTTATTAGCTATTAATAAATATTAATAGGATCACGTTTTTAGCAGCGCGCTAAAATAAAAAATCGCTTGGATTATAACGATCCAATTAGGGATCGTTTTTATTTTAGCGATTTAGGATAATAAAAATTATATCTATTAATACGATTTAAGCAAATATTAATAAGGAAATAAATAAATATATTAGGGACGGATTTCTTACGGTTATATAAATAATTATTATTTTAATAATTAATTTAAGCATTTATTTTATTTATAGGTAAAGCATTTAATACGCTTTAACGATTATATTTATAAATTTTTTTAAAATTATTTTAATTATTTTTTGCTTAATATAATTATTTTTTTAGCTAGCGCATTTTATTAATATAAACCCACTTAAATTTATATTTTAGGTTTATTTAAAAAACCCGACTGTATAATTCGTTATATTTTAATTATTTTTATTTAGGTATATTACCTAAATTAATAATTAAATAATATTTTATATAGGAATAATAGCATCCTTTACCGTTAATAACGCCTCGGCCTTTATAAAAAGACCCGAATTCCTTAAAATAATTAAGGAATTTTAAATTAAGGTCGATAAGCTTTAGAACGATAATACGCAGCTTAGCGCCTAAATCGTTAATATTTAGGGAGGAGGTTACGGAGGGTATAAATTCTCCTTTTTTTAATTATATAATAAGAAAAACGGAGGTATTTAAAAATTCCTTATTTAATCCCGCGCCTATTTACGCTTTTATAATAAAATTATTATAAGCGAATTAAATAAGATTTTATGCGTCGCCGGATTTTTAAAAAAAACGCATTAAATTAATTCGAGCTTATTATAAAAGATTATTTTAATTATAATAGCAAAAAGCAAAACGCGAATATTAAAAAAATATTTACCAGCTACGACGAATTCGAACGATAGCTTAAGGCAACGTTCGGCAACCCCGATAAAATATGTACGGCAGAACGACGATTTATATAATTAAAATAACGAGGATTAGCCGCTAAATTCGCATCGGAATTTAAGTAAATCGCTTTTAAAACCGAATAGAGCGACGATGATACCCTTATAATATTTTTTTACGCGGGATTATAAAAAAATATAAAAAATAAAATCGTAAAAAATAATAAACCTAATAATTTCGATTAATACGTCGAAAAGGTTATTAAAATTAATAACCGCTTATATAAAAAAAAACTTAAAAAAAAAAGTTTTAGCTAAAAGGGTAATATTATATAAATTAAACCCCGAGCTAATATAGGAAGACCTTTTAGTAATCGCAATAATAACCGTAATAATAATAATCGCAATATTAATTAGGCGAATAAAACCTTATATGGAATTTATAGCGGATTAATAGATTTAAACGCAACCTAGCGAAAAAATAAATTTAAAATTAAATATTATAATTGCGACCGGATAAAATATTACGCTAATAAATATCGCTAATTAAAAAAGCTTAAATTTAAGCTTATATTTAAGGGTAAAAGGCAATTTAATAGCGCTAAACGAGACGAAATACCTTACGATTTACTTTTTTAAACGGCGTATTTTAACGATAATTATCGTACGCATAAATTTAATAAAAACGGAAATAGATAATACCCTTAAAAGCTACGAATTTTAATAATAATACGCTTAGGAAGGAATATTTATTATAAATTAAAAAGATAATTCGCCGATAGCGACGATAATATTATTAATAGCGCTTTAGAAAATAAAGCTTATTATTAGATATAATACGCGGAATAATAGCAAAACTAGGAATTATTAAATAGCGATAGCTTATCGGAAAAAATACCGGACGAGGATTTAAAGGAAAAAAAATCTTAGCGACCCGAGACTATTATTACCGAAGCAAAGGAACGAGAATCTATTTTCCGTTTATTACGAGAATATACCCCCGGTGAATTCTGTAGTATTTTCTAAAACGGATAATTTCGAATTTACGCTAATATTACCGTTATAGCCGTCGAGCTATAAATAATAAAAAAATAGCTAGCAAGGATTTTTTTAAAGGAAATTAAAACCCCTTATAAAAAAAAAACTTTAGGAGCCATTTTCGGAAATAACCGATTTTTTTATAAAAATTATATATAGCACGATATTATTATATAATTCGGCTGTATCGATTTAAGATGCATAAAATACTTTTACGAAAAAATTAGAAATTAAATATTTCTTTTACGCATAAAATAAGCCGTTATTAATAACCCCTACCGGGCAAACGATACGGGAATAATAAAAATAAATTATCGCGATAAACGAAAATTTATTATATTTATTTTATACCTTAAAACCTAAAAATAATATTTAGGCAAAAAAGAACGATTATGGGACGCTTATATGCTAAACGAATGCGTAGTATACGTAATAAAGAAAGCTATGGTATAGCGATATATTAAAAAATACCGTATAGCGGGAAAAATCACGATTACCGCTATATAAAAACGAAATTAAAGCGCGGAAGCCTTAATATAAAAAACCGAAAAAGGTAATTAACCCCTAAATTACTCTATTATTTTAATACCCCGACTAATTATCGAAATAAAAAAAGCCACGGGAAATATTAATATATTATTTTTGGGAAAACCTTATTTTAAATACGAAAGAATTTAAAAGGAACCCTCGATTAAGGAAGAAATAACGGGTAATAAATTTTACCGCTAAAAAAAAAACGAAAACCGCGCCTAACGAAATAAGCGGATTTTTAACGACGCCGCTAAAAAACGCGCGAATTATAGGATTAATAAAAGCCTGGGAAAAAATTTAAACTATTTTTAAAGAAATAAAAGCGGTTTACCCTAGAAATATCTATTTGCGCTATTAGGAGTAATAATAAATTATACGATTATTTAATTATAAAAATACGAATCGCGGGATAACGCATATAAGCCCTAATCGATATAAAAGCTTAAGGAATTTTTATTTTACTAAAAATCGTTAACGACCTCGATATATTATAAAAAATAAAAAAAACGCTTTACGCATTTAATACCGTCGATAAAAGCCTTATATTATATAACGGAGGAATAATTAATCGGGAAATTGCGCATATTTAAATTTTTATCTAAAATTATTATAAAAGATTTACGTGCGATATCGCGGGAATTACGGATTACGATTTAATCTTAAAAATACCCTAATTGCGGGTAAGTAATCCTAGAGTAAATTAAAAAACCGGCTAATTTTAATAGGATATATTAGGAAAAAAGCCAGTCTTTAAGGAGAATTTAGCAATTAAACCCTTAAATAGCCCTAAAATACTTAGATTTTATTTAATAATTAAAAATATTAAACCGAATATTAATAAAATAATACCTAAAAAATATAAAAAATTTAGCGATTTATTTAATAGAAAATTAAAAATAAAAATATTAAAATATATACGATACGATTACGAAATATTTTTTAAAAAAGGAAAGGAATTTTATTATATGCTAATTTGCCTTATATAATTATAATATAAGGTAGTATTCGCGGAATATATCGATAATATATTAGAAAAAGGGTGGATTATTAAAAGCCGATTACCCGCCGGATACCCTATCCTTTTCGTACCGAAAAAAGGAAAAAATAGGAAGCTAAAAAAATAAAAACCTTATATCGATTACCGCAAGCTTAACGATATTACGATAAAAAATTATTACCTATTTTTATTAATAAATACGCTACGCGATAGATTATACGGCGCCTAATAATTTACGGCCCTAAATTTGCTAAATACGTATAATTTTATTAGGATTAAAGCAGGAAACGAATAAAAAATAAGCTTTCGTTGCGAATTCGGATATTACGAATATAAAATAATGCTATTCGGGCTTATTAACGTATTAGCTAATTTCTAAAATATAATTAACGACGTCTTAAAGGAATTTCTCGATAAATTCGTTATTATTTACTTAGACGATATTTTGATTTATTTTAAGGATTTAGAAAAATATAAAAAGTATATAAAGTAAATATGACGGAAATTTTAAAATGCTAAATTATTAATTAATCTTAAAAAAAGCGAATTTTATTATAAATAAATTATTTTCGTAAAATACGTAATATCCCCCGGAGAAATTAAAATAAAAAACTTTAAAATTTTAATAATTAGGGATTAGCCTACCCCGAAAACGGTTAAAAAAGTTAAATCCTTTTTAGGATTTGTAAATTTTTACCGAATATTTATTAAGGGATTCGAAAATATCGCGGTACCCCTAACGTATTTAATAAAAAAGGATATATTATTTAATTAAATTACTAAAAAATAAGAAGCTTTTAAAAATATTAAAAAACGAATTATAAACGAATTTATAATGCGTATAGCAAACCTAAATAAGGAATTTAAAATCGAAACGGATGCCTTAAATTATGCTATAAGCGGATAATTTAATTAAAGAAATAATAAAAAAAAACTATACCCTATAGCCTTTTATTTTAAAAAATTTACTAAAAAATAATTTAACTACCAAATCTACGATAAGGAGCTAATAGCAATTATTAAAGCATTCCGGGAATAAAAATATTATTTTAGCGGAATTAATTATTAGGTTAAAATTTATATTAATTATAAAAATTTAGCTTTATTTATTATTAATAAGGAATTTAATAAATAATAAATCCGATAGGTAGAATTTTTAGCAAATTTTAATTTTAAAATTATATATCGAAAAGGATCGGAAAACGGACGAGCCGACGCGCTTAGTCGACGACCGGATTATTTCCAGGAAATACCTAAAAAGGCATATACCCTTTTTATTATAAGAGAAAACGGGAATTTAATCCCCACGATAACCTTTTACGCTATAATTAGGGTTATTAATAAAAATAATTAAACGGATCGAATTATTAATAAAAACCCTATATTACCGTTATTTCACGGAAAATTTAAAATACCGGAAGAATTCCGTAACGAATTTATTACGGATTTTTATATTATATTAGCTATTAAATATTAAGGCATTTTTAAAATAATTAATCGAATCCGATAATATTTCGATTATATAAACCTTAAAAAAAGGATTACCGATATTATTAAAAAATGCGACTTATATAATAAAGCCAAGGCCGCTAAATATAAATAATATAGAAAATTATAACCTATATTACCGCTAAATAAAGCATAAAAATTTATTGCTTTAAATTTTATTATAAAATTACTATTATCGAAAAAACCCTTAATTAGGGTATTTTACGATAGTATTTTAGTATTTATAAAGCGATTTATTAAATACGCCTATTTCCTTCCTTATAAGGAAGCTAGTAACGCAAAGGACCTAGCCTATATTTTCCTTCGGGAAATAGCTAGCAAATACGGATTATTAAACGAAATTATTTTAAACCGAAATAAGCTATTTATATTAAAATTCTGGAAATTACTTATTAGCCAATTAGGATGCAACCACAAGCTATCTACGGCTTATTATCCGCAAATAAACGGATAAATAAAACGAATAAATTAGGTATTTAAAAAATACTTATAATATTACGTTAATTACTAGTAAGACAATTGGGTTACATTATTGCTATTTGCGCAATTCGCATATAATAATGCAATACGAGAACCTATAGGAATATTACCATTTTACGCTAATTACGGCTATAAATTAAATATTATAAAAAAACCCTTAAAAAAAAAGGAATTTGCATTATATATAATTAAGCATATAGAATAATTTAAGGAATTATAAGCGAAACTCTAATAAGACTTTATTATTATATAAGATAAAACTAAAAAATATTATAATAAAAAGAAAATTAAAGGATTAATTTTTGCGGAAGGAGATAAAATTTACCTTTTACGCAAAAATATTAAAATAAAACGACTAAGCGATAAACTCGATTTTAAAAAACTCGGAGCATTTATAATCGAGAAAAAAATCTCGGATATTAATTATCGACTTAAATTACTAAAAATTATAAGGAACTACCGAACCTTTTATATTTTATTGCTAAAATTAGCATTAAAAAACGCTAAAGTCGACGAAACGCTAAAAATAAAACCAAATTAGCAAAAATATATTATCGAAAAGATTATCGATTATAAAAAAATCGGATAAAAATACCGATTCTATATTAAATAAAAAGGTTACCCATTTAAAGAAAATATTTAGGAATTTAAAAAGGTAATAAAGGATTATATCGCTTTAAATTAATATTTTTAGGATTAATAAGCGGACTAAAATTTATAAAATTATTTTCGAAACCGAAAATCGATTAATCCACCTTATTAAGAACCCCTATAAATTAAAAATCTTTTACTATAAATTATTCGTAGCTATTTAAGGTAAAAATTAAACCATCCTCTTTATCCAATTCTAATATGCCACGCTATACCTCCACGATTATTTTGCCTTTTACCCGATCCCGTATTTTCCGAATACGGTTTAAACGATTTAAAATAGTCGATAGCTATATTTAAAAATCCGTTATTTAACGATAGATTTTTACCAAATTTTTGCTTGCCTCACTTTTTTCCGTATTTAATTTGCGCTATTAAAAAAGCAGCTTTTCTAAAAAAAAAGCTATTAATACCCTATTATAAAACCGATTCCTGCTAATATATACCGCGTAACGCGACGATTTTTCCACTATCTTATATTTTTTTTAAAATTTAAAATAATAAAAATAAGGCATATCGGCGATAGAGCTATAAATAGCAATAGCGCTTAAAAAAAGATTACGCTTACGAATTTTTTTCGATTTAGGTTTTTTAATTCGACCTAATATAATAAGCAAATATTATAATAAAGCATAAAGGGAAAAATCCGAAAGATTACGGCAAATAGGCATTACGACCTATTTATGCGATTTAAGTCTTTCGAAAATAAAAAATATAAAAAAGGGAGCTAATATTACGAATATGCACCTTTATAAGAAAATAAATATATATTAGCGCTTAAAAAAGGCATATTACGGGGCAGGCACCACGGACCCGGACCTTATAAATAGTTACCCTTGCTAATTATTAATAAATATTAATAAGATTACGTTTTTAGCAGCGCGCTAAAATAAAAAATCGCCTAAATCGTAACGATTTAATTAGGGATCGTTTTTATTCTAGCGATCTAAAATAATAAAAATTATATTTATTAATACGATTTAAGCAAATATTAATAAGGAAATAAATAAATATATTAGGGACGGATTTTCTACGGTTATATAAATAATTATTATTTTAATAATTAATTTAAGTATTTATTTTATTTATAAATAAAGCATTTAATATACTTTAACGATTATATTTATAAATCCCTTTAAAATTACTTTAATTACTTTTTGCTTAATATAGTTATTTTTTTAATTAGCGCATCCTATTAGCATAAACCCACTTAGATTTATACCCCAGGTTTATCTAAAAAACCCGACCGTATAATTCGTTATAGTTATATATTAATTAAAATACGCTATACCAAGCGGCAACGGAAGGTTAGCAGCATATAATATAATAAAAGCCTGCAAAAACGTGGACCTCTAGCCTAATGCAACGCATAAAGGGAAATAAATGCAATTTCACTATATCCTTAGCATATTTCTTGCTATTTTTTAGCAAAAGAAGCGAAGCTTAGATCTCCCGGTTACTCTCGCGGGTATTCAAAATTCCGCAAATTCGACCGAATTTCCATTATTCAACAAGCCGCTCAGAGCTTGGGAATACCAGCAGCTACGGACACTAGATTCAAATATTCATATAGAGAAACAAATCAAAACGTCCAATAATGACCCGCAAGTGTGGTGGAAAATTATTCAAGATCCCAATATCTTGGTGCTCACTGGACAGGATTTTAAGCAAGTCATTCGACCAAGCTCAGAGATGTCTGAGCAATATCGAGCTTGGAAGACAATCCCGGAGGGTAAGCAACTTCTAACAGCAAGCATGCCCTATCTCAAAAAGCTCAGCAAGAACAATGGTTATATTAAATTTGCGTATAAGCCTCATAAAAGTCTCCGATAGCACCGGCCGCCAAACTCAAAGCTATTCGAATATTGCACGCCTGGATAATTATATATTCGAATATAAGAGTTGCGCAAAGTGGATATCTCCAGACGCCGATTCACGCTATTTAACAGAAGTCAAACCACGACAGTAATCAATCCCACCACCGCAGACCTCAAAACAAATAATCCCAAAACAACAGGTGCCGTAATATTTAGGAATTTTTATGCCCACGAGCAAAAGGAGCGTTATATACCGGGTGCTATACCATCTGATCCGCGTGACCAAGTAAGACGTCACTGGGGCTAGCCTAAAATACTAGTATACCTTTCCTTTCTATAGCCTCAATCTCTTTTTTGCCTTCTTTCTTCTTAACGCAACTGTAATTCAACTGTTGTCACAGTCGATAATTCATGATGAAGGAACGATGATATCGTTTCTGCTCGAAAAGGGAGTGGACGTGCATAGCAGAGAAGGTGGATTGTCTGCTTTCGAAGTGGCCTGCTTCCCTGAAGTTGACCTGAGTTCACGCAATTTCGAAATGGTTTTGAGGTATTCAAGCATTGAGAAGGCTTCCCAAGGCAATGACTTTTTCGATGGGTGTAGCCCTCTCCACCTCACTGCAGGTTTTTTCGGTGCCCAAGGCTCTGTTTGGAAGTTGAATCGCTTGGTGCAATTTGGCTTGAATTGCAATTTTCCTGTGGAGGCTACGGGGAAGCCGCCGCTTTTGTTTCATATCCTACACAATTCTTTCAACACAGCTGAGACTCTTCTCGAACTTGGTGCAGACCCGTGGATTGCAGACAACTATGGATGGGACGCGCCGCTAACAGCTGTTGGTTGCTGTTGCTCACCATTATTGAGGAAAATAGCAACGGTGTCTACGAGAAACAGTCAACCACCGAATTGGGAACGTACCTTCAAAGCAGCTACCCCCGGTCATCTTCCCGATATTACAGTGATGGGTGGAAATGCGCTTCACATGAGTACCCTAAGTAACAGTGATGTTGATGTTATGAGATTTTATCTCGACAATGAGCTCATATCTAACCTTGAATCTCTCGACGGAAATCTACAGACCCCCATGCATTATGCGGCTCGGTTCGGTCGGTCTTCTGCAATTAAGTTGTTGAGTGAGTTTGGCGCAAACATTGCACCTACCGACCGCTACGGGAGAACTCCTTTGCACATTGCTGCCCAGGAGAATCATTTGAGTGTTGTGGAAGTTCTTATTGATCTGAGTGTCGAGATCAAAGCCTGTTCAGCCGGATGCACCCCTCTCGCCTACGCATACATGTCGGGCTCTGTCGAGGTGATCAAGGCACTTGAAGAGTACGAACGACGTATTGAGCAGGAGACGAGGGTGGTAAACGACCCGAAAGTCGCACGTACGATGTCGAACGCCATGCTTAATGCTATTCAACGCAACGATCTCGACGCTTGCAAAGGGCTACTCCAAGGCGGATGCCCAGTGGACATCGAGCTGAGCTTGGATGGCCCCGTAACCCCCTTGATGGCGACAATATGCATAAACGAAAGTCAGCCGATAGCACAATACCTTATTGAAATGGGAGCGACGGTTTCGACAGTATACACTCGCCCGTACCGTGGCAAGTTCTTCACCATTCTCGAGGCAGCTTTGGCGCATAGCCGCAATGCGATTCTGATTGCGTTATTTGAGAGATACTTCCAGGAAGCGCCGAGTCTGAGCAGTCTGCAACGCAGCCCACTCCACGTGGCTTTATCGTACGGGAATCTTGGTGGATTCGAAATTCTTCTGAATTTCATGCAACAAGCGCAGCACACCCGAAAGGCTCCAGAGCAAGTGGCCCTACTACCATGGATGAAGCCATAAATGTGACTAAGCAACCTGACTGACAGACTCCTAGGACAACAATGCTTGCTGCATCAACGCATAGTCTTGTGCACGATGACGTCGAAGATTTACCCAATAGGTTGATTATCCAACGCGATCGACTATCTCTTGACACCACAGTCCTGCATAAAGCAGCCGAACTTGGCTATGTTGAGGCTGTCAAGACTCTGATCGAGATCACGAACGATACGGAGGGCACAGACTCATACAAGAATACGCCACTTCACTGTGCGGCCCTTGCCGGACAGATTGAAGTTGTGAAGCTGCTCGTTGATCACGGGTGTTGCATAGACGCACTGATGGCAAATGGTAATACGCCTCTAATGATCGCTTGTTATCGTTCCCATTGGAATATCGTGTCCTTCTTACTGCAAAGAAGCAGCGAAAGTTGCATACGAAGAGCGGACTATGTGGGAAATAACCCTCTGAGCAAGATCAGTAGCGCGACTGGCTCACAGGGCATCCAGCTGTTCCACAAAATCCTCGACCTAGGTTTTGATCTATATGAAAGCCGCTTCGACGAGGTGTCTGCTGCCTATACGCTGCTGCTGGGCCCTAAACATAACTGTCTGCGGTCGTTGCTAAATCGACACCCTCGTCTTTTGGCGCCTGCTCGCATGGGCTTGCCATCTACATGGCTTTTAACTGTGCCGTACAAGAGCCTGCCTCACATCGCGAGGGCTCTTCGACTCCTCACTCATTGTGGTTATACTGCCGAAGAGCTACGAAATATTGCGGGCTTGGCTGCCTCGACGGATGAATGCCTGGAGAAACACAATCTTATCTGCCAAACCGCCCGATGGGGATCTGTCGAAGCACTACGGGACTTTGGCATTGTATGGGGTCCTGACATCTACAAAATTCGATGCTACGACCACGGAACACTCTTCAAGGTCGCACTTGCGGCCCGGGAACTTGGAGTAATCAAGTTCCTCGTCCGAGATTGCGCGGCGGAGATTACTCTCGGTGGCAGTAGGAAGGGCGAAGCAGACATGGACACCAATGACCTGCACGATCAAGACATTGATTCGGCGATTCTGCGTTGGTTGTTGGTAGATCGGCATACGGATCAGCCAAAGTTGACTTTCGATCACACAGATTCCGGATATGATATGGGCGATGGCATCGGAAGCCAAACGCACGAACACGCTACGGATCTTTCGATCCGAGAAGGCGCAGATCGTGATGTGGTCGAGCCAGTGGCTTGGAAAGCACAGAAGTCACGACAGGTGCATACCGTAAAACTGCAACTGCCATTTGAGTGGAGGCAGCGCAGAGATGAAACCATGTGGGAATATGCTATCCGCCGACAAGACATCGTCTGTGAAATCAGGAAACGGCAATGAAGGTAATATTTGAACCTGCCATGGAATACGATTCTGAGGTCTGGTGGAATAAGGTCCAGATGCATACGCATTTCAAGGTACGGCGTAACGGCGTTGTCAGCAGTGTTGCGGCCATTTCGATACCTATCAAAAGTACAGTCTAACTTCTCAGATAGCCCAGAGCCTCTCTGGGTAACTCTGATGTGGGCACTATCAAATGTGATGGGAACAATGCTGGCATCAATAGAATTCTGCTAGCAATCTCCTCGTGCAAGGTATCGAAAGCTTCTCTCATGCATGACCCAGCTACCGGGTAATAGGATACCCAGAGGCTCAAATATGTGTCTACGGATACAGACACGTGATTTTGACAGAATCGATGTCGCGTGCGCTACGACTTGTCTTGAGCGTCGCGTGATCAGTGAATTCGCGCTCACGTCGTCATGGTGCTGTTTCCCTCTCCCTCTACTATGCTGGACTCGGCATCACGGAGCCGCACTCCGTCATTCAGGGATTACATCCCCAATGCGCTGGCAACAAAGAAAAATAAGGCCCATGAGACTTGTGGAGATTTTGGGCAGCACTGGCGCAACAGTCCTGTCGGCGGGTTTTTGGCTATGGCTTGTCGAACAAGACTGTTTACTTTGAACGTGCTAACCACAAACTATTGGGCATTTCGGCAAAAGCCCACTCTAAGCCCTATTCAGCGATGTTACCAGAAGCGGCAACAACTAGCCAAAAGGTCCCCCAGTGGGGTGTTTCCACTGGGGCAGGGCCTGGAGTTCGCTGGGGAACTTTGAGTTCTCCCTGCTGGGCTCGCTGGGTTGTGGAAATTATTGTTCAGTGCAAACGAAGATTGCAGAAATCAAAATGAGGTCCTCATCGGCAGAGGGTCTCGATGATAGCTATACCTAGTATACCCGAGGTATAGGCTCAATGACCTCATGATGCGGGAATAAGCCCTGTGTACGGAATCCTGAGCGTGCGATGCGATCTCCTCTCATGTCGCTGGCTACTGAATGCCAAATCCTACCGGTGAGGTTTCCCAGGTCCATCCTGGAATGATGACAAACATACCAATTCTTCAGCGATATTTTCCCACGACTCCATTGGCGAAAAGGTCTGGACCCAGCAAGAAAGTGGAAAGGAGAGGACACCCGGAAACCCAGCTACCCGGCAAAAATTTGTGCTGTTTTTCTTTGGCCGATGCCATTGACCATTCCACTAAAACTGGAGGAAGGAAAAGTCGACCAGGTTTCCGTCGTGAGATGCTATTCGTCGCCACGCGCACGGGTTCGTTGCTTAATTAAGTGTAGAATGAGGGGAGCTGGGGGGTTTTGGGGGGCCTACCCAGGTTCGCCAGGCTGGTTTTCTAAATATAATCTCTGCAATAAAGGTGCCAAGGGTGCACTTGGGTCCTTCTTTGGCGTGCAAACCGTGTGCCCCCAGCGGCCGCTCAGCCGAACTAGTACTATGTGGTCATAGACTCGCAGCTCTAGTCAAAAGGCTGTTTTTTTCTGGCTGGGATCTTTTGGTCCTTGATGATCTCGCTTTGGAAGCGGTGGTTGTGATGGCATCGAGCAGACAGAGAGATCCTGCTCAACCAGAGCGTTGTTTTGCGGCATCGAAGTACTCGAGTGAAGGCCGTCTTCTCGTTCACTATATACACACGAAGGTGATGGCGCCAGCATAATCAGTCTGCGGTAGAAACATCTGACGTGAGCTTCTTTTCGAGTCTTGACCCTTGGACAGAAGGTCCGCTTCAGGGGGGGCCCGTGGGAGCGATTGGCATTAGCTCCAGCGCCCGTACCGAGCCTTATTGCTGCACCTGGGACGCTATAGGCCACGCTATCGTGATTGGATTGTTTCGAAAAGATCGCTGGGATATTCTTCCAGCTTTGGCGAAGCGCAAGCCCAGGTCAGGGTCGAAGAAAAGCAATGAGCGCCAGAAAGCATGGTGCCACCAAGGATGGAGAGAGAGCAGAAGCGAGAGAACAAAAAGTCGCGATCCTCCTCTCAGGTCTGCGCCAAGAAAGTCCATCCTTCTTTGCTTTTGAGTTTTCTCCTTCTCTAGTACGTTGTATAGTAGGAATTGCTCAATCAATATTTCGTGATAGCAAAGCCCAGGCGTGCATTGTATTTCTCGTTGCTTTGCTCCAGTATAAAATATTTCCGCAAGTACTCCGCAATGGACGGCCTGCAACACTACCAACCGGCGCAAGAGAAGCCTGCCGGGTACGTCGACGCCCAGGGTCACCAGTATCCTCAGCAGTATCACGACCCCAACTACGCCGCAGCGCAGCAGCATGGGCAATACCACAGCGGCTATACCGGCGGTGCAGCTCCAGCGGCCGCACCAGCTGCATCCGGAACCAAGAAGGGTCTTTTGATCGGGCTCCTCGCCGCCGTCGCCATCTTGACGGCAGCAGTCATTGGTCTCGCGGCTGGGCTCGGCGTCAGCCAAAACAACCTCCACTCCACACAATCCGACCTGTCGGCCTTGATGTAAGTAAACAATAGCACTGCCATGCCATGATACTCCCACCGCGAACAGTCTATTGACATGAACATAGGGCCTCGGTCTCTCCATCCGCCACAACTACTGCATCGTCGTCTTCAACCGCCACAAAGACATCCACCTCGGCGACAGCCAGCGCCACCGCAACAGACGCCTTTTCGTCTTGCCCGAGCGCCAACAACACCGTGTACACGTCCAGCACCGACAGCAAGAACTTCACCGTCCACTGCGGCATCGACTACAGCGGCGACGGCGGCGCTGATGACCTCACCTCGGAAAAGTCCTCCACCATGTCGTCCTGCATGGACGCATGCGCCAAGAACGATGAGTGCGAGGGCGCCGGCTGGGGATGGATCGACGGCACTGGAGCCATGTGCTACCTGAAGACGAATCTGACTGCCTCGCACAATGCTACGAGCGACTGGGAGTTTGCTGTTCTGAACACGTCCTAATCATGCTAGGAAGTGGTCTCATTTGCCATGGTGGGAAGCTTGGAAATATAATAAATATAGACTTGCAGCACACGGGCCGGGCGTCTCGTATTAGCGTAATGTATTGATGATGATACCTAATTTTTTTCTGCCTTTTTTGATTACTTTTTTTGACCGATATGATACATTGCAGCCTTCCATGGACTTTGCCATGCTGGTATCGCAAGAATGAGCACTGCATTCACACCAGTTTATGGTCCTTCCGAATTTACCTCTTCTCATTATCGCCAAGAGGAACACCATGGGAGGCCTGGTGGTAACCACTGCTATGGTTTCACACTTGTTGCTAATAAAGTAAAGTGTCAGCTAGCCCCAGGTCTCAGTTTTTGCGAGACTGTATGAGATGCTCACCTCGTGGATGTCCCTCGGGATAATGCCATAATTTCTGCGGCCCATCTTTCGGAGGAGGACGCGGCATATCATCAAGGAGCAATTCGACGGCCGATATGTTCTTCTCAAAGTCGGCGCGCATGGTTTCCGTCAGAAGTCTGGCATCCTCCCACTGCTCACTCATCCGGTGATACCTCTGGTTCAACTTTTGCCGTTCTCGGGTCACAAGTTTCATCCTCATTTGTAGAAACAAGTTCTTGTCCTCCATCTCTTTGTTCTTGGCGTGAAGCAGCCGAATGTGCTCCATTAATTGCTGTTTCGACTTTGTCTTATCCATCATTTCTGGAGTCCTGCGAATTGGACGCCCATACCAGTGCGGATAGCTTCCCGACACATATGTTGGATAGCTGGCGGAAAACGGATCAATGTCATCATGTTGGACATGGTGCTCATGACATTGACCGTACCTGCATCGCATACACTCGCGCTCGACGACTACCTGAGCGGCATGGTGAGAGGCACGGTGGACTGCATGGTCGGCATGCATTGCTGGACACGGCCGGGAAGCGAAGGGTGCCGATGATGGTCTCTGCGTTGTGCTTGTGGAGAAGGCAGGTGAAAAAAGAGTGTAACTAGTTGGTTCTAACGAGGGAGTTCGGCCTTCTAGCACAACAGCAACATCAGACGACGACGACAACGACAACGACGAGCGAGTTGATTAAGGGTTTGCCAATGCATGCAACTGCCGGCCTAGATATAGGCAAGTGCCCCCTTTTCCCTCTTTGTCCTTGTCGGCTCCAAGAGATGTGCGTTCCGCAGCAGGTTGAGAAGAAACATGTTTCTTGAAAGTTTCGGCCGGGTTGACTCTCGAATTTGAGGCTTTTGCAAGCCAGGGCGAGCAGACGAGATGAGTGGATGCACGTGAAGAGAATGCTTCTGAGCTTGGCTCACGTGCATGGGGCATCCCTAGAAATCCCTAGAAATGCCCGATGGTGAGAGGACGAGTCTGGTGGTCGATGCAATTTTTGCGGCATGGAAGTCCCTGACGGGCGACCCTAGATAGCTTCAACGGCGCGTGGACATTTCGGTAGTGCGTCATAGTCGGCGGAAACACCACGCGATAATGATTTATCTGCCATGTGCCATGTGGACTCGGTTGCCTGGGTGTTGCCGATATGACAACTGCTCGCCCTCTGCTGACGGATCGTCGATCATAGATCTGGATGATTTTGACAATTCCTGCCCAATCTTCTAATGACTGGACGGAACACGGCGATTTGGTATTGCGAAGCGCGCAGTCAGCCCCGTCTCGCGCACAGTCCACAAGCAGTGCCTGGACGGTACGGGTCACTGTCCAAGGGGTCACTGTCCAAGGGGTCCACGGGTATTGATTGCTCCATACAATCAATCGTAGGCACACATTGTACGCCGTAGATGAAAAGAAAGAGCTGAAAATGAGCACTCCTGGCGACTTCTTCGAAGTGTTGAAATGCCATCAAATCGCTCAGTATTCATCCAACACCAGAACCAACGTAGAGGCACGTGAGGGTAAATGGCATGCATGTGCCGCACTCATGTTGGGCAGCGCAGTGCCCGTAAGCATGACCGACAATTACATACCCACATGCAGGTACAGTCAGTGCTCGTGCTTGCTGCTGTTGGCCAGCAAACAGAACAGCGCTGTAAGTAAGGCAGGTACAGGCTGGGCTACAGGTACCTACCTGCGAACCAACCCAAGTCGTTCAGCTCCACCTTGTGACAACAATAACATCACTGTCAACATTTCGGCCTCATTTCTTCAAATCGCCAATCGGAATGCAGTAAATTATTGTCCGTGCAGCAGCAAAGCATCATTCCCTCTATTCATGTTACGACGATTGTGCCAACGGAAGTCTCCCCGCGCTATCGGTCTGATTCAGCATAGTTGGATCTTGATTGCCTGCCCCACCACTTTCTCGAAGCCAGTCATCAGGATGAGCAGTAGCAGCAGCAAGACGGCGCCGATACCGTCCAGACCGGCGATGCGTCGCTTGGTGGACTTTTACCACCTCAAGGACTCTGACCATCAAGGGCGTACCGTGGAGGAGATATTGAAATGGAGCAATAGGGAGCTGGAGGGTTGCCACGATTACATCCAAACGCTCTTTCCGCTGCCCGAGGGTTCCATTTTCGCCAACGCCCCAGTCATTGACGAGGAGACGTACCTCTACTGGCGAGAGCACGAAGATCTGAAGCGCAACCAGCGACGTGCCTTTGATCGCATGCTGGCTTTTTATGGCTTGGAGTGGGAGCAGGGAGAGAATGGTCCAACAGGACAGATCATAGAGAAGGAAGGCGCCAAGGCAAACCTCACTAACTGGGTTGTGCCTATTGATCACAACCATCTTCGCATCAGCCGCATCATCAGAAGCCTCCGGGTCCTCGGTCTCGAAGACGAAGCCAAAGCCTTTCATGATGCGCTCGATGCAGTTTGTGAAAAGTATAGACGGGTCAGTCAACGTAGCCGCATGTACTGGAAGCGGGCCTTGACACAACCTCTGCACGTTGCACCCGACGATACCCAAGTTCCATGGCTGAAGAAGTACGAGTCATGAATCACTAATCCATCTCAACAAGATATCTACGACAATCGGAAATAGCACATCTCCAGTGTTGGCTCAATCCCCAACTCGTCGATGCCAGCATAGATGATCTGCAGTTTCGGGGTCAAAGCACGCGCTTCTGACAGATAGACGCATGATTGCGGCATTGCAAGTCACTGCTTGACTCGCCGCCGTGAAGGGTTTAGATACCCGCGGCAAGCCCCGAGCCAATATAGCAAAAACACAAGAAAAAGAAGATTCACATGCACACGCGTATGCAGTAAACTCGAATTCACGTTCATGACTGACTGGCCTTAAGTCCGAACCCGAAACCCCTTCTTTGCGGGTGGGTGGGGAAGCATTAGTTCCCGTTCTTCTAGGTGGCGCTCCAGGGATCAAACATGACGCACATCGAAAGCAGAAGTTTCAGAAGTCATGATACGCACACAATATCAACTTCAGTCTTCTGTATCGTATTATGTCTCTCAAGGATTCAAAAGTGTTGCAAGACGACAACCCTGAAAATTCCAGTTGCTCAATGGTTGGGAATCTTTGTTGCGATAACAAACTCTAGATATCTCGATTGGCTATCATCTTAGAGATCAACCTCAAATTTCAATGGTTTGAAAAGAGAACCGAGGTCCAGCCACTAGCGTTCGATAACGAAGACGAACACGACACTAGATATAAACAGACAGGAGGGACGGTATCATTGCCCCAAGAGTGTGCCCAACTTCTCCAAGTCACACTCGGGAGAATCTTCCAGTACGCATATTTACAATGGCAACCCGATTTGCGCTCAAGTGCGCCAAAGAGTCGGCGGGCACGATCCCGCTGCCCAACATCTGTATAGGCACCTGGGCATGGGGCGACAACATGACGTGGTCCAACGCGGGCCCAGAGGCGCGAGCCCTTCTTGACGGAGCGTGGGAGACGATGCAAAAGCGCGGTCTCTACTTTGTCGACACGGCCGAGGCGTACGGCCGTGGCGAGTCGGAGCGCATCATCCGACAGCTGCGCGACGGCAACTCGGACGCGGCGTTCAAACAGCAGCTCGTCATTGCCAGCAAGTACCTGCCCCTACCGTGGCCGCCGACCAAGATCTACATGCCCTCGGGCCTGGTCAACAGCTGTCGCCAGAGCCTCGAGCGCTTGGGCAGCGAGTCCATGGACCTGTACCAGATTCACGGCCCCGTGCACTTTCTCAACTCGATTGACTCCATGGCCGGGGCTTTGGCGCAGTGCGTTGAGCTCGGTCTTACCCGGGCCGTGGGTGTGAGCAATTACAGCAAGGACGAGATGATCAAGATGGACGAGGCCCTCAAGACGAGAGGTTTGCGACTGGCGAGCAACCAGGTCGAGTTCTCCCTGCTGCGCACGCTGCCTGAGAAGAGTGGACTACTCGAGGAGTGCAAGAAGAGGGGAATTGTGCTCATGGCCTATAGTCCTCTGTAAGTACACATCGTAGATGTTCAAAATCAAGAATCCCTTTCTTGGTTGCTAACGAATGCGTTATAGTGGTATGGGCCGTCTGACGGGCAAATACACGGCGGAGAACCCGCCTCCCTCTGGGCGCAGATTCAGCAACTATCCCATGACGCAGCTGAGCCCGCTGCTCGACACCCTGCACAAGGTCGCCAAGGCCCACGATGTCAAGCCCAGCGCCGTCGCCCTCAAGTGGGTGGTGCAAAAGGGCGCAATTCCCCTCGGCGGTGTCAAGAATGCGACGCAGGCCGACGAGAATGCGCGCGCGGCCACGGACGAGTGGCTGCTCACGGACCAGGAAATGAGCGAGCTGGAAGAGCATTCGATTGTGGGCACGACGAGCTCTCTGTGGCAGCACGGCTAATTGTTTCGCATGGTCTGATTTTATCATGTTTGTCTAATGTTTGAAATGTAGCTGTAATCAGAACTTACCGAATGCACATAATACACGGATAAGCACGAAATTTAAGGAATTATAATTGTAGAATCTTGAGTAATCATGGAAAAGGAAACCATTGGACCCATTTTATGCGGATCTCTCCGATCTGACATCTGTCATGCCCCTCGCATGATTGGCTAGTCTCCACTGGCTCCCTTGCCATCTGGACTAATACCATGCAGCTTCTATTGAGAAGTCAAGAGTATATCAGGACTGTTCAGACTGCAATTCTTTTAGACACTGATCAATATTACTAGATTCGAGCGCCGAGAATTTCCTTTTCATCTATTCAATTTATATGAATCACCTGAAATTGACGGAATCATACAGTCGCTCACGCAAACATGGCAAGCGATCTGCCGTACAGCACCGAAAAGGCACCCAATGTCACGCAGCCAGACCCCGAAAGCCAACGAGATGCCACCGATCATGATTCCACCACCACCAAAACATCGGCGTTCAAGTCTTTGGGAATACTGGATCGCTTCTTGGCCGTATGGATATTCCTCGCCATGCTGATTGGAATTTTGCTCGGGAACTTTGTGCCAGAGACGGGCCCAGCATTGGAAAAGGGAAAATTCGTTGGTGTTTCAGTCCCTATAGGCAAGTACAAAGCACTCCGTACAACATGATGGGGTGATATCTAACATGATAACTCGCCAGCGGTCGGCTTGCTCGTCATGATGTATCCCATTCTCTGCAAAGTACGATATGAATCGCTTCACGAGATTCTGGCGAGTCGAGATGTGTGGAAACAGATACTGTTCAGTGTCATCATGAACTGGATCGTGGCGCCTTTTCTCATGGTGAGCATTCCCTTCTTTTTCTCTCTTGTCGAATATCATTGCTGAAACTTGGTTGTACCAGCTTGGTTTGTCATGGGCCTTTTTGCCCGACGAACCTGGTCTACGAGCAGGCCTCATCCTAGTCGGCCTGGGAAGATGCATCGCCATGGTCAGTATAGGACATAATGTCCCAAGCGCCAGTCTTTTTGAACATTTTCTCTGACTCTTGCTGCAGGTTCTCATCTGGACCGGACTAGCAGGTGGCGACGGTGAATACTGCGCCATTCTTGTAGCCATCAACTCGATGCTGCAAATGGTCCTCTTTGCTCCCCTAGCCGTCTTTTTCATCCAGATCATCAGCCACGATCAAGACGCCGTCACGGTATCGTATTCAGTCGTGGCCACCAGCGTCGCCGTATTCCTGGGCATCCCGCTCGGCGCGGCCATCATCACCAGATTCGCGCTCCGCGGTCTGTGTGGCGCCGAGTGGTACCAGCGCGTCTTTTTGCGCTTCGCCTCTCCGTGGTCGCTGATTGGGCTGCTCTACACCATTCTCGTCCTCTTTGCCTCCCAGGGCCGCCAGGTCGTTCATCAGATTGTGTCGGTCGTACGGGTGGCTGCGCCGCTGATTGTGTATTTCCTCATCATATTCTTTGCCACGCTGTGGATCACCCGTCGTCTTGGGTTCACGTACTCGCTGGCCGCCACGCAGAGTTTCACGGCGGCGAGCAATAATTTTGAGTTGGCGATCGCCGTTGCGGTGGCTACTTTTGGCCCGGATAGTGATCAAGCTCTGGCGGCCACGGTCGGTCCTTTGATCGAGGTGCCAGTGCTGCTCGGATTGGTATACTTGGTGAAGGTCGTAGCTAAGCGATATAGATGGGATTAGAGTAGACGCATGATGCGTAGACCAATAAAATCTTGATTGCAAGGACCTTGAATCTCTATGCCGCATCTTGTAGAGATTGCCTCATGGAATTTCGCTCATCAATTGAAACAGGTGGGTGTTCTTGACAGAGCAAGGCAGATCCCCAGAACACCCAAGTGCCTGACGTGCCTCCACCAAACCGTCTCCATTGCCGCGAAGATTCACGATAATGGTGGCTGCGGTTTCGCAGGAAGTGACCTCCTTGGGAAACGCACTGTCGTTTGTTTCTCGATCGTTCGAACCGGGCGAAATTGCCTTTGAGGGAGTACAGATCTTGTGTACCGGGTGTCGATCATGGCTGCTGCCGTGTTGGCTACCCGATGCCTCACCGCACGCATTCACTTCACTCGACTGTCGACATGTAGACGAAGCAACAGCGCTCGCCGAAGCAGCTGCCCCATCCACCGTCCCAGCGGCAGTCAAAGTGGCAGAACACCCATCCATTGAATCAGGAGCAAAAGAAGCCACCGCCCCCGGATCCGCCGCCAGGAAAGCCTCAACCTCACCCCGCGACACCCCGCGGAGCGCCAACAAGGCCAGCAACCGCTCATTGGTAGCCGCCACCCGCTGCGCAGCCCTCTGCATCTCGAGCGTCGCGCCGACGCCCGCCCTCTCAAACTCGGCGACGCGCTGCTCTAGACTGGCGACGTAGTCCCGGTGGCGGGCGCGCGATCGCTGCTGCGCCTGGCGGCTGTCTTCCTTAGAGGCGGGGATGCGGACCTGTTGTCGCGTCAATGTACTCAGGACTTTGTTCAACTTTGACGTCTTGGTCAGTAGAGGGTTTCATCTTACCTTTCGCGGCATATCTATAGCTTTGCAATGCCAGATGTTGAGGTCGTACTACACTGTGAATCGCTGAGATGTGTGAGCCGACATTGGTGGCGGTTCAATCGTGTCCTTGGGCGTCACACTATCGCTCCATGACTTCAGTAGATGAGCGCTAAGTTCCAGTGACTCCAGTGCTGTAAATTAAGCAAGGAAGACCGCTAATCAGCAAAGCATGCGCACCGACAGCTTGGCGATACGCCACTTAATGACACTGAAATCATCCACGAGACACTGCAAGGCTCAAACACAATGTGACAATTTGAGTATTATACAAATCTATTATCGTTTCGTATTGGATATCTTGATCATAAAAACTCTTCGTGATCCGAATGAAGAAATGACTAGTAGTTGATCTCCAGACTATGGGAGATGTTGTTGAACAACGCCGTTGCCAATCTAATATATAGTGCCCTATATTTCCATCAAATCCAGTTCTAAAAAAGAGAGAAGCTGTGAGCAACCCAGTCTTTGGTCATTAACTTTGCTTTCCATCATTATATAAAAACACATCAACCTTTTTTTTGTTATTATTTTTCCTGTGGTATTCTAAATTTACCAAGAGAATGTCATGAGTGCCGGGTTAAGCGCCAGCGGCAGCAAAAAGTGCGAAGTAGCGACTGTGGCCATGGGCAGGATGGCGACAAAGTCGGTGATGCGCCAATCATAGGGCACAAACGGAGCGACGGCCAAAATGATCATGCCAGCAATGAAGATGAGGGAGAAGAGCATGGAGAATTTGAACTGCGCAGGGAAATGTTAGCCAATTGTTCTTTTATGAGTTCGCTTATACACATGACACCAGCCGCATGTGGCCGACATTTTCAGCTTTTTGGCTGCATTGGGAATAGAGGGGATAAGGTGGCGCGCCGCCTTTCGTGGCTCGACACGCCGTTGGTGGCTCGTCTGAGCTGAAACCCAAAGAAGCGTACTACGCCTTGTGGGATGGTGTGATGGGAAGAGGGAAAGAGGAGAAGCAAGTGATATCAAAAAGTAAGAAGTGTTAATGAGAGAAAATCTGGTTGAGCTTACCTTCTTCAAAACCTTTGGTACCTCGATGAAGAAGTTGGAGAATTCGGCCTCCTTGGAAGTTGCACCCCAGGTCATGTCAATCTCGAACATGTGAGCCAGCAGAGCCTGCGAGACGTGCAGACTCAGACCACCCAGGAAGATTGCCAGCATGAAGGTCCACTTGAAGTTCTCCCACAGCGACCCGAGCAGGCTGCGCTCGCCGACACGGTAGCGCATGACAGCCAGAGCGATGTTACCGAGACCGTTGAAGACGATGATGATGGAGAACCAGACCTGCCACGAGTCGACATAGTACTTGTCGAGGTATCCGTTGTACCAACCCATGACGAAGTAGTTGACCGAAGTCAGGATCCAGGCTGCGCCGATGGCGTAGTAGGTACCAATGTACGAAATGACGGTGATCTTGGACGTGAAGCGAATGTTGGAGAAGAGGAAGCGGCGGAACAGCGGAGTGAAGGGACCTCTCCAGAGCCAGGTGCGGATGGGGTGGAAGAGCAACTCATTGCAACCATAGGCATACTTTTCCCAACGGGCGAGTTCGTCGTACACGGTCAGCGAGACACCCTCCTTGAAACCTTCACCGGCCCAGGCGGCAAGACGAATGATGTAACCGGAACACTGGAGACGAAGCGACATATCGAAGTCCTCAGACACGTGGGACTCGGACCAGAACTTTTCGTAACCATCCTCGTCCTCGTAGCTGACCTGCTGAATGGCACTCCAGCGGAGGATGGCGTTGTGACCGACGAAAGGAGCAACATCACCGTTGGACACGGTGTATCGAATGGCGCTGTAGATGAGGTTGGTGAAGAAAGTGATACCGTTCTCGAAGTACGTGTTGACGACTTGCATGACACCAGAGGAGAACTGCATGATACCGACATCAGGGGACTGCTCCATCTCGGAAACAGCATCAAGGAGACAGTCAGCTGGCACACGAGTATCCGAATCGACTATACAGAGTTAGAAACAAGGGCAGACAGATATGAGGCAGGGGAATCTTACTGATCAAGATGTAGTCACCAACACGAATGTTACCATCAGCCCAAGCGCGACCATCCTCCTCCAGAACCTCCTTGAGGGCCTTCTCGTAGGCGTGAGCCTCATCGACCTGAGACCACTCGGGACCACGGTTGTACTGGGCGAGCTTTTCCTCGACCTTGCAGGAGATCATGAGAGCAAAGTTCATGTTGGACGCCTTCTTGAACTTTCCGCGACGCAGGAAACCGTTCTCGCCGTGCTTGGGACGAGCGACCCAACCGATGCTGTGGTCAGCGTAGAACTCGATACGGGCGCGGCGCTCCTCCTCAGAGATGAGCTGCAGACCATCGTCGTTCATGAAGATGTTGGCCGAGCCACCCTGCAACTCGTAGGTGCTAATGGCTTGCTTGATGGACTTGACCGTAGGAGCAATGACACCACCGAGACCCTCCTTGTAGACGGGGCACTGAACAGTGAGATGGGGCAGAGCGCCAGACTGGATTCTTGGTGGTGGCCGGGCAGAGTAGAACTTGGAGTTCATTGTGAGCTGTCGGATGGGACCAAAGATCTGTGCCAGACAACCGACAATGACCTGAGCAAAGAAGAGAGTGAAGAAGATCTGAATCGGGAAGAGAGCACACAGCGCCAGTCGCACGTAGCTGCCATCGACAGACACCTCGACAGCCAGTTGGCGCCATGCAGCACCAATGGAGATGACGACGATGATCATGGTGATGGAGACCAGATAAGTGTTTTGCATGTGGACAGGCCGCGACTCGGGCTTGATCTCACCGCTCTCCTCGTCGATCTCGTACTCGGTGACACCAGCGTTGGCCTTCTTCTCACCATCATCGTCTCCCTCGCCATCGGCCGCCCAGACGAGCTCCATGAGCTCCGACTCGATGGCCTTGGCGCGCTGGACCAAGTGAAGCGCGTCGTCATCCCAAACAACAAGCAGCGCCTCAGAGGCGACAAAGGCAGCAAACTGGTGCTTCCTCGCCCTTGGAAGATCCTCCATGGTAGGAAGAATCTGGATTCTAAGGCCATTCATCAATGGCACATCAACGGCATCTGGGGACCAAGACAGGAAGGTCTTGATGACTCTGGAGTTGACCGTCATGACACACTATTTTCTCTTGTTAGTTTTGACCACGTCTTCGGCAGAAGCAATTCAAACACACCGGAAGGTTGAGGGCAGTGGCTGCCGCGGCGAATGGCGAGTCGGCGAGCTGTGGCGGGCAGGCCATGTACTGGCCTCTCACTTTTCGCAGAAGCACACCTTCAACCTCGCCGCTACCATCGCTGACCCAGAGGTGGGAGCACTGTTGCTGGTAGAGGTAGTTGACCATGACCTCGTGCTTGATGTCGTCCATGAACACGGAGCTGGTCTGGGACCGTCCGGAGACGGAATTCCTCGACGAGCCAAAGTGCGGCGTCGGGACCTGCAAGTCGAGTCCATCGAGAGGGTTGAGCGGTACCGAGTTGGCATCCGACGTTTCGATTGTTGTTGTGTGTGTTGTGTGTGACGTGGTCACGACAGTCCCGGAAGAAGTTTGCTTCTTCTCCTCGGGCTTCTTAGCCTTGAAATAACCGGTGAAACCCATCCTGCCGTCTTGCGCCGGACAGTGTCCGCGATCCCCGCTGATATCAGACGATACTCAGAAAATCCGCTACTATCCAAAGGCAATGATGCTTCAGCGTAACGAATAGACGATGAAGAATGAAAGCCTTCGAAGCAACTGTTGAAGGAGTCAGTTAAGAGATGCTATGCATGGATAGCAATCTTCGATGAAGAGACAGGAGGAGATGAGAAGATATTTAGCGGGTCGATCCGGCGATGTCAAAGGCAAGGATCGAGCGGCAGATGGAGTAGTATAAGAGACGGGAAGCAACATACACAATGAATGGATGTGGGTCAAAGCAAACCCTGGCTCGATGAAAAACGAGTGTTGTCGAAAGAGATGCCCGACGATGTCTAGAATTTCAGGTGCCAGGGGTGGTATGGATATGTCAAGAAGGGAAAATATCGAAAACCTATTATGGCTTTCAATAATAGCTGGGCAAGCGGATATGCTAATGACCGAGACCAGGACCCTGGTAGAGGCCAAAGGAAAGAGAGCCGAACGACTGGTGAGCTGAAGATAGAGAGCGAGAGTAGAGGCAGTGTGGTCTGGACTTCTAGCTGAGTATATGCCCGAGAGCCAGCTGGGTCGTTGATATGCAGATGGCCAGGCCTATACCACAGTAGGTCTACGACGGAACTCTCTCTCACTTATCACCTGCGACTAGGCCTGGGCTGAATCTCGGAGTCTACGCTCTGGAGGGAACGGGGCCGGCGCCAGAAAGCCACTGAATAGGTGATGGGGAAAGATCTGGAGATGGCGATAAGGTGAAGTGTCACTACACTACGCCCTAAGGTAAGCTGAAAGCTGTACCTGGATGGGTCCGAGAATAGTGGAAAAGCCTCAGCTGTGTATATGGGAAAGATGATACGATCACTAAACCCATATCTTCCTAGTGGCGTCTTGGAATTTGGGAGGGAAGAAGTCTGGGAGGTCTCGCGATAGCCATGCGTACCGGAGACGGCCTTGTTGCCGCACGATCCAGACCCACGAGTTGGTCCCAGTACGAAGGAAAGCTCAACGTGCTTGCAGGGGGGGTTTGGATTTTCACGGAGCTATGAACAGCCGCCAGCTTGGCCCAGCTTGTGAGTAATACTCACCAAACGATACATACGTCCAGGCCAGCACTTGCAACTTTAGTAATGCGTGCTAACGTAGCGAGGTCTCGGAACCCATCGCGGTGACCGTCCTTCAGGACCAGATCCAGGCGCAGTGCCCGAGCTCCCAAGAGAGATGTACATAGTATTCGACAAACCATGTTGCTAGCTTGAGCGACGGAAACGAACTGACTGTCGGTGCATCCCAAGTCCAGCGTGTCTCCCTATCAGACAACCAGGGCCGGTCAAGGTGCGGCTCGTGTTGAACGAAACTCTGCACCAGTCAGATTGGCAAAGAGTGATGTGTTTGGCACCCCCAAGCTACTTGTCAGATGGGATGGCTGGTGGATCAAGAGAGCACTTCCCTGGACGATGCTACCCAGGGCGTATCAATGATGTGCAATAGGATCGCTGTCCCTTTTCGACAGGCCGCCACAAGGAAGATCCGTTTCAGGGTAGAGTCGCGGACTTTTTCTCGCAAGGAGAAAACCCCCGGGCGGCAAGGCGAGCCACGTCCAAGTCCCTATTTGCCATAGCTGGCGAAGAAACATTCAGGTTCAATAGTTGCCAGCAGGAAAGAGATATTCCTTGCTGCAGATCCTGAGTATCGGTACCGCCTACGAGCTACAGCTTCGAGCCATGAGCCTGTGGGTCATATACCATGAGGGGCTATTTCCTCTTTTGTCAAACAGGGGTTTTGGCGCCTCGGTCTGATTCGCGGCTACTACGGTGGACTTGAGGGTCCTGAGCCAGATGTACCCGGTACGTCGCGCGCACCAAAGGACCCTGCCAACCCTGGCCTGGCCTGGTTCGTGAAATAGAAACAGGTAGGGAACTGCAGGTAGGGCAAAGCTTAGAGTTCCCTCAGTTGCGTCTGCGCTGGTGGTTGGACTCTCGTATTCATGCATAGCACAGTCAGAGCGGTACCTGTAAGAGAGGGACAACGAATTTTAGCCCACCGCCACTAGCGGGCTCACCATTACAAGATCTTTTTTTTTTTGTAGTAGTAGTCAGATTTGAGATGATGACCTAAAGACGACGATTCTGACTGCTCGGTTACGATCCCGCATGACTGCCGACTTGTTTTAGGACGGCGTACTCTTTGGCTGTCACTGGCTCTCTTGTGGCTCACTCATAAAGAACGCCGGTGTCGAAGCACTACCGAAGGTGGAGGGGGGATTAAAAGCGGCCAGAGATCACAGTGGCTTGCCAACGGCGCCAAATCGCGGGTGCTTGGTTTTGGTGTCTCACCCAAGAAGCCGCGCTTGAAGGAAGCAGTGCGACGGCGGGATTTTGGGACACACACACAAGACTAAGAAATATTCTATAGCATCTGAGATCATTGTGATGGTTATGGAATTCCTATCGTGGGATCCATCAGCAATCCAACAGCATTCCAACAATCCTAGCATAACTGCGAGGATTCCTCAGTACGATCGGTCCGAGTATCCTGGTTCGCAGGTAGGTAGCTGCGATAGAGCCCTGTGCTAATCTTATTCATCACAGCATCTGCCATCAGGTACCTGTGCCTGAGTGCTAGTCTTGCGCTGGCGTGCTGCTGCATCATATCGACTACTGACAGTCCGGAAACGAGCAATCAGTAAACCATCTCGCCTAACCTGGGACATTTATTGTCATGCAATAGGTTCGATTATTGATGTAGCTGAGTCGCAAGAGGTAACGGGCTTGCTAGAAAAAGAACTGGAAATGCCCTCAGCTCCGGACGCCAAGCTGCAATGAAGGAAATTGTCGCCAAGATTGAATCAGAAATCTTCTTCCTGGGCAATGGGCCAGACTGCAGGTTGAGCAGACTGCTCTTCTGGATTGAGCCTGTTAAATGCGCAATTGTATTATTACTTGCAGCATTGGGAATCGTCCTGCAAGTAACAGTACCGGCGCCGACAAGTATCGGCGGTGGCCGACACAGCACTAAAAATGGAACAAATAGCATCATGGGATTGACTCTGCTGCACTCCTACGTTGGCTGCTCCTAACAGTGTTACTATGCATTCATGTATGTGGTGTGTTATTGAGTCAGTGCAGTTGGCCAGATGCTCAACATGTCTCGAAAAAGGTGTGTTCAGATTCAAACCATAAAAATCATATGGCAGCAGCTTTGATGAGGGGGGAGGAGGCGCTGCGGGTTTGATGTCACTACTCAAAATCCATACCGCGGCGCGGTAAGCACCTACTGTATAAGCTTGGTTGCTTGCTTGCTTCAGAGATGGATGGAGGGAATGACGCGAGGGGGTGCGGAAGGAGGCGTCAGCTAATTCTCCGAGCCTTGTATAGGAGGCGTTGCGCGATAGATTAATATCAGCCACCGTATCCATTCCATATCAAATGATGAAATTGTTTTGCAGTTTCACAATCCATCATTTTGGTCCTTTTTGGCACTTTGATTGTCCAAAGCTGTCATGACGCAGTGATGGTGACTAATGTTTGACCTGTTACTGTGTATGTGGCATATTAACCATCTTGACTATGTCGTGAGGCGTTTCTTAGATGCCCTCGGGCCATGATTCTAGTGTAGATTCGGATCGCTGTACCGTAGTTTAGAGCCGGGCACTCAGGGGAAGCGCACGGGTAAACTGCCACTTAGCAGAGGACGGCGCCGGATAGAAAGTGGACTGGTGAATCTTTAACTCTCTTTAAACGACTGTGTAAGACTGAAAGAAAAACCTGGAATATGTGCTGTAGTATGGTAATGTTGGTGATGTAAGGTGATACCCTGCGATCGATGGATGGAACTCTTTGTTCGCAAACATGCCCTGACACTCGGGGGCCTCCTGGTCCCCTGTCAGTATCCCCTGCCAAATGCTGAACTCTGATTGTACAGACTATCGACTTTGTGCAGGGCCTGTACAGATCTAGCAGGGGGTCCCTACAGTTAACCCTTGCGAATAAGCAGGGCCTATCTGGTATCTAGACTTTGGCCCAGCTCACCACACGAATATTCTTTTTTGGTGAGAAAGACGCCTTAGAAAGCTCTTGCGCTCCTGAGCCAGTGATAGGCAGCCAATGCCCTTTTGCTTATCCTCACCGTGCAGCAGCGGAATTTCTGGTTGTGAGATTGTGCGTTGGCGTTGAGAACTAGCAGCAGCAGCAGCAGCCAGTATCTACCAGTACACACAATGACGGTCTCCCGGTCCATGCGTTGCGCCGCTACCGTAGCACCGGAATCCGATCCATCCATCCCACTGAACTTGTACGTAGTAAATCCTCGCGAGAATCTCGTATCCCAGCATTCGTTTCTTGATTCTCTCAATGAACAATCCCGGATCCTGCCAACTGACTTCTGCGGGAGCGCATGAACTAAAGTGGCGCTCACGCTCCTGTTGCGAATACTATTCCGTTGTTGATGTGGCGGCCGTATCTCTCTGTATCTCTCTGTGCCCCCCACATCTCCTTCCATCCTTGCACAATGTCTGCTTTCAATGTCAATGGCATATCTAGCACAGCACAGATTGGAAAAACAGCGTCGCGTCAACTCTGTTTGTTCTCGGCGTTACTCTCTGACTGCAGACGATAGTGTCCTTTTTCCCTAGGTTGCGAATTTTCTTGCAAAAATTCCTGTCAACGCCCAGACCATGAGCGCAAGGTCCATTTCCCAGATAGAATAGAGAATAGCCTATCTGCAAGATAGAGGATCATGGCAGGAATCGGGGATAGCGGACGGGGCCGCGATGAAGCTCCACCAGCTGAGCAGCACAGCGGCGGACGAACCCCCGAAATTCTTTTACGGAATGCTGGTCTTCCTTACGCTGATTTTTTCCCTCTCTTTGTGCCTGGGCCTGAGGCGATACTATCTCCTTCCTAGGCGCCGAGGCGTTTCCATAATTTAGAGAAGAGATTTTTGACAGCGAATATGGCCTCCAGCTCGGCGGAGAACTTTGATGAATCTCTTCTTTCAGATAAGGCTGTGACACCGAATATACTTTTCAGCTGGAAGGGTTTTTTTTTTGCAGCCATGTGCCTTTTGCGCCGTTTGTTCTGCAATGGCGGAATTGCACCCCACCATGTTTATTCGCGTTGCACGACTGCTTGCCCCTCCCCCCGGGCGGCGGGCGGCCGTGATTTCTCGTGGCATGACGGGATGCACACCTGTCGCTAGCTTTCGTACGAGTGAAACGGAGAAAAGAGGGCATGTGCACTGCTAGGTAACGTAGTGGTGCAGGCACTTGTGCTATACTTGCATTCCTATACATGTGAATATACATTATGATGCAAGCAAAGAAAAAAAAAGTCTGATGACATATGACAGTAAAAGTCTAATAGATTATGAAGTTCATTTTGCGTAAAGCTTTGTCTAACAAGTGTCAAAGTCCCAAGTGAATCGTTTCTAGAAATCCTCATGCGCCAACCCGGTATAGATATCTCAAACTTTAATAACCACAACTCCCAGTGAAAAAAAAGGCATGCATCATTAGGTAATTAGGTCGATGAGATTACAATTCACCACCGTCGCACTGCTGCCACATCATGACCTTGCTGACCTCCATGGAGGGGGAGGTCCAGGTGGGCAGCCAGGTGTCCTGGGCGTTCCAAAAGTCCTTCTTGGCGTTGGCCGAGGCGTCGAGCCAGGGCTTGCCGCTGGCGCCGTCCTCGAACCAGCCGTTGGTGCCGCCGACGGCGACGTTGAGGATGAGGTAGAACTTTTGGTCAAAGGGGGCGCTGTCGTCACCGCTGCTGGCCCAGGGGTTGTCGATGCGGGAGCCGTTGCTGTCCGACGTAGGGAAGCTGCCGCGGTCCCAGAGGCTCTCGTCAAAGTTGGTGTAGAGGACCTGAAGCAGGCGCGAGTTGACGTAGGTGAAGAGGTACTTCTCAGACCACTCAAGGCCAAAGGTGTTGTAGCCCGACGAGTAGGTCGTGTGCAGGGCGGGACGCTTGACGTTGGTACGCCACCAGGCGTCGTTGGCTGTGTTGGGGCCCCAGTGCAGAGCCGAGGAGATGATGTTGTTGCCGCCTTGGGCGTAGGTGTGGTTGTTTCCGCGAGACTCCATGATATCAATCTCTCCGGATCGGGGCCAGGCACCGTAGGTATCCTCGACGGGCATCATCCAGATGGCGGGCCAGAGCCAGTCACCCTGGGGCAGCTTGGCAGTGACCTCGACTCGGCCGTACTTGATAGTAGCACCAGCCTTGGAGTTGATGCGGCCCGAGGTGGTTGGTGGCACAATGGTAGCGTTTCCGGTGGTAGTGTTTGTAACGGCATAGCAGTCAGAAACGGCAGTTGAAGTACAAGTGCCGTCGGTGAGGAGGTCAATGACGGAGTCCTTATCAATCAGGGCTGAGTCCTGGAGCTTAGGCATGATGACAAGGTGGCCATCCTCAATGTAGACGTTGGAATCGTCGGCGGTGGTCTGTTCAAACTCGCCATTGCTGTTGCAAAGAATTAATGACTTGAGCTGGCAAATATATGAAGTGATAAACTTACCCAAATCCACCGACTTGCACTTCCTTGGTCCACACATTGGTGTCAAAGCCATTGGACCAATCCTCTTGCAAGACGAGGCAGTAATTGTGCTTGACAACACTGCGCAGACCATCCCAGATCAGGATGCCAGACACGGCGAGACCAATGAAGATGCCAAGTACCGGGAGAATAGTGACCCATTTCTCCTTGGGATCCTTCTTCTCAAGCCATGGCTTCTCTACCTCGCCCTTCTTGACTCTTCGAGAGTGAAAGTATCTTTGACCGCGGTCTACGGCTGCTTGGCCGAGGCCGCTGGAGTTGTAACTCGACGCCGGTCTCGAAATCGCTGGGGAGGCGAAAGGGTTGGTAGGAGCAGTCCTCACTGACGGTGCTGCTGAGGTGATTCTGTCATCGTCAAAGGGAGATCTCTCCGTGTTTGGCGTTTCTGTGCGAAACGCGTGGCTGTCTTTTTCCATTGCTACGGAAAAGCTGCTGTGCGGGCAGGGCCGGAATAGTATAAAGATAGCTCTAGTACAAGGATTGTTGTAATGATGCTGGATTATACAAAAGAGTGAAGGTTGTATTCAAGAGTCGAGACTTGTAGCGAGAGAAGTGTCGAACTCGAATATCGGAGATGATGATCGTGATCAATGTATATGAACGAAAGATGCAACCAGCACCTGAAGGTGTTATAAGACTTGACTTCTCTTTACAATATTGAGGCAACAGTAGCAGAGGTCTGGCTGATAGATAATCAGATCCCTGTCACGGCCAAGATCGTTTTAGTACTAGGCTCAGCAGGCGCGACGACAGCGTTCTGGTCCCTGGTACTTCTCATTGTACACGATACTTGGTACCCTGTCCCGGGGTGGGAGCCATTTCCCTCAGCTCAGCACTTGCCTGCAGGCACTGGCTTGAGCCTCGGCGGCCAGCAAAGACCCCAGGGCTAGATTGAGCGAGACTCTCGGTGCGGGCGTAGGTATTGGGCACTATCCAAAAACCCCCTTGCCTGATAGACCCATTCGGGCTGGCCTATGGTGTGAAGCGCTGGCCATGAAGCACGCCCACGCACCAGTCTGAGGTGAAAAGATGAGAGTCGCGATACTTTTTGGAAAACGAAGCTAGCAAGAGGCTCTACCTATTCGATCAGATTTTCTAAAGTGAGCCAGTGTCTAGGTCCGGGCGTTACTAATTCAGCAGTATAGTCTACTAGCCGCGCCGTGTCCGACAATTCGGTTCGGCCGGGTAGCCACAGAAAATGACAAAGTTCTGACGGTTTCATCATTCTAGAGCCCGGCTTGTCAAAGTGACTAGAAGAGAGACAGTTGGCAGCCATTTCTGAGCCGCCGATGAGTATACTATGTTGAAGAGCAGCACTGAGACAAGCGAATGACCCCTCAGTCACCAGTCGCCGGGCACTAACATAGCATACATAGTAGCTTACGGTAGGTAATGAACGTAAGCGTTTAAGCATCATTACTACCGCCAACGCTTCGAGCCGTGCGGCGGCCGAGTGAAGCGCAAGCTAACCCAGCTGACCGGAATTGCACGTCAGGTCGGTCCCGCTGCCGCAGGTGATTGACTGCTGCGGTGGCGCTCTGGTAAAAATTGCTCTGAAGCTTCCATGCAGGGTTCCCGAATGCCGTTTATCGGGTTCGACGACCTTGAAGGCCACGAAGACATCTTACGATTTGTCTGGATTGAGCTGAGATTCAGTGAGCTGAAAAGCCCAAAACGTCTTCTGGGTCCCCTAGCAGAGCCAAGCTGAGCTGTTAGAGTCTCGAATTGGGAAATGTTCTGCGCAGCCAGCTCCGATGCACAGGGCAGATAGTTCTCGTCGGCGCTGCAGGCAATAGAGAGCTCCGTAAAATGGGTCTCGTAGCAGGAGAGCCCCTGGTCGCCGAGAGACTCTGGCGAGTCTGGCAAGCCTGGGAGCATCTGGAAACTGTCCGCTAACGGGTCTGGCCAAAATCGCTTATCACGCAGCGACCGGGGGTTGCAGCAGGGGTTCCGCTCGCATCTCTTTACGTATCCGTACATGCAAAATTGCTGCATGTGTGCGTACATACATTGGCAAGCAATAGCAGCTGCAGCAAATTGGATTGCAATAGGAAGCTCGAAGTCCCGTACATGGCATTCTTCGGAAGATGACTGCCACCGCTCAGAGAGGAAATAAAAAAACGTGGCCAGCTCTCTCTACTCTGGGCCATGTGCATCTTCTGTTTCTGTGTGATATTGGCCGCTGTGCATAAAGCCCCGTCGATATATTTGGCATACCCAGACTGCTCTGGTGGCCGGTTCCGACAATATTCGACTGCAGTCACATCCATTATATATTCCGAAAACCCGTTTTCCGTGCAATTCTTTTGGCACTTCAGCCTCTGTCCAGCACGTCAAGAGTATTGCGATCATGTATCCACCAAAAGCGTGTAGGGTTTCCGTGATCGTACGACCTCAGAAGCAACAATGACAAGGTCGCCTATGCACCCCAGGTCAATTGAATGCACGACAGGTCTTGACATATTCGTTACAAAGGACTTGGGAAATGATGGAAACACGTCAATGAATCACCATCACAGCCGTCGTCCATATCTCCTGTGGTAAGATGGTCAGAGGCTCGAGCTTCCTCTTAGGCGTTCTTAGGTCATTGCGGTGTAAGTGCTATTGCTCTGTCAGTGGTGAACGAAAAAGAACCCCCCACTGTCATCCCGTCACGCACTCGCGCGCGACGGAAGAGAGATGGAAAAAGCGGCATGAGATCCCGTCCGTGGAAGGGCTTTCGACTAGCCCCCTTGTACCTGCAGATGCCCTAAAATTAACTCTAAAATCGCCCGAAGTACAGTACATACCGCACCCTTTACAGGTGAGCTGGTCGCACAAGAAGTTTCTTTTTTCCCAACTTGTTTAGACGCTGTCTGAATTTCGACCACCTTATACCTTCGCAACCATGTGGTGTCGCAGCTCCACACGCAGTTTCGGTGGTTGGCGTCAACAGAGACAGTCTTAACCGTTTTCCTTCTAGGCATTCATCTGTGCTACAGTAGGGAGGTCGTAGATAGATACCCACAGGCATCATGGGCAAATCTTCAGGTCGATCAAAGATCAAATCTCGGCCTATCCTCTATACCCTTGCAAGGCTTGCCAGCTGTGACGATAAGAAAGTGCTGAGAGAGAGCATCTCTGCTTAATACGCATTAGCATCAATTCAACAATTGAGCTGAATCGAAACTTTTTTTTTACGCCCTAGATGAATCTGGCCGCCTCATGCTGATCAGCTTTTACAAAAATCTCTTCACGATAAGAAAGTACGGCAACTTTTGTTTCCGTATCCTTTTGGCTAAGTCGTTGCGATCCTCAAGGAAAATGGTGTCGCTACGGCCAATTGTTTGGCGCCGCCACTCGCCATACGAGAAAAATAGGTAGTCATCAACGCTTCTCACTGCAGCTCGCTTGCAATGCAAAGCGCTCGCTTCGAGCGACACGAAGAGATCAGCAGCCACGACCAATGCTGCAGGCAACAGGGAAGTTGGGCCTTGCTTTAGCAGCCATGCATTGCATCCAGGTAGTAAATGCGATAACACATTCGCCCTCCTTTTTTCCCCTTTTTTGAAAGTTCGCCTACCCGGAAAGAAGCACATTTCTTGATTTCCAGGAGAATTCTGCCCAACCACGTTGTCAATATACGGCGCCGTAGCTTGAACCCGCCCCGTCGCCCAGGTAATACTGCTTATATCAGCCTTAACGGACGCTTTGGGACAAATATTTCAAGCCACTATAGCATATCTCACATATCTCCAAATCTGTAGAGTCCGATTTCGATATCACCAGTCAATTGCACACGTCAGATGTCAAAGCATACAATCAATGCAAGCAAGTCTAAATGATGCTTTTTTTCAGTGCCACTATCCGAGACATGGCGCCGTCCATGCGTAAAACACGTTTATTCACCTGATAGATGAAGCGGTGGCAATTCGGCATGGACGATGAACATACATAGCATGTTTCTCGGAAATTCAACCGTTCTTGGAAAACGCGTGCAATCTACTCGTGGAAAATGCCCTCCTACACAATTTTGACTTACTTCACCTGACTCCATTTGCAAGAAGGGCGCGGGCTTGCCTACTTGAAAAACTCGCAATGGCCGACGCCGATTTGTGTCATCTCTGAGACATTTGCATAACACCTTCCATCATGTCTCATGAAAGCTCTCGCCGTCATTTGTGCGGAAGCCCCTCTGTGAGGACCAATACCCGTCGCAACCAAAGGTCTTGGTGGTATATGCGACCGTGATTCGCCGGCTCTCTTTCCTCTTGTGTAAGCCACAAGGTCTCGTATCTAGAACTTGTGGCTTTGAAATGCAAGCAACGCCCGTTGTGCGTGCGCCGCCCTCCCGGGATGGTTGTTGGAGGTGGTGGTGGTTGTGGAGGGTATCGCTATGATTTCCATACTTCATCTAGAAGGGCTGGGATTACAACAAGCGAGCGCCAGGGTATGTTCGGCCTGAACAAAAAGTGTCTCACAAAAACACGTCAGTTTTGCAGCGTACACACGGCGGCTCTGTGCCAATCATCCAACTTTCTTGAGCGAATGCGCCATGCTGACTAGATATGCACTGCATCCCTATGTATGTATGCGAGGGATATCTGCATAATGTGCCGCCCGCACTAGGAGGGAGAAAATGGTGGTGTGCTTGATTGTCGCTTGCCTTTGCCCCCGAAATGCGCGAATGCGGGCGCACAACTCTATATTGACTTTGGTACCCCATTTCTCGCCTATAGACCATCAGCTGGCTGTGCATACGAGAAAACCAACGTTGCATAGCGTATTGGCAGATACATACGATTGGGAATGACGTGGGACAAGATAAGTATAGATCAATGCTAATGCATTCATTGGCGCGATGCCGAACCTTGATATTAAGAATATCGACGACAATAATGGCAGTTGAACAACGAATCAATAGTCTTGATAGTGCTTAGAAATACAATGATACCATCTAGAGTCTCCTGATAGCTTCGAGTAGTACGACATCATTGGCATGCCACTTGGGCGTTCTTATCATGATAGGCGGGGAGAGATCAGTGGTGCAGTCGACGATGAAGAGATGTTTACCAGTTGAATTGATTCGTCGTTGATATGAATGAACGTCCTTAATGTTCATCTGGCAGACTTTGGTAGAACCAAGGCTAAGCTCACTCAGTTCGATTGTGTAAGGCTTCGGTAAAGTGAAATGGGTCAAATCGGAGCTTTGTCATAACAGATAACATTTCAGTCAAAAAGGGATCAGGACAGGAGTCCTCAGATGTCTTGACGTCTGACGAGAGGTTTATCACAAGAAGTCAAGGTCATGTTTTAATCAATATCAATATTATTATTGTCTATCCTATCATAATCAAGGGGAAGCTGTTATTCATTCCATGGAGTTGTCCTGATTCCATGAACCTGATAGCTGGAAGGCGATAGATTGATGACCCCAAGTTATTTGCAAGAAGTTCCCGCTGTGAGTGCGAGACATTTGTTTCATGATTCTGATATTATTCTAAGAAGCGGATATTCCGACCGAGACAAGTTGCGGATCCCACCACAGTGTAGATCGCAGTTGAGACATTAGGGTCCTGTCTGTCAGCCCGAGGCGTGCAATGGTAGCATGGCGAGCTGATCTGACTTACCATCACTGACTGGAAGCACTCAATCAGTCCATCTAGGAGATGGCCGAAAGGATAGTCAGTCAACAAGTCTGGGCGTAGAGTCTGGCCGCTTGCTATGTTGAAGTGGTGGCTTTTTGAAAGCACATGAGGCAAGACAGATCACTTGTAGATAATCTCGTCTCCCGACCTTAGAGTTTGACTTCACGATATCTTCATTGCATGTTCATTATTGAAGAGACTTCCGGGTCAAATCTCCATCCAACGTTCTTTAGGCATCATATCCTACTTTTGAGACGATTATTCGTATCCGGGTATAAATATATCTCTCCAATTGCTCGGCTAAAGCAATTACCCAAGTCTGGCTTTGTTAATATGGCGTCTCACCGCCAGCATCACTCTCTATTTTCTGCCTTTATTTCTTTCCTCTTGATATTCTCATCCAGTCATGTTACCGGGGCAGCAGCAGATGACCTTCCAGATCTCGGTACAGTGCTATCCAAACAGCCGGAGCTGAGCACCTATTATTCTCTGGTTCAGGTAAACGACGAGATTTATATGACTGCATGTGAGAATCATTATACTAACTTGACACCGCCAGCAAAATCCCCAAATTCTCCTCCAGCTTCCAATGGACGGCGGCATCACTATTCTAGCGCCTTCAAATGCCGCCTTCGCAAACATCCCCAATACAATTCTGGGCAGCGTATGGAGCGCCAATGACAGCAAAGTCGTGGTGCCGCTGATGCTATACCACGTATTATCTACGCAGCTGTCCATGGCGACCCTGCCCAGTGACCAGGTACACGCGACGACGCTTCTCACGGATCCAGCGTGGACGACGCTGGCAGGTGGTCAAGGCGTACTCATCAACCGTCAGCCAGGAAACCTCGTGGTCTTTGTGTCGGGCGGCGGAGCGCGCAGTCTGCTCAAGGCCGTCGACATACCCTTCAAAGGCGGGCTGGTCCAGGTGATTGACAATCTTCTGGTGCCGCCGGGGTCACTCAACACGACCCTCACGGACTTTCAGGACCTCTCGTTTCTCGGCGCGCTCTACGCGGCGGGACTGTACGATGAAGTCGCCATCAACACCAACAACAAGACCAACATGACGACGACAACGGCGACTGCAGGCGGTGGTGGTAATTTCACCATCTTCGCTCCCTCGGTCCCAGGGATCCAAGTCGTCAACGGCACGCTGAGCAACCTGACCACGGCACAACTCCGCCGCGTGATGCAGTACCACATTGTGCCCTCGGCAGTGTTGCCGTCGACCTCACTCGACAACGGAACCGTCCACACGACTCTGCTAGGCGCCTCCGGCCCCTCCTTGCACATCCACCGGTCGGGCAACAACCTCTACGTCAACTCGGCGCAGGTGATTCAGTCGGACATATTGCTAGAAAACGGCATTCTGCACATTCTCGACAACGTACTCAACCCCGACGTTCCGGGCGCGACGCCGGGCAGTGGCCTCACTGCAGCCGGCGGGTCGCAGCCGCCCGTCTTCTCGGGCGCCGTTAACGCGAGCACCATGGTCGTCACGGATCAGCCCTTTACCACGGCGCTGCCGTGCAGCGTCAGCTGTCCCCCTCCTGCTCCCGTCATGAACATGACGACGATGGCGACGACAATGAGTGCGGGCGGCAGCAACGGTAGCACTTTGATTTCGAGCAGTGGATCCAGTGCCAATGGGACGCGGAGTAGCACCGCCACGGATGTTGCGACCAGTAGTAGTAAAGCCGGCGCGGCGGTATTACCGCGATGTACAGGTTTGGGAATGCTTGGAGCGGTGGGATTGGGTGCTTTGGGATTGGCATTTGACTTCTGAATTCGGCCATGATCCTGATATCTTTACATTATTGTTTGATTATGACGTATAGACATAACGCTTGTAGATGAGGTAAACGAGTTTTGGTAATACTTTACTGCGGTTCAACCTTCGTTGGATGTATGACTGTACCGGTTTCTGTACAATTAGTTGGAATGTGCCCTCTCGTTGGTTGTCATTTCTTCATACAGTTTGTTTTTATTGTCCAATATCATCATCACCCTCGAGCTCCTTGATGATCACAAGGGAACTTTTCAGTCCAATGGTCAAGGACAAACATCACTCGGTTCAGTGGTTAAACTCCAGATACAGATGTTTAGAACAGGGTAACGAGAAAAATTAAGAAGAAAGCTCGATTGAAGAAATGCAAAAAGGAATGAAAATATCGAGCAGCTAACGCCCGAAAAAGCCAAGAGAAACTCGCAATTAATACAGGAAGCAAAACAAACACCACACCCACATCCTCCAACAACAACAAACAAGGAAACAAGTGAGAAAATCCCACAACAGTAAGAGTACATGACCGCCATAGACAAAATCCAAGGAAATTTTTCGCAATGCTGTTTCTGGCAACTCCGGCTGAACGGATAGAGCCCCAAACCCAAGAAGAAGGATGCAATTGAAACCCTTGGCCGTGTATGCTGTTGAAAGAATTCTATGACCCGATGACTTTTTCCCCCATTTCCCTTTTTGCGCTCCTGTGGAGAAGCTGAAATGCGATTCTAATATAAGTAATTCGTCTGCCTGGCGGCGATTTCGTGAGAAAATAGCATTGCGCCTCGTCTAAGTCGGAAGGATTGCCCGAATCCTTCCGTGGGGCCACGGGGAAGTTCTGGTGGTGCCCATGGTTATTGGATTGAGTTTGAAGAGAACGTGAAATGAAATGAGATCAAAGAAAAGAAAAATCGAAAACAACTGTTAAAGTGATGAATAGAGAAAAAGAGTGTATGATAAGAAAAATCAGAAAAGAATTGTTGACATGCTCCGTGGCCTGCATCATGCGGAGACCTGCGTATAAGCGATATGACGCAGCTCAACGAATTGAAGAGGTCGCCAGACAGGATACATGGCCCATGCCGTGTCTAAACGTCCAGAATAGAAGCGATTGAAGTGCAGAAAAGACTGGTTTCTTCCAATGTTCAACATTGGGAGAATCCGGCAAGATGACGGGGCCATGCCCACGTGCGTGGGAGCAGGAATGCGCAAATGGTGGCAGAGCCGCATGATTGGGATTTCGATGTTGTTACACAAGGAGCTGAGTCTTGTCCTCGGGTCCGATTTGGGTCACCAAGAAAGTCCTTGGCTCATTCCAGTGGGAGGTCGAATTGATGGGCTGCCGAGGTCCTGGTCGCCGTAGTGAGATTGATTGCTTTGCCACTGCTCCCAACTCGCTCAGGACACACGAGAATAGAAGATTGAGATGTTCAAAAAGTGCAGCGGCTAGCAGATATTGTATCATCCAGCAATTGAGGTACTCAGCCAAAGCGTGACAATAGTGTATCAACATCAAGCCCGTCCCGATGACACAGTCGTGTCTCTTACGGGCTCGGCGGGGGCGTCGGACCGGGGCGCGGAGGCACAGGGCCAGGTCTCGGTGCCGGCGAAGGCGTGGGGGGACGTGGTGGAACGGGAAGGGAATTGATCAATGGCATTTGCCCAAAGTATTCCAGCATGGCTTGATCCATATCGTCATGAGTTGTCTGCATAGCTGAGACACCACAACGGTCTTGCCAAGTACAAGCAAGCTCCGCTGGCGGAATGTAATCTTGCTCGGAATTTTCAATGTTTCGTAGTTCGGTATACATGATGTCTCTATTGCAACGGAAGCTAATATCGAGTTGTTGGAGTCGGGAAATAGATCTCATGTTGGATAATGTCTTCGGAGGGAAATGTGCCAAATATTGGAAGTGATGCTCTCTTAAGTACGAGAAATACAATCTACTTGGTTGATGCTTTCTTTATTGTCTGAATGCGTCTGATGAAATTCTTCACAACCGGAATCAAGATACACTTTATATCGTGGAAACCAACACGTTAACATGTTGCCTACAACACCAGATGGTTTCGTATCCTTTGATCAACACACTGACCAAACCAGCCCCCAACGGAAATAGCAATGCCGTGATGAAATTCGTCTGCCTAGAACAAAGAAACCGTGATAGCAACAATTATTGAAGATAGTAAGTAGTGTATAGTTGGATGGTACTGATCGAAAGCGTCTTGAGCCACCACCTTTCAGTGGGGGTTGCCGGGAACTAGGACTAGCCAGGAATCCATCTTTGTCTTTCGGTATCCAATCAACTTGATGAAACGTTGGATGTGTTGTAGGCTGAATCGGGTCCAGGACTATGGGAAATCATGGAAAACGCCTTACCATCTACCACTCGATGAATTGCCATTGTTCTAGACGGTGGAAACAAGTGCGAAAGGAACTTGCGAGAAACCTTGGCTAGGGCAATAAAGTTTCTCGGCATGTGATGCTTTCTTTCTCTCATTGGCCATGCCGTATGTGAGGTCACAGAAGCCGGGCTGTTGATGACAAACGGCAGTGAACCAGAGGCTATGATGATATTGAGCTTGGCATGCCAGGGCCAATTCACGCAAATACCATTAGCTTCATCGTCAAACTTTGAGTGCTGACATTATGTCAGTGAGATGCCATGCAAGAAATGGTCGGATTCTAGGCACCTAGATTCCACGTTCTGTTCTGGGATGTAAAAGCCGGGATGGATTGTTCTTGGAGCCCCATAATGGGCGGTGATAGTAAATGCGAGTCCTGTATAGGTTGGCCAGAAATAGTAAGTCCCCTAGAAGGATTGAGTTTGTTCTCCACTCTTTCCTTCTCGTCTAAGAGTCCGCTTTGGTAAGATGTAGTTGGACTCTTGACGGAGAGTACTTGAGTTTCCGGGACGCCGGCGGGAGACCGGAAACAATGAAAAACCAGCTAATGTTGAAGAAGTGATGTCGGAAACCGAATCATATTACCATCTCAGGACATCGGGAGCAGATCAAGGCGAGAGGATGCGAGGCCAAGTCCGACGAGGGTAGGACAGCTCCGCCCTAGAGCAAACAAGACTTTGGCCAAGACGTGTATACTTGGTAAGTTGGAAGTCTTTCAGCTCGAATCAACGTTGCCCAGTGACAGTATTCGCCATTGAGATGGGAAAGCTTGACGCACCCGCGCCACTGCTAGTGAGATCCTTTTATGCCAGATAATAGATCCCTCAGCCCTACCAGATGCGGCCGAGCATCTAATTAATCAGCCAGGTTGCGATTTTCCGGCCAATCACGGAATAGGAATCTACCAAGGACAATGTTTCGCGCATGGAAGACACTGACCGTCTCATGGATTGCGCGGGAATTGCTCACTCACGGGCCAGGACCATGGTAGGACAACTCGACATAAGGACAAGGCTTAGAAATATACCGACACTGCTGACAAGTGTGCGCCAATCCTGATTATTCGGTGGCTGTCATGAATCACCGGGCCGAAGGTGTGCCAGCCGCTGCTCATATGATCTCGGCAACTTGGACCATGAATTGAGCCCTCATGAGGCCATGGGATGTGTTTGTCAATTGACAGAAATATTCGAGAGTCTCATCGTGGAAGAGCCTCACCTTGCTTGACCAATTGAATGGCTGTCATGTGTAAAGATTACCTACTCAATACCATACGATTCGCACTGCCCTGCCTTCTGTCGGGATCGGGAGCCGACTAGCTAGAATTGAATTTTAGTGGTGCTGCGGTTATACGCTGTTGCCAACAAGATCTCACTGAGGCTGCTGAAATCCACGATTGGTCGCTTGGAACGTTGCAAGCTATGTTGTGCATAGCATAGTTCCTGTCATTGGCGTGTGTAACACAACCAAATTCAGGCTGCAACTTTCTATTTAGTGGATCGTGTTCTAGAGACATAAGCTGATTAGCTTCTCGACTCCTTGCTGGGTCTGGCGCTCCTAAGCCTTCTTCGTTTCTTCCTTAGCTGAAGGTTCGAAAATAGGCCAAAAACTTTGGGGGCGGTTTTCTCTCTGCGGCGTCACACCCGCACAGGTCACGATGGCTTGCTTCCAAGTTTGATGTCGTTTATGGCCCCGATGTAGATATCGGGGATTCCATTTTGGGCTAATTTGACTGCCTATAAATATACATCGGACAATGAATCGATGTCCACATTGGCGAGCTGCTGAGGGACCTAGGTGCTGACAGTTTTCACATGGCTTGTTGAAGCATGCTTCGTCGGCAAGCTCGAAACAGAAAGAGCCAGACATGAAGAAGTAAAGTCAATTGTATCCTATGGCAAGAGCTATCCTCGCCATTTTGTTCTCGCCTCAATGATGTAGGTATCAAATTTTTCTCCCAAAACGCCTCGTCCCAATGCAATCGTTGCTTCTTTCTGTAATTGTCTTTCAGCGATGGTCGCGACCTCCTCGACTTCTGGACCGACTTCGATAGTCGTCATAGCTAGGGCTACGTCTACGACTGTCGCGGGCATTATTGTCGTGACTATCTCGCCTTGCACCTCCGCGTCTTCGAGGAGATCTTGATCTCGAGTCGTACGATGGCGAGCGTCCACCGCGGCGAGGCTGTGGGGATCTTGATCTCGAGTAAGATGGCGACCGCGATCCAGGACGGTAAGTATTTCCTTCGCGACCACGTCCTCGGCCTTGACGTCCACCGCCATACCGGGGAGAGCGTGGGCGGCCACCGGCTGGGCCTCCACCAAAGCCTGGGCCGCCAAAACCTCCTCCACCACCGCCACTACCTACACCTCCTCGAGGTCCTCGTGGACCTCCTCCAAATGCGCCGCCTCGGGGGCCAGGTGCGGGCACTCGGGGGTCAATGTTGGCACCACGGCTGGCAGTCGGCGGGGATTGGGAGAATTTGCGTCGGGGGAGCACAATTGATACGTTGATGATTGCGCCGTCGAGCTGGGCCTCATGCATATGGGCAATGGCCTCTTCGGCATCGGCTTCGTTGACGTAGAGAATGTATGCTGTGCCACGGTTCGTATTGACTGATTGTGCCTGTGGGTCAGCCTGTGTCTCTAGAGACCTGCCAGTCGTATTGCGAAGAATGAACATACATTGACGATTCATGGGCAAGTCGAGGTCTCTGATGTTGCCATACTGGCCAAAGATTTCTCGAAGGTGGTCCTCGTTGATATTCTTAGTCAACTTCTCCACGACGATCTGGACAGGAGTAGTCAGTAGCATTAGCATGTGTCCAAGTTTCAATGAACGATAATTGACCGGTGAACTTTTTACTCACCTTGGTGCTCCCCCTCAGCGGGCTTTCACTTCTGGCGCGGCTGTCACGATCGCGACTCAAACTGCGAGTCCTGGATCTGCTTCTGTTGCGGCTCTCACTGCGGTATCTGCCATTGCGACGACCTGGGCTGGCGTCTGAGTAGCTGGGCGAACGTCGACGACGGGGTGCGGGCGAAGGCGAGCGAGTGTATCGCGAGCGCGGAGTGACCGAACGAGCATAGCGCTCGCGCGAGGGCGACCGTGAGTCCATGTTCCTTCAGCGCCCAGCGTCCTGTGAGAGAGGTGTGAAGGGTGAAGTAGGTAGGAGCAAGCCAGAGGTTTGACGGTGATAGCAAAGCTCTGGAAGCTCTAAGCACAAAGAAGCTGGGGTCTGCGCACGCGACGTCAGAACGCGACAGCTGATTTTTAGTGGCCTCCCACTAATGTAAGCGTGGGGGAGATTTCTACGGGCCAGCCTAGCGGGCTTCTAGCGGAAGCAGCCCACCACAAATGCAGGCAATGCGCTGGTAGAGGTCAGGTAGGGGGGTAGGGGTCTTCTTTGGACTTTGTGAACTTCTCGAATACAAACATGGGTCAGTGTATGTGACGCTACTCTTGATGTATATTTGCTACTAGATTCAACACCTGCCAGCATTTTCTTTTATATATCTCTATAAGGGTGTCTTGATTCAAGACTTCTATCAAAATTCAGGATGGTCTCAAACCTCTGCCGTTTTATTACAAGTTTGTATGTTTGTCATGCCAGGCATTGCACCAGTCAAAACCAGCATATCTTCTGCGAAACTGGGTACGCGCTATGCAGGCACGTTGGGAAAGTATGTTGTCACTTATGCCAACTTTGAGTGAGACCCTTCACTTGCCTCACTACCACCAGCACCATTGATGAGTTCTATCGCGGCCTCAGTGCTGCTGCCCTTTTCGACCTGCTTGGTCCAAAAGACATCGGCATCAGCGAGGCGCACCGACTTGCGACGCTGGATAGCCCCGACGTCAAGCATCTCAGTGGCCCGGTTCGCGGCCTCGAGCTCGTCCATGTACTTCTTGCGCCGGACGTAGCGCTCGTTGCGCTCTCGGCGGACCTCCTCGGACCCGACGCGCTGCAGCACCAGGCGGACGAGGGCGCGCAGGACGAGAAAGATGTGCTCGCTCACAAAGATGGTGATGGGGAGGCTCCACCATTGCACGCCCCCAAGGGCCTTGCCTAGCATTGTGTTGCTTGATCCGCTCTCTGTACCGAACATGTGCACCACAGCGGCGGTGCAGATGCTGCCCAGCCACGTGAGTGCGTCCAACGAGTGTATCCAGGGCCCGATGCCATCAGTCCGGACCGGATGCGGTCGTTGGTGCTCGATGCAGATCTTGAGGAAGTCGGAACGCAGTTCGATCCAGTTGTTGATCCAGAACCCAACCGAGACCAAGGGCCAGACGGGCGAGAAGAGTGCCAGGTAGCCGAATTGGATCACCATTTCCGAGATGTCGTCCTGGACGTTGTAGGCGGGCAGGCTGGCCTGACGCCTCACGCTGCGCAAGAAGTCCTTCTCCGTGGGGTCGTCGGTCTTGTTGGTGGCAAAGTGAGAGCGTGACAACTTGTAGGTATGCCACCAAGACTTGAGCCTGTGCATCACATATGGAACAACCATCTCTTCAAACATGTCCGACACTTGACCTGTCAAGGTCAGGGCAATAACCTCATTTCGCAGTCGATCCGGATCCCGCTGGAAAAAGTTGTTGTCGAGCTTGACTCCAATTGCACTAAAGAGATGCGATCCGAGCCACGGCACAATCTTGTTTCCCAAGGGGATGTATACAAATGCCGTGAGGAGAATTGGAAGGTAGTTGACGATAAAGCTCAGCACAAAGAGCTTCTGAGTAAGCGACATCTCAAAGTTGTCCTTTGTGCGGTGGTTCTCAAATTCTGCAAGAGTGCTGGCAGCATCTTCCAGGAAAGAGTTCATATACGGCAAACCAGCAGCAAGGAACAAAGTCGGCACATACTCCTGCAGATCATCAGCATCATGTTTCTTTCTCCAACGATTAAAAACAATCTTACCAGCCAGGTCTTCCATGGACCCTCGTAGGCTTCGGAGACGAGGACCTCAAGTGCGAAAACCATGGTGATGATGACGCCAAGAGTCACAAGACAAAAGACGAAGAAAGGGATTTGCAAAGACTGCCGAGCGAATGACTTCCACTTGGGATAGTAATGCTTGGTTCGTCCAGAGCTGTCGACAATGACCTTTTCGTAGATATAGTTGGGTCTGTTCGTTTTTAAAGATCCCACACCTCTAACATTCCACCGGATACTCAAATCATCCTGCAATATCTTCCAGTACTCTAAGAAGATTGTGCACCCGAGAAGTGTGAGTATAGCGTATATCAATGAATACTTGGGAAGAAACGCCCATGCCAAGATTCCAGTGATAGCTGGAAACGCCAGGAACATTAAATATGTCTGCATATAGGCGAAATAGAAGGCCACCTAACCACGGTAAGCCCACCAGTCGAAGTCATTGAAAGGGAATATACTGACCTGAGAGCCAAATAGATTTCTGATCTCATCCAGATCATCTTTGTTCAGAACCAGCTTCTTGCTCAGTCTTTTGAGAAGTTTGCGATTGGCCAATTCGTTATGGATGGGGAAGATGGATTTCACATTCTGCCATTTCCCAAACTCGGGAGTAACGCCGGCACCACCAATTTCTTTGGACCAGTTGACGAGATGATACACGGATAGAATGCTCTCAGCTTCAAAGGCATCTTTGAATGACTCGGACTTGGTCCTCTTGTCCACCTTTGGCTGGGTCTTGGTGATCCCATATAGCCAGTCCTTTACTCTACAAATCTCAAAGTCAGCTGAACGCCATGTCGGGAATGAGACGAGTGTGCACTCTGAACTCACCTAGATTTATGGATCTCTGCACTTAATAGTTCTTTTGGAACCCTCACAAAGATGAGAAGGCTCTTGTCTTCGCCGGCACGGACTTCGGTCTGTAGACCAGCTTGCTCAATATCGCCACACAGAAACGACACTTCATCAATGGCGGTATCACGATCTGTCATAAGTCAGCCTTGTAGCCTAGGGTCCGAAGTTTTGTTGGATCACATACCTATCTCGCTAAAGTCATAGTTGATGACATACTTGTCGCTGTACGTCAGGCCGCTCCTCTCATCGGTGCGTGGGACATAGTCCGGAAACGTATCGACGCGGGACACGGAGAAGGAGATTTGTTCGTCCATTGCCTTGGCTCGGGATGGAGGAAACAAGAGAGTAACGCCAAGCTCCTCTCAAAGAAGGGAAACTTGGCCAGGGGGTTTGAATATTTTTAATGGAGTCTCGTCTCTTGCCAGATTTTAAGTTGTGCTGCCGCCTCCCGTTGGACAAGTCGGGCATGTAAGCGGCCCACTTGGCCTGCCGCAGCCTTACGCCTCTCCCGGATAACCGGCATAGACGCGGTAGCACTTGTAGGCAGCATTGACCACAAAGTATGACATAGGTACAGACTGCAAATTGTTTCACCAAAATAATAGTGGTCAGGTTGGTTTGTTCTCCCTTCTCCTCGCAGCCATTGAAGATCCACATAGTTTGATCTGGAACCTTTTTTCTTGCATTATTCATGTCGCTTCACTCATTTGGGCCAATTACGACCCCAATGTTGATCTGCGTTTATACTAGTCTCATATCGTCTCTAAAATAAGGGTATCTGCCAAAAAAAACTCCGAATATCAATTTGGGGGACGACAAGGTACTCGCAAGCACAGAGTTCAAGAAAAAAGGCTAGAAAACCCGCTCGGCCCCCAATAATAACGATGCACCAGCAAGCAATCTTACTGTGCAACACTTGGGGGCTGCTCCGAACCGACTTCTTTGCTGGGAGGCGTCTCGGTACCTTTTGCCTCCTTCTCCTTTTCCGCGCGGATCTCACTTTCAATCTCCTCGGTCTGCTCGGCGCGGATCGTCTTTGCCGACTTCTTGCCGGTGATGTCGTTGTAGATGGCCTTTGTGGTGCGCACCAGGGTTCTTCTGCCCTCGAACACGGGGAACAGGCCGACGGCGCCCAGGGAGCAAAAGATCCAGATGATGCCGACCGTGACCCAGCCGGTGAAGAAGGGCTTGGAGAAGATGTACGAGGAGCCGTACATGGGGAACGGCCAGACGATGAGGAAGGCCAGCGTCAGGAACACCGTGGTCCACTTGGAGATCTTGCTGGCGCGGCTCAGCTTGGCCTGCTCGGCCTCGAACTCGGCCGTGGTCTCCGTGTGGCCGCCGACCGTATTCTCCAGGTCCACGCCGGCCGTGGCGGCTAGGTCGTGGTCGTCGCCCCTGCGGATCTCCATCATGGAAACCCAGTCGTATTTCTGCAGGCCGAAGGCGAGAGATAGGATTGGGATGATGATTGCAGGCGAGAGCAGAGCGACAACTATTTCGAAGGTATTAGCAAGGTTTTTTATCGGTGAGTTTTGCAAAAGCAGAGATTATAAACATACCATTTCCAGCAAGCATGGGGTTGTTGCCGCCAGTGCAGGTGACATCGAGTGCGTTGCACTCCTTGCGAGCAGTCACGAGCCAGGCAATGAGGGCAAAAGCCAGACCGAGGATGGGCGCCAAGCCCGCTGCCCATTTATTCTGTCCGTTCCAGACGAGAGTCAAGGTGGCCGGCAGCACAGCAGAACCAATGACGACTCCCATCATCAGGTACAGGTATCCCATGGAGACGCCGGCGTAGTACAGACCGACGGAAAAGGCCGAGATGAAGAGCGCATAGGCAATGACGATGCAGTGGGACATCCAGATCAAGGTCTTGCCGCTCGCGGTGGGCTTGAAGTAGGTCCTGTACAGATCGTAGGTGCAGATGGAAGAGACGGCGATGAGTTCCGAGGATGTGGCGCTGGTGACGGCCATGAAAACAATGAGCAGGGTAGCAATGGCGCCTCCGCGACCGAGGAGTGCAACCGCCGCATAGGGTAAGACCAGACCGGCCGAGACGTCGGCCTCGCTCATGCGATCAGGGTAGGTCGGGAAGCTCGGGGACGACTCTAGAGCCAGTGCCGAGAGACCCATGGTCGTTGCTGTGAGCCAGGGGATCGCGAACCAACTCAGTCCTCCAATAATGTAGCCGGGCAGAGCGTGAACGGGCGAAGCGGCAATGGCCTTGTTGTAGTAACCATTGTCGAGGAACACGGTACCAAAATTGCCGACAATGTTGATGACGAAGAAGATGACGCCCTCCTTTGATCGCATGGTCAGGTAGCTTCCCTCGGCATTGCCATCGACGGGGTGGTCAAAGGCGGCTTGGACCAGCAGGTCGTAGACTGCCGATGGTGATCCGAGCTGCTCGGAGCTGGCGTAGGCCGTGAGCGAAAAGATGATAATGATGATCAATAGGATGAACGTGTGAATCCAATCCGTCAAAATCGTTGCCTTTAGACCTCCGACCAGAGTATATGCTACTACACCGACTGGCAGCAAGAAAATGGCAGCAATCTGATTCATTCCAGTGAGCGCTGATACTGTTGCGGATCCTCCAACAATCAACATCAAGCTGACGAGAATGTTGGTAGCAAGAGCAAAGCTAGATTCATTGTTAGCACATTTATCAACGCAAGACTATATCAGTACACTGTGAATTGAGAATTATACTTACACCATGAACACAGCATGTACCCAGGTTCCATATCGAGCCTTGACAACCTCGAGGTAGGTGTGAGCATTCGGGGCGCGTCTCTTGAGCTCAATCGCCAGAGTCGCAAACAAGAGGATCTGCACGGTAGCACCAGACGCGTACCAAAAGGGACCGGAAACTCCATATCGGTAGCACACGCCGGTGGACTGCAAGAGAGTGGCGGCCCATGTCCACGAACTGACGACTGCGGATCCGACCAAACCACTCTTTACTGTTCTTCCTGCTGTGTTGAAATGTTCTGATGTCACGAGTTCCGAGTTGTATCGTCTGAGGACAAATGTCACGAGGATCTTTGACTGGGCGTTAGCTTCTGTGCAATTATGACCACTGACATCTCTTGCGACAGTGGCAGCTTTTGGCCATGCATATGCAGGAGGGCGCAACTTACCATGCCCAGGGCAAAGGCAAAGCCCAGACCGAGGACGATGCCATAGCCCACACCGGGCTCGAGCGGCGGATTGACCATGGTTAGAAAGAGCTACGTCTAGCGATCCCTTATGACGAACTGAATGTCTTGGATGTTATCGCAAAGACTATGCGTGCATACCAGATGTGAAAAGAAACGAAGGTTTGTAAAGTCACGGGAAGATCAACCGTTCATATATACTTGTACTACCACTTTCATGCAGGTCTGATCTTTTATTTTTCGCAGATCACACAGAGGAATAGCACTAAGAGAGTCCGATGTCGACATGAGCTTCATTCTTTGCTATGATCTGGGGTGTTAATTGGTCCGATATGACCCGGGGGCCTTGTTGCCTTCTTGGACCCCCGGCATTCAAGAGAGAGTTTCGAGGTCGGCTCTCTGCATGCGCATGCGGGATGTTTGACGTTCGCCCCCCACACGCAACGTGAGAGCCCCAGAGTATGTACATTGCATATGATTTTGGTATAGCACTTGGTTTTGTGGACCGGACAAGATGTGCTATAGACTGGCTTCATTATTCCGCACGGCAGATTTGTTAGGGATATTCGATTTTCCAAGACCTGTCTGTGTGTGGGCTCCCCAGATCTTTGCGCCGGCGACGGGTATAACGTCGTGGCTAAGGTAGACCTGGGGGGCTAGACCAAGCAAGCCAGTATCAGGAAAGTTTGAGTGGTACACACAACCGATAAGGATGACAGTTGGACTGGAGTTCCTGTGATTTTAGGAGATGATATGAGCCAATGATGGAACATGGGGAATCAGACCAACAACCTCGGGCGATGCTTATCAGCCAGGTCAACGGAGTGGTGCTCGGGTAGTGTTGAGCCACAGGGCAGAGGGCAGCAAACATCTAGTCCTAGGTTCGCTAAGTGCCAGTCAGGGCCTTGTACGTCCCAGTGCCGGCGGGACAAACTGGAAACGATAAGGCTGGCCGGCGGGAACAAGAGCAAATGATGATTAGAAAGCTGCCGTCATCGTCTGTACTGCAGTGTAGCACCGGTATTGCGTTGATCTTCATCGCTCGATTGATTGTTGTCAAGGATAGAAGTTATCAGTTGAAATTGACCAATCAGATGACGAAACGACCTGATCTGTCGTGATAAGCTCGCATGCAGAAAAGATTGGGGCCCTTGGACCATTGGGGCCGCTATCTCACGGTCAAAATGGCCGGGGTTTGCGGGGCTTGGGGAAATCAATTGAACATTTCGTTCAGCATACAAGATGCTAAGCTACGATCTAGAGAATATTCACGTATGCTATTGGTTTGTTTCAGACCGATGGTATGCTGACTCAGAATAGGTAGGAATCTCATATGTATTTGCTTCACAAATTCAATGACATTTGGCTTTCAGCCTGGTTCTCTCCTAGGAGAAACGCCCAAAAGACAAATCTTGGGCCAAATTAGATCCAAACTTTAAGGTACCAAAAGATAAGGAATCATCACACATGCCATAGATTGAACATTTCTATTGCGGATTCGCATGCAATTATAAAGAGTATAAGACATTATTCCGCATTGCTTACTTGGTCACCGCCGACCCATTAATTGTAAGTATGACCACTATTCAGAAAAAAAAATGCACATTCCTCGCAACAAAGGGCGACAAGAGCGCTGTCGGAATACGAAAAAAAGACAAAAAACGAGATCCAATGTTGACACTGGATTGCACTTATGACCAGTGCCGGGCTCGATCCGGCGACCTTCAGTGTGTTAGACTGACGTGATAACCAACTACACCAACCGGCCTGAGAATTGGTGTGGACACCAACCCAGATTTGCTTGTGGAGAGAGACGCTTTATCCAAATCTATACTAGATTTACGGTAGAAAAAATTAGCATGTCAAGATCCCCGCAAGCCTGATCCCCGCTTCATTGGTGATCAAAATATAGGACTTGTAGGCGCGTCTCCTTTGCGAGGGTTAAAATTGCAGTGAAGTCCCGATTTCACCGCGGTGAAGCCCCGATTTCACCACGGTGAAGGTTTTGATCAAGATGCATGCCGCTTCCTTTGCGGCAGTGCATGAAGTACTATATTCTTTGTCTCCCAAACACCCTGGTCAAAATGTATACATCGAAAAGCGATCACAACTGGCGCCGATGTTGGATTGCACAACACGACGAGGTTGCGGACTTTAAGGTAAACTGGCGGCCACAGAGCATCTCGATCAGCTGATAGAGACCTCGAGAGTATGGGTATTCATAATTCCTTGAGGATGAGGGCATTCCGGTTTATAACCCATGGAGTATTCCGCTGACCTCAAAGAGTGGCGAGGTTCGAAGGACGGTACGATTAATGGTAATGTCTTTAAATTGATTCTATTCCGAAACAGACTAAAGTCATCTAATCCCCTATGGATCACGAATGAATAAATGCTGTTGACCCTTTGCTTTACATCATTATCGACTGAGCCATTCATTCACTACATGCAAGCCTCAGTTGAAGATCATCTTGGTATTAAATTTGCTAACTCATAACTTCATAATCATGGGCTCGAGCTAGTAAAACACTCTCAAGAATTCCACCAGAGCAATGATAGCCATGGCTTGACCGTACGGCATACTCGTAATTGGGATATTATAATAGTGCTGCAAGTCGTGGCCCATGCCGGTACCAAAACTCGTCTGCAGCAGCTCGCCGTCCTTGTCCACATTGTCGAGCACGGCCTTGATGGCCTTGATGGCCACTTCTTGGTACTGCTTGCCCAGGTACCGCTTGCGCTGGCCCTTGAGCATGCCGAAAGCAAAGCCCGCCGCCGCGCTGGCCTCTTGATATGATCCCTCGCTCTCAGGCTTGTCCAGCACCGTCCGCCAGAGTCCCGAATCGGCCTGCAGGGGCAGGAGCGCCTCGACCTGCGCGTCCAGCGTATCGACCAGGGTGCGGTGAAAGGCGTCGTTGGGGTCGAGGTCCAGGAGCTCGAGGAACTCGGGTATCACAATGGTGATCCACGAGTTGCCGCGGGCCCAGCGCGCATTGGCAAAGTTGTGCCCGCCCTCGTGGAAGGTCCAGCCGTGGAAGAAGAGGCCCGTCTTGTTGTCAAAGAGGTACTTGATGTGCAGCAAAAACTGCCGCTTGGCCTCTTCGATGTAGTGCGGTCGGTTCAGGAGCTGGCCAATCTTGGCCAGGGGCACCACGGTCATCATCAGCGTGTCGTCCCATAATTGCTGGTCGTTGACCTCGAGGTAAGTTATGTGCTGCATACCGCCGTACTTTGTCCTCTCGAGGTCGTGCATGGCCCACTCGGCCCAGCTGTCCAGCCAGGGCAGATATGTCTGGTTTCCAGTCTTTTCGTAGACGTGGGCCAATGTGAGGAAGACGGCCATGGTGTTGATGTTCTTGGTGGTGCCGCCAGCAGCAAAGCGGTTGGCGAACCAGTCTTCAATAATTTTCAGGTACATGTCGTCACCCGTCAGGTTGTAGTAGGCCCAGAGACCATTCAGGCCGATGCCGTGTGTCCATTCCCAGTCGTTCCATCCCTTGGTATCAATAACGCGGCCGTCGGCCAAAGTCATTAGAAATTCTCCAGACTTGTCCTTGATGTTGACCATGCCATCGATCAACAGCTGGATCTTGGCATGGACATCGCTGGCCTTGATGCCATAAAGTTCGGCTGGCATCTTGGGTAGTAGCCGTCTGTGCCAATGTGGTAAAGAGAAATTGAGGTTGTATATGATAGGTCAATAATATCCCGATTGATCGGTATGTCTGGCAAGCGACAGTATGGGAACACCAAAGGCAGGGGTACGTATAGGTTGTCTTTTTCGGGTGCGAGCAATGGTTCTCACGTGGCTCGGGACGGGAGGATCGTAGCAAGCATTTACTTTCTCACTGTGAATATTACGCCAGCAACATACATATCCTCCCTTCATATGGTACGAGGAACGCGCCAACGGCCCGACATAAAAGGAAAAGGCACGATTCCGACACTCCACCGACAATGTCGACCTCTTGTTGGTGGAGAAACTCTCTGGCGATCGACGAACATGGATTCGGGCTATCAACCGGCCGAAAAGAGTCGTGACTCGTGCTTATTGGCCTTCGGGCCATGCTTCCTCTGCGCGGCCTTGGCAGGTGGGGATCCAGGTCGACATTTCACTGCATTTCACCATGACCGATCCTCCGCGCTTCGGGTCGCTTCCGACGAACGAGTTGCCAGTGTTGTGAGCCACCGTCTCGCGCGGTCAAGGAGCTTAATATTGTTTATGGCTTAGTACTGCATCTCTATTGGGAAGATGCAACCGCACATACGCATAAACATGCACACATGAGCTCCATATGACCCCATATGACTCCATTCTGTTGCCAACATTTTTGTGTATTCTTGTTCGTGTTTACCCCGTTCTGAGGATCCGCCTGTGAACTTTTTTTACTTAGTCAAATTTGGGGTAATTTTCTGGAGATGCGGGGTGTTAGCCGAGTTTGTCCCCCCTTCTCACCGTCTCCCTTCCTATTCCCCAGACCACTGACCCCAGATTCGGTTTATTGGTTCCCCGCCCGTAGTACTAGGTATGGTGCAGTGATCCTAGTGGTACCAAAAAGACAGTCACCCCCTAATAGCCTAGCCTTGTTCGCTAACGTTATGTCTTGGTTGTTGTGACCTGTCCTACCTAGCTGGGCACACGTAATGTAGTCGGGTCGTTTGCACACGAGTTATGGCATCTGTTTGGGGGTCACCACCCTTTATTCCGCAAGCCAAGAGTGAAAAGGTGGTGTAAAGACACAACTTGGCAAGCCATAGACCCCTGCCAAGCAGCCATTCCCGTCCATATACACGCGGTCAGCTAACCCGTAACCATACAAGGCTTGACCACTGATTGTCAGGCCCTTTTCTCCAACTCGTGCATAATTGGCCCGTGGATTAAAAGATCGGGATACCATAGTACTATGTTTCTCGGAGCTCTACTCGTAGATACGGCTCCATGGTACCGATGGCCCGGGAAGGTAGCCCTTGCTGGTGGGCTCGCATGCATTGCAACGAAAGGGTTACATACGCTCTCGTACTAAGCTTGACTTGAACCAATTGGCCCATGGGGTAATGGGAACTGGGGAAATCCAACCATCTGGGGGGGAGTATCACGGATACATAAAAACATGGACCAGTCCCCATCTTGGCGTGGTGGTTTCTCTCTTTCTGTTGTCTCTTCCTTGTGTCGTTTTCCCTGACTACGAGGATCACCATTGAATTGCCTGTAGAGATCTCCTTTTCTATAGAGCTCAACAGTCAGAATAATCAGTCCACAATGTCGACCCTAGAGATCCCAGACCCAGACGTGGTCCAGCCCGTCTCCATGCCCACCGCCGGCCAGGTCAGAAAATCGTTCCAGTCGACCAGGAAATCCCACGAGACGGGGCCTCACGTCGACGAGCTCGAGAAGCCCGGCCACGCCAACTATGACAAGATCGACAAGGAGCTGGCCCAGTACGCCGGCGACTCGAGCATCGAGATCTCCGAGGAGGAGAGCACCCGCCTGCGCAAGATGATTGACAAGCGCGTCCTCGTCGTCATGGTCCTGGTGTACCTGCTCCAGGCCCTGGACAAGGGCACCATGACCTTTGCCTCCATCATGGGCATTCCAACCTACGCCGGTCTGAAAGGACAGGAGTACTCGTGGCTGACCACTTGTATTTACATCACCATCTTGTGTGTAGAATACCCTCAGGTAAGCTGGCTTATAATCACCACACCCATATGTATTCGGTCGCAAAGGAAACACTCGCTAACATTTTATGATCAAACAGAACTACATTATTTCACGAGTTCCCGTCGCCAAGTATCTCAGTTTCTCCGTTATGGCTTGGGGAGCAGTCCTGGCTTGCCACGCAGCCTGTCACAACTTCGCCGGCCTCGTCACGGTGCGCATCCTGCTCGGCCTCTTCGAATCGGCCTGCCAGCCGGCTTTTGTCGTCTTGTCGTCGGTGTGGTACAAGAGAGAGGAGCAGGCCGCCAGGGTCACCTACTGGTACATGATGAACGGCGCCCAGCAGATCATCGGCGGCCTGTTCGCCTGGGCCTTTTCCCTCATCTCCTCGGGCCCCCTGCAGAGCTGGCAGTGGCTGTTCCTCGTCTACGGCGTCATCTCGGTTATCTTTGGCGCCTTCATCGGCTGGTGGATGCCCGACTCGCCCATGCGGGCCAAGTGCTTCTCCGAGCAGGACAAGCGCCTCATGATTGAGCGAGTGCGAAGCAACCAGACTGGTATCCAGAACCGCGAGTTCAAGAAGTACCAAGTCTACGAGGCTTTCAAGGATCCCCAGACCTGGTGCTATGCTGGTATTCAGTTCTGCACAACTCTCCCAACCAGTGGTCTCGGATCTTTCAGCGCAATCGTGATCAAGAGTTTCGGTTACACGACGTGGCAGACCCAGCTCCTGTCCATGGTCTTGGGCGCCTACATCATCGTCATCCTGCTCAGCTCCGTCTGGCTGGTCAAGAAGTTCAACCAGAATCTGCTGTGCATGCTGGGCTTTGTCGTGCCGTCCTTTGTCGGCACCGCGCTCCTGATGACGCTCCCCAACCAGACGCGGTCCGAGCACGTCGGCCTGCTCATCTCGTACTACATCACCCTCTCCTTCTGGTCCGCGCAGACCCTGGGCCTCTCCCTGCTGTCCCGCAACGTGGCCGGCGTGACGAAAAAGTCCGTCGTCGTCGCCACCAACTTCATCTTCTGGGCCGTGGGCAACTCCATCGGCCCCCAGGTCTTCCTGGCAAATGACGCGCCACGCTACTTTACCGCCTTTGCCGTCCACATTGGCTGCTACACCCTGCTCGTCTTCATCATCCTCTTCTTCCGGTGGCACCTGAAGCGCCAGAACAAGAAGAAGGACGAGCTCGCCAGCGCCGGCGTGCAGGATGCCGCCGACGCCCACAACGTCCACGCGTTTGAGGATCTGACAGATCGCGAAAATCCCAACTTCCGCTACGTCTACTAAGTCATTTTCAGCGGACCACGTATGAAAAGGATTCAAAAGAGGTGGGAAGAAGGAAAAGATTAATGTAGCGTTTGAAAGATTATTATAATACCAAGGTCATCTCCAACCACTAAAACCCAGAAATATTCAATACGGGCCGCTCATTCCGCATGCTGTGCATCTAAGTCTATCTATCCGTCTCCTAATGCCGTCTTCTATGTCTTTCGGGTCTATTCTATAGAATTCTTTGTATGCAGATGATGGTCGTTTGCTCATCGCCAGGAGAGTCTTTATGATTAAGGTCCGGGTATATGACCAACATGACTGAACCAACAGATATATGAAGAAACCACCCTGAGGGTTTCCTCGTCACTACTTCTTCTCCGCCGACGGGGCGGCCGACTTGGGCTTCCACAGCAGCCACGCGGTAGCGATGCCAAACTTGATGACGCCGGCGATCCACAGGGCGGTGCTCATGCCGGCGCCGCTGCGGGCGAGCCAGCCGCCGATGATGGCGCCCACGAGCATGAGCACGACGGCCGAGGCGCGGCGGTTGCGCTTCTTGTTGGCCTTCCAGGGCGCCAGCAGATTGGGGTCGTTGAACAGGTCGCAGTAGACGCTCGTGAGCACGTTGGTGGGCACCTCGTTGAAGCCCAGGATGCGGCTCGAGCAGATCTGCCCGCCGAACTGGAAGGCCAGCAGCACGATGGGCCCCAGGGCCCGCAGGTCGGCGTGGTCCTCGCGCGACAGCGCCTCAGCCACGCTCAGCAGGCTGAAGGCGGGCGCGACGCCGCCCTGGGCCAGGGCCGCGGCGGCAAAGATGAAGATGCTCTGGGCCAGGAAGTTGGCCGCGAGGGTGAGCTTGGACGTGGGGCGCACGTGGCGCGTCTGCCCGAACACAAAGACGCCGGCCATGAAGGCGGCAATGGAGCACAGCGACTTGAGCCAGAGAAGCGGCACGTTGGCCGGCAGGCCCGCGGTGCCGAGCGCCAGGAAGACCGTGTTGCCCGTCTGCATCGACACAAAGACGGACGAGGCGTTGAAGGCGACGCTGTCGCAGAGGCCCGACGTCAGACTGCACAGGCAGACTGGGATGTCGGCATAGTGAATGTTGATCTCATCGTGCAGGCGGAAGCGCTCTACCAAGCCCGGTTTTGTTGTTGCCCGTGTTGGCGATCCCGAGTCGACAGAGGCAGTCGCCGAAGTCTCGTTGGACGTTGGCAGAATCGGTTCCGGGGCCATCAGTCTGGTACGGTGCTTGTAGTGCTGTAGTGCTGTAGGGTTTTGCGCTGAGCCAAGCAGGCTTTTGCGTTTAGTTGGGAGCTTGCGCTATCTTTTTGCCTTTTTGACAGGCAGCTAGTAGGTCCAGCAGTCACCTAATTAGGAGGTAGATGATCCTTCCAAGTCGAGCCGTTTGCTAGCAATTGCCGCGATTGTATTGTATGACCTTTGACGCAATATTTGTTTGAAAATTTATTATTCCCGTCGGATAATGCTGTCAATCGAAAATGGACAAAATCATGTCAGCGCGGGATCGCGGCAAAAAAGGATCTGCCTCTCCCTTTAAGTTATTGAGCCGGCATTCGGCACCAAGCTGCAAGTCACCGGCGAACATGTCAGAAAAAGGACAACGCAAAACCATCACCTAAGTCGATCTCGCCATCAGGCCTAGACCGAAGTCGGCATCGTGGGACTCCCTGGCTGTCACAATTTTTTCTTTCCTCCTGCCTCGTTGCACCAGGGCCTGAATAGGATGAGGCGTCCGAGTCCCTTCGCCAGCACTCTTCCGTAGGCAGTTTCTATTCGCGTTTAGGGCCCGGTCCGAGTCTTGTCGGGTATCCGATCCGCGATAAGAGGTTTTGACATTGGGCTTTGTACTGGGGGGCCCCATTGATCCATATCTGTCAGGCGTATCAGTGCTGATTTTCAGGGCCCGCTGATTGGCGACCATGGGAGGAACCATACATCTGACATCTACTCAGACGATCAAACTGACGGGAGGATTTGAAGCATCGCAGGTGCCTTTCGCAACAGAACTCTGAAGCTGTTTATGCCAATCGAAGAAGTACGCTTGGCACTATTGCTTTCCGCACAGATTTGGACCCATTACGATGGATCCTTTCTAGGTCTGGCCAATTCTGATGATCTTCCTGGCTGGTCATGGTTTGACTCCGATTAAACTATTAGTAGCCCTGTCGCTGCGATCATATATGAACTTTCAGTAGTCGTCCTGCAAATGTGTTGGAGACGATTGGAGGCTCTTCTCCAATACAACCTCGAGTTGCGCGTCATTGGTCTATTGCCGCCAGAGCACGTCTGGCATATCCAATCAAGTCACTACAGGGTGACTGACTGCGTTGGAGTAATGCACACTCCCATTCCCCTCTATACATAGTCTCCCCCATCAATTGCTGTGAGTTGATGGCTACACCAACACTTTTGCTGTCTTGAGTTCCCCTCAACGACCACAATTTTGATGTAATGGCTATTTCCTGCATGGTCAATGTATCAACACTTGACTACATCGTAACTGAGCTAATGACCAATACTACTGTTTTGTACAGATCTGTACATTACCCCCAAAGAACCCACCCAATATTGGCGTCTTGCTTTCAACGCCCGGATCTCTCTCCGGGGAAGACGGTCCCACTGATACGGCGTAAGGACCTTAAAGCTTCTCACGTCTCCTTGTTTTCGCAACTAGGGATACCGATAATTTGATATCTGGGGCCGAGTCACAAAATTCACCGTGCCCAAATCAGGGCCACTGGGGAAGATATAACGGCCGTGATTGCCAGTACACTGTTGGGTCCCAGGTATTATAATCATTGTTCAGCTCATGTTTCGCGAGACCGAGATCTTCGAAGCCCCTGAGATTGACAGTCAATAGGCACGTTGGTGGAGTAGATCTCGGCCATGATCGTCAGACTAAAGCGGACAATGTTCAGTCTGTGCACAGCAAACGACGAGCCGTAAGATGGAGTGCCGTCGAGGATACCAAATGGAATGATATCGTTATTTCTTCAATTGCAATAGAACTACCAGCCTCGGGGAACAGTTGTGCAAGTGAAGTTGTCCCCCGGAGCCCCTTTAAAACGCCGCCAATGCTTAATGTAATCGATGTCTTGTCCTTTTTGTGTTCCTTACTCATCCCGGGGTATCTCGAATCGCAACTCACTGATCGTCCTTCCGTCGGTTTTTCATGAAATCCCTAATCTGTTCGACCTTGTTGGCAAAGAACATTCCTTTTTTATCATCTGCCCACTTCAATACGCCGACAGTCTCTGCAAACTGTCTGACCTGCTCGTATTCCTTGACCGAGTCGAAATCCATGAAGAGAAAGCCTGCAGTTGCCGTCATACGCTCCGTGTCCAGTTGCCATAGTCTGATTTGATCGACAATAACGGGAGGCAGAAGCGGCTTCTTGGACGATGCTGCGACACGATGCATCTGTTCGTGTGCATGCGTGGCTAGATACGAGATGATCTGGTCCGAAGTAATGCCCATGTCCACGGCCCGGCGGATCGAGTTACGAGTAAGACGGCCAGAGACGAGCTCTTTGAACCGCATTTTAAGCTCGCAGAAGAGAGCCAGGACTGCAATCTGTAGCGGCGAGGAGGTATATGCGTATATTCTGAAGTTTGTCTCCAGGATGACAGCATTCTTGTCCTGTGACTCGGCCATCCCTTCGCTAGCAGCCGTGAAGCCCGCACTGACGCTGCGGAGACTGCTCTCGCTACTCGTCAGAGTAGTAGCCAGTCGCGTGGGAAAGAAGGACTTGTTGTCATTTCTGGGAATGAATACTAGACCGAAATCCACCAAAAATGGCAACATGTTTCTCCTAGATTCCGTCAACGCATCCGTGCTGTAGGCGCGACCAAGCTCCAGAGAGGCTAGCAGGAAGAGGAAAGACAGCATATCGACATGGTCCAGGCCGGCCTTGGGATTATGTTCGGCGGCTTCGAGCCACAATAGAAGTAGGGTCCAAATCTGTGCATTTGCCTCTTGTAATAGAAATGTGAAACCAGCTTGTGTGATGTGCACGCTCGTGCTCCTTTTTTCGACAAGACGTCCTCCGATTAATAACTCTTTAACTGCCACATTGGGTCCGTTTGTCTTGTCGCCCATCATGCGGGAACCGTCACTGATGCCCACGGAATTAACGACGTAATGCAATATCGAGTCCCATCTCTGCCGAGCCCAATTGTCAAGATATGGTATGTCGATCTCAGGGGCGACGGGTAAGGACGACGGCACGCCGAAGGAATTGTGATCTCCTCCACCTTCCAGAGCTAAGCGCAGACTACTCTTGAAATTCTTAGTAAGGGATATGGTTGACGCTTCTTTCGGAACAATGTGAAGTGACTGAAGCACCGATATGGCCTGGTCTTTTTGCCTCTTCGATGTCGGTTTCACCCAAATGTCGAGTTCGCTGGCGGAAAGGGGCGTCGGCATATATAGGAGGGCCATGACGATGGTCTTTGCCAGGTGTGGCAGCATGCGCCGGAATACTGCGAATGCGGCGGAAGGCTGCTGGTAGAGACGCCTGAAAGTCGTCCCTTGCACCTTTTCGAGGTACTCGGAGAGCTGAAGAGAGTTGGCCGACATGGCGAAGGCGTGGCAACTCGACCGTGTGTAGATGCTATATCGTCATTTGGAGTTGTGCTGGTTCGGAGCACGAAGCGCGGCTGCTTCTGGCTGGACTGGTTGAAATGGTGATGATGACTTCGATGAGCAGGCAGATGTTCTCTGATCCAAACATTGCAATGCTGTCATAAAATAAGGTTGCTGGCCGAAGCCCACTGAGCTAGTCCATATAGGGTTAGATCCAGAACACCCCGGCTCGGCAGGGGAGGATCATTATACATAGTACTACATATGTAGTTCCTGAGCAACGTGCAGCAGCATACAGCATGACCTTTTACAAATCGATGTTTTGTTGAAAAGCCAAACATGATTTGCCCTAATAGTTTCCAAAGGGCACCATATTTAAATGAAGCGCATCATAAAATATGGCGGTCTATCTAAGGATCACCGCGATCTTACTGTAATGTAAGCTCTTATGAAAGTTTTTTTTTTTTTTCTTTTGCTAGTGCTTGCGTGTTCAGCTAGACTTTACCATTGTCCTGCTACCTATCATCATACCCTTCATATACATGCTTGTCTGCTGCTCTGTAATGTGGCTACTTCCATTCACACCTGGTACGCCTGCTGCAAAGTCCTTTCGTATCTTGATGTAAGTACATAGCTCTCCTCGCCAATTAATAGAATAGTTTGCCATCCTGCGTCATCTACTTTGCTTTTGCAATGCTGTCTTCAGTTGCGTCTCTCAGGGGCCTTGGAATGCCTAATGACATCAACATCGACCCGTCCGAGCAATCGATCCAGTCGACTGACACCCTTAATGCCCGTGCGTCGAGTATAGATCCTTTGCCAAGCGCGCAAGCTTTTTCTTGCTTCGCTCGTGGTGCAGAGAGACTCTAGATGCGCCAATACTCGGCGTGCTCTATGTTCATCATCCTCAAGTCGGGTGGCGTCTAGACTTCCTTGTGCTGGTTGTTGTCGTTGTTGAGAGGTCAACGAGAATCGCTGAAGCTTACGTACACCAGCGGGACGAGTCAAGTTTGGATTCGAATACGACGCGGGAATATAAAATGACGTCTGCGGCTTTCTCTCTGGGACGATGGAGCGCTCAGCGTGGGCATTGATTAACGTAGTCATATTCTCGGGGAGTAACATTTCGCTCCGAAAGCGATCCTCTAAAGCCATGAAGCGTCCAGACCAATATGCGGAGGATTGGGCAGTGTGGATTTTTCGAGGATCCTCGTCGTGGTCGTCGTGACTCGCTTCAGCGAAAGCGTTGCCAGAAGCGAAGCTCCTCTCTTGATCCGAGCCTGCGTTTGAGGAATTCGAAGCAGAACGGCTGAACTTGGACAAAGAGGCTCGCGAAATAGATGCGGTCAAGTTGGTGATTACGTTGAGCGTATTGGACTTGGGGATTGTTGCAAGGGGTTGATGCTTATCAGACTTGGCTCGTAGCTTGGCGGCGGCTATGTCAAGGCTGTCTCTGTGGTGCAAGGTGTGGTGTGAGGGGCTCCTGGTACCTGTCGGACGCAAGTTCTCGTCATGGTTCTGTGGACGGGTGCCTGTTGCAGTCTCAAAAGTCGTTACTGCAGATGCTTTACGAAGTGGGATGCTGGTCGGTGTGATCTTGCTACGGGGACGAGGTACTGCATCGTGCGCAACGGGATGCTCTCCATTAGCAGTTGAGACCGACAGTGATGAGGTTGATACGGTTGGAAGGCTGGAGAGGGGTTCATCGGTCGAGAAGCTTGCTGATATTCGCCGTGTCGAGGAACTCGATGAGTGGACGGGATGCGAACGCAAAGGATGCGGGTGGTTGATCGAGGTGTGATGCATTGTGTTTACACGCCGTGTTGGAGTGCGCGCTGGAGTCGGATTGATATGGTAGGGATGGGGATCTCCAAGATCCAAAGACAGACTTTGAAAGTGATGAATGGGATCCATAATTTGACAAGAACACTGATCGAGACAACGTGAAGTTGAACAACCGAAAAGAGAACCTTGAGTGTTCCAATAAGAAGTAAGAAGAGGATGCTAGCAGTCTCCTGGATTAGCTGGCGAGTCGACGGGACAACAGCGTTTGGTGGTTGTTGTTCCAACCGAGGGGTCATCATTAAAGTACGTTGCTCAGTGTTTGGGAGTTGAAGACTGTTGCAGCTGTTGCGTAATTGAAGGAGACCAAATACAGAGCATATCGATGGCACCAAAACCAAAATGAAAATAGACATCAGCTATGACGGGCTCCCGACTACACCGAAAGGAAGGTGCAATGCTGCACAAGCTTGAAATACGTTCTCGACTGGAAAGAACTATACTACTCACTGTGACAACAAGCAGGTAGGCAGGTGCCTCCAAGCTGAGTGACTGGGCAGATATAGACAGGTTCTAATCCTCGGTGCTGGTTACCCTAGAAAAGAAGTCACTCGACCTCTACTGATCTTCGATGCCCCTTCCTCCTTCATGGGACGAACGAAAAGCTTCCCATCTCCCATTTACCCTAGCCTGCAGCCTTGGGAGCACATACAGCCTTTTATGCTGCATCCAAGCCCAGTCACCGAAGCCCTAAAGACGCACGTACCACGAGCAATTCGCACATTTTGGGTGTTGGTGTTGATACTGAAGTCACATTCTCGTACGACTCAGGCTGGCATTCAATCTGGGCCATGGCCTATCGGTCGTATTGGCTGTCTACCTAGTGACTGAAGACATATGAAGCAGAACCATCAAGGTAGAACTCACTAAACCCCCTACACAAATTCAATTTGATTTCCTAAAACCCAGCACACTACGCCATTGTTAACCGCCACCAAATCAAAAACCACAATATAGAAACTATGAATTCCTTCTGCTAAACGCCCCTGGATGAGAAAGGCTCCCGTCCCCCGTTTCTTCTAGAGTCGTCTCGCTATCGAATCGGCGCACGCTTGGCGCCACATCAGGTGAGAACAACGGAATGCCGATCTACGACATGTCTGTCGTACAAATCCTTTGAGTTGAAGGACTCGTTGCAGGTATTGCAACGATAGCATATTCCGACAATGGAGCCGACTGGTTCGCCATCCTTGTTCTGGATAGTCGGGTCGATGTAATAAGTAACTTGATGAGTGCGGAGAAATAGCCCGTTGGTAAACTCAAGAATGGCTGGTGGGCGCCTAGCTTGAGCCGACTCAATAATTTTCAGACGTTGAAGCCGGCGAGTCGATGGTCGACGGCGTTTGTCCCCTTTTGCCTTCACGTGAAGTCTATCTGCTTCCGCTGTAAAGTCTCGGAATTCGCTGTCATCTGATACAAGTGCAGTCAGATAAATTGCTGCTTTGGTGAACTTTTGGTTTGAACTCAACTTACTCTGGGACGTGAGTCCTTCGCTGAAGGTGACGCTCCTTGACCCGTTGTATTTGAGAGCGTTGTACTCTTGCTCATCAACAAGTAAATACTTGGTCGCGAGCCAACTGTGAACTTGGGCCTTGCTGAAAGACACGAGGTTGTTTCCAGCAGTGACCCTTCTGCTATTTCGAAGCCGTATTGTCAAAATACGCACCCCCTGTCCCTTGTTCAGTCTGATCAATTCGACCTCTTGAGAAGCAGAAGGGCATGGCATCGTGTCGCTGAGTCTCCTTATGCCGCCATCCTTTCCAAGGATCTGTATTGGTGATCGAAAATGTATACGTAGTGTAGATAAAATATTTGATGCGTATCCTAATGTTTAGAGCCAAAAGCTTCTGCTGGGCGATCAAGAGTCGTCACTAGGAAGGAGGATACTCAGGGCAAACAGGAAGACCAAAGCACTGCGGCGACTAGAATGGTGACGTAGATATACAAGTTAATGTAAATGCAAGGCGTCCCCAGTTCAATCTGCACGAAGCCCAGTCTCTAGCAAAACTGGAACACAAGTGTCATCGACATTAATGGTGCGCGGCCAGCCAGATAAATCGTCAGTGCTAACGACGAGCCATATGTCGCAAATTCTTGTCAATACCACTTGCTATCTATCGCTGTCTAGAGACTTCGTAATGAGTATCGGCTCTAGGCGAACGACAATGTTGTGAGTAGACCCCAGAAGCGTAGCCACAACTAAACATCGAAGGCCATGCTTGTGACTTTGGAACTCCACCCGAAGGAAACTGCTCACCCCTTTCGCAGGCCTTGCTGTCGATCAATCCAATGCATCTCAGTCTACCCCTCTCGCCACCAGAAGTTAAAACCAATGCAAGAGTTGTCACAGTCGATTTTCGCAACGAGTTCTGTTTGCCCACCCGGGGGTAGGGTTATACCCCTCCAGAATGAGCAGATGCACCTGGAAGGCCGCTGTGCGTGGTCAGCCATAGTCATGGGTAGCAGAATGATTCAGCCCCTACGTGGCTGAAATTCTTTTTGAAATGGCGGCCATTGACTGATGGCCGACTCAATGGCCAGTAAAACCACGGATCTGTACAATCACATAGGTAAGACAACCGGAAATCCCGAAAACTCTATAGTCTGTGCTGTCAAAGGGACAATGAACTCAATGTAGGAGCATCTCTAAAGTATATACTTTCGTTTAGATATTGCGCTATATGCAGCATTAGAGAAATCCAAGATTATATCGGTACCTCCAGAAGTAATACTGACCCAGCCGATCCACCGCTTTGAGGAAAACTGATCATCCAAATGAATACTTGTTTGTCTCTGGGTGCTCTATAGCAATCTGGCACAATGTCGTGTGTGCGTGACGATGATGGGCCCAGCACAAAAAGAAGTGTGAAAAAATGATCATTTGTTTTGTAGATATGTGCACTCCAATTCACTGCGCTTGAAACCAGTATCAAAATCTGTTTATGGTTTGTCTGGTTGGATTATGTCAAAGCATTGACTGTTGGTGGAACCTGGCTACTGTGGAAAGCTGTGGCTAGGGCATTGATGTAGATAGTTTATGTAGGCAGGCAAGCATTAGGCAATTGTTGATCAAGTCACAATGCATCATAATTTGAGTAGATGTTCGAAGGACGAGATTCAGCAGATTTCACCCTCAGTGAGTAACGAGACAAAAGCGATGCTAAATTTACAGCGCAAGGCATATATATGCTGAGCAGAAGAGCATTACAGTCCACCTTCGTTCTTGCATAGTGTGCAACTGTTCAATACACACACTTCGACATTTCGAATACTACTGACGGCTTGGCAAGTGGCTGTCTACGACCGCGGGCGTCAAGTGACGCGGATTTGAATTCCATTCGTACACAGTAGATGGCGCTGTACCTGGATCGTCCCTAGGGCCCTCGCCCCAGTGTGGGCCTGGGGTCATTGACCATCTGTCAGATCATGATGCCCAGCTATTTAGGGCTGTGCTAGGACCAAGGACTGCGCATCACTTGGCGACAACTATTTTTGACCTGTGCCTCAGATAATGGTACTCTGGTAATGGGTTTTTGTTTGATCAGCTCGACAATCGCGACGCACAAGAGCCAGGGAAATCTCGTTTATTAAGCTTATTCTCTTGGCCCAGGCACACTGCAGCGGGCAGATTGCGCCAAGGCTAGAGAGGCCGCTAAAGGATTCCGGTGTTATGACCGAGGGAGGCACAGGGCTGGAAAGGATCTAGCTTCATGTCAGGGCACCGTCGCGATTGGATGGAATGATGGCGCCGTGGAGGTGTCAGACGGGTAGTGGGTACTGGGCTCAGGCCGAAGGATCACGTCTCAGGAGCTTCCGGAAGATATTTCAAGCCAATGGACTCCGTTCCAGGCAGAGAGAGCTGCCTCTTGATCGCGCTTGAGTACCCAACGGGCGACTTTATCCATTCCTTATATCTAATGTTTCCTCTTTTTCTGTGATCATAATTACGGTTCTGCCATTTGTTCAGATCCGTCACTTTCGTTATAACAGCAAAGCGCCGCCTTGATTCGGCCAAGTCTAGACTCTGACCATGAAATTCTCGGCTGGACTCTTGCAGCAGCTCCTGTTCGCCGTTCCCGGTGTCCTAGGAGCTATTACGGTCGACATCAATGATGCGGGTAAGTTGGCGACGATGTCCTCCTGCTTTGATGTACATTCGACCTAATCTCCAATCCTCAGAATCCGTGAAAGCAGCCGCCGCATTGGTGGCCGACGACCTTTTGACGTTCTACCAGGGAGACGAGCTGGGAGAAACTCCGGGAATCCTTAACTACGATGATTATTATTGGTGGACAGGCTCGGTGCTCTGGGGATCGTTGCTGGACTTTAGAGCACGCACCGGAAACACGAGCTACGACGATATCATCTTCCAGGGTCTGCAGTGGCAAGTTGGAGACAACAACGACTATCTTCCTAGAAATTGGACGGCCACTGAAGGCAACGACGACCAGGGACTCTGGGCTCAGGCCGCATTGGTAGCTGCGCAAACAAATTTCACTGAAGCAGCCGATGCGCAGGCACAGTGGCCCGCCATCGCTCAGAATGTGTTTACGGAACAGTCAAGCGATGAAAGACGTGTTAGCGACAGTGACACTGCTTGCGACGGGGCTCTGAGGTGGCAGATTTTTACCTTCAACAATGGATACAACTATGTAAACAGTGAGTGGGACATTTTTCTTCTCCTGGTTGAGCCAGCTCCAACTAACACGGTATCCAGCCATCTCGAACGCGCTCTACTTTAGTCTTGGAGCACAACTCGCTTGGCTCAACGACAACAAGACTGCAAGCGACGAGGCGATCAAGACCTATGACTTGCTGACAAGCATCGGTCTTGTAACCGATGACTTCGACGTTTATGATGGTCTGACGGTTCCCGAGTGCGACTCTATCAATAAGTTCCAGTTCTCCTATGTTGCCGCTACCCTCTTGGAGGGTGCTGCCTACACCTACAACTACGTAAGTACTTCCTTTGTGGACTTGAAACAACGACACTAATATGGAGCAGACCGGCGGCGACGATACCTGGAAGACCCGTGTCGATGGTCACGTTAGCAACATCCTGTCAATCTTTTTCCCCGACGGTGTAGCTGTTGAGCCATCGTGCGAGAGCATAGAGACGTGCACCAGCGACATGTACTTCTTCAAGGGCATTCTTCACCGCTCACTTGCCTGGACCATGAAGATGGCCCCTCACACTGCGGACACAATACTCCCAGTGCTCAAGACCAGTGCTGTCGCCGCTGTTTCTACCTGTACTGGTGGCGACAACGGACGCATGTGTGGTTTCGCTTGGAGCAACGGCACATTTGACGTCTCCAATGCTGGCGCGCAATCCAGTGTTCTCGGAGCCTTGGTCAGTGTCTTGGAAATTACCGATGTTGCCAGCTCCGGCAGCTCCGGTTCCGGATCGAGCTCATCGGGAAATGGAAGTAGCAGCAGCAGCAGTGGAAGCAGCTCCAGCAACTCGACCAGCACCGACGGTAAGAGCATGGGAACCAACTTTGGCATCAGCTTCTCTGCCCTTTTCGGAGCCTTGACCATTGCTGCCCTCTTCGCTTAGGTTGCAAAACTTGTAGTAAATTTCACACTCGTACATGTATCATTCAATTCATAATATATAATCAGCACGGCTTTGAGTTGCGCTAAGAGCTGAAGTGGCCGTCTCGAATACGAATCATTTCCACACGCTGGCGCTTTCCACGCCTTCCTTTTTCCCTTCCTGATACGTTTGACTCAAGGCATTATACAACCCCTTAACCCTTGCAATCTCGGCAGTCCATTTTCCCCTTTCGGCCTCGTCGTCAATCTCGGCAACGAGATCCGCAAAGCTTTTCGCCGTGAAGAACTTGTTTTGCCGATTATACAGCTCGCGCCTGGCGAGGGCCTCATCGCTCTCGCCGCCCACAGCCTTGACCCTAAACACCTCTTCCAGAATAGAAATATCGTAGGGTATGGCAAACAGATCCCGGCTGTCCTCGTAGGTGAAGAGGTAGTAGAAGTTATCAAAGCCTGACCAGGTGATGCCGCTCAGGCACAGCGAGCACGGCTCGTGCGTCGTGACAAAGACGCAGTCCTGGGTGGCTGGGCGCGGTATTGGGGAGCCATGGGGACCAGTTACCGTGGGGCTGCTGAAGAACTGCTGGATGCAGTTGATCTCGCCGTGCAGTAGCGGGGACGCCCGCTCGTTGTTTGTGGCCACGGTGAGGGGCGCGAGGTCCGCCTTGGAGAGGATGGCGGCGCCAAAGAGTTTGCTGCCGGATGCCACGCCTTGGGCTGTCAAGGGCACAACTTGTTTTTCGATGGTGGACAGTAATGCGCTGAGCAATGTCCGGGCGTCTTGAGGTGGGGAAGCCATTTGCTTTGAGTTTTTGTTGCAACGAATATCCAATCTCTTCGAAGTTCTTTGAATTAGTTCAACATAAGATTAAAACTCCACAGGGTCTCATCATCTATAATAACTACGTCAAGACCAATTCGGAATATATGGCGAGCGTTATATCGATATCGGTCCCGGAGCCCGCCGGGCCAATATAGACAGCGGGCCCCATCGGCAGCCGCCGTTAAGACCTAGACAGAGGCCGATTCCGCAGACGGAGCTATTGCTGTGGCTAACTTAATTGCCTGCAATCCCACGAAGATAAGCTGCTGGTAGGTGAGTCGAAACTGAGAGTCTTTTGCTGCCATAAAAAAAGCCAGTAGCCACGGCAGACTTGCATGGTGTGATCCATACTTGGTACGCATCCAGCGGGCAAAGTATGGTAAGTTCACTACGGTAAAGTGAGTTACGAGATATTCAGGCACAGCGACAGGAAACTTGGAGTGTGGTTTGCAATTCTGTTGTTCGCATTTGAATGTAAGTCTTGGTATCATCTTTGTCCTAATAACACAATAAGCCCAACTGTGGCAGTCTTCGTTATCCTCATCGTACAATCTTCGTTCCTATTAAGTGATTCGTTTCGCGTTCCATCCCGTCAAGCCCAGGTTGCCAACTTCCTCCCTTGCCATATCCCCGACTTATTTCTTCCACTGTCCGGCGTTCTCGACACCCTTGGCGACGCTGCCGGCGCCTCCCTCGATGCCAGAGCCCAGCGAGCCGATGGCATCGCCAACGGGCTTGCCGGCAGAGCCAGTGGCTCCGGTGATAGTGTCGCCGATGCCTCGACCCGCAGCTCCAGTCACGTTGCCGATGGTTCTTGTGATGCCTCCGGCTGCGTTGCCGATCGAGCTAGTGACGAACTTGGCGGCGCCAGTCGCACCTTGGTTCTGGTTGCTCTCGAGAGGCATGTTTGTTTGTAGATGTGGGTGATTTCAGGGTATTGAAAAGGTGATTTTGTCTTATTTTGGGGTTTAGAGATTGATGTAATCGAAAAACGGGCAGCTTTTTTGAGACCAGCTATGCGTCTTGTCTTATAATCGTCACACGATGGCTTTGTCTCGCTGGAGGCCTGAAAGCGATCAAGGTTAGGACCCTTGGACCCCGCCAAAGCAAGGTGATGTTGGCTACGTCATAGGCCTTTCCCACCTGTAAGCGAGGACATGACCTCCCTCCATTCATACGTGGCTGCATAAACGGTGCATAAGCTAGCATTAACCTTATGCGTCACCCATGAATGAGGAAAAACAAACCGGTTTTTACTTTTGTGAAAGACGGCTGTTGTCGTCCGCCAAGTGAAATTTGTATAATTAAGTTGCTGCATCTCTCTTGGGTTCTTGGCATTGCGGAAGTTTCCGTGCATCATCTGAGGAGTCTTCAGCGTACACAATGTACTTACAGTCACGCAACCTCAGAAATATCTAGATCTCCATTTCGGAAATAAATGGCACAAAATTTAGGTCAAGATGATGGTATTCCGGTATTGATATTTCCTTTGTATTGTCTCCAGTATACCGTCCCTCAAAGTCGTCGTGCACTTGACGATATCGTAGTAATCAACAGAGGCTGTTCTTCTGAATCCAAGCCAATAGAGAAGGGCCTACACATCCAGTACAAGCGCACATCTGCTCCAATAGTTAGCCAACTTGTTCGCGCTGGTAATATCTGATGTGAGGTCTTACCTTTTGCTGCGGTGTAGCTGATCCCTCTGTGCCAGTCAGGCAACTCAGCATGGAGTTCTTGTTGCCATTACCGCCAGCCATGAATTTGTTGAAGCATGCGCTCCCATTAATGACGGCTCTGCACGAATCGCTTTCAACATCGCATGGTAGATCGGCAGCCAAGGCGCTACCAAGGAGGAGAAATGTGAATGATATCGGAACCTTCATAGTAGAGTCGGGATTGCGGTGTAGTCGTTCTGGCTTTTCGCACTTATTGAGATCGCCGAGCTTAGAAGATTTGTTGCAACAGAGAAATTTCGAAAAATGAAACACGGATACGTGAGGGAATATGATATGAGGTGTATCCGGACTTGCCCATAGGCATGTAAATCTACAGATCAACTGTGGTCACCAAGTATGATCCAGAGCCTCGGCTAAAAGCAGAGATGATTGATACATACAGTGTCAATGTTTCTCCGTGTATGTGTGAGTCAATGGTCGGCACTCGACTACCACAGTCGCTCAAGTGTAATCATAATCTTGTGATCACTGGCTTCTCATATGAGCAGAGCGCCACGATTGGGCTGAAAAAGACGGCGCCAAGTAATTCTGTAATGACCGTCCAGAGGAGAGAGTCCGGCAGGTCTGAGGTTTACATCTTCTGACCAATCATGTCCTTCGCTACACATCAAAGGTTGCGCAGACGTGTATACCAATTAGGCTAAGAACATGGGTTAAAATCACGTTCACTATAACGACACTCGGCATTTGCTTGTGTGACTCATTCTCAACACGCAAAGGTTGAGCCGAAGACTGCTATCAAGTCCTATTCTGACATTGGAAAGACAGGCACGGTGGTTACTTTATTCATCGCTCAACTTTGTTACAAACGTTCCTAAATTCTCACAACGACCATATTGTAATCCTCTAAATACTTCTTGTACAAGTCCATTCCACTTTGTTTCTAAAGGCTTCAAAGACAAGACTACTTCCAAGTCCTAATAGAAACAGACACGATGAAGTGGGAAGTGCTCTTGGGCATGGCGCTGGCTACGCTCAGCAATGCCTTGATCCGCTTTCAATGCTCGCAGCTGGTCGTTGAGAGACTCGACCCACTGGTTAACCCAGGAATGGCTCCCTCGGTGCATGTTCACCAGATTGTTGGCGGTGTATGTTTCACTCTAACCATATGGCCTTTCCAGCCATACTAACTTTGGTTATAGAACTCGTTCAACACCACAATGGACCCCAAGAAGGATATGCCAGGAGAATCGACTTGCACAACCTGCTCATTCAGTGAGGACTTTTCCAACTACTGGACAGCGGTCCTGTATTTCCGCGCAAGAAACGGCACGTTCAAACGTGTTCCGCAGACGTCCCAGATATCGGGAGGCTCAGGTGGCATCACTGTATACTACATGCAAGACGCCCTGTACGATACGCAGCAAAAGTCAAAAGTCACAGCTTTCAAACCTGTAAGTCTATTGATCTCGGCCGGTACACAAAGAAGAGGTCAATTAAGGGTTTCTAACCCAATCTTGAAATCATATAGGGCTTTCGCATGTTTATAGGCGACGTCAACGCGCGCACCAAGGCCGAGGTATCCAAGTTCCGCCAGCTGACGTACACGTGCATGCAAAACGAAGGCACCCGGGAGCCCGAGACGCTCGCCCTGCCCACGACTGCCTGCCCGGCCGGCATCATGGTCAACGCGCGGTTCCCGACGTGCTGGGACGGCGTCAACCTCGACTCCCCGGACCACATGGCACACATGGCCTACCCGGCCAACGGCACGTTTGAGAGCGGCGGCCCCTGCCCGGCCACCCACCCCGTACGCACTGCCCAGGTGCTATTCGAGGTGGTCTGGGATACGCGGCAGTTCAACAACAAGGCCGACTGGCCCGAGGACGGCAGCCAGCCATTTGTCTGGTCGTTTGGCGACGCCACGGGCTATGCCAATCATGCCGACTATGTCTTCGGGTGGAAGGGAGACGCCCTCCAGCGGCTGATGGATACCCCATGCGTCGTGAATTGCCCTGCCGCCAAGGCCACGACTCAGTCTTCTGCCGCCATGAATAAATGTACCAAGCAGCGTGTCGTGGATGAGGATGTCGATGGATGTAAGTGATTCCTCTTGATCACGACCTCATGAATAATGATGCGAACTGTAAAGCTAATACCAATCTACAGGGCTCACAAGTCTTCCAGGGGGCCACGAAGTTCAGTACGGACCGTGAGGCCATAGCAGCAATGACATGTGATAATCAGGAGTACGGGGGATTCAGAAGGATTGTAGGCGTGAATAGTTTTCTTAGCGCAATGAACAAATGTTACCTTTTGTCATTTATTGTAATAGGTTATATCAGCAACACGAATTCCACAGTGAACTGTCTTGATTGCCAGATCAAATGTACGATTGATTCTAAATAGAACGGCGCTCTTTTAAATGACGCACTAAATATATACAAGCAGACCTCCCCAAAGCAAGGATTATCGGTCCTTTCGAATGTGAACAAACACCAAGCTCGCCTTGAGGGCGAGCTCAACTAGCCTCCAGTCATGATTACAAGCCGCAAAGCTACGATAGTCAAGTGGCAACGGGAACCCTCTACAGAGTACCGTAGCCGGCGGTGGAGGAGAGGCCGGAGACGCTGCTCGTGTCGTCGGCGTCGGCCAGGGTGTAGCTGGAGAACTTGGACAGGACGGTGGTGTCGCTGCCGCTGAGGGAGCCCGAGTTGCTGTAGCTGTTGGCGACGCAGGCGCGGCCGATGGAGGAGGAGCAGGACGAGGCCAGGCTGGACGAGTCGGCCGAGTAGAGGGCGCCGTCGTCGCCGCTCTCCTCGGGGACGTCAACGTCGGAGAAGACGTTGCCCTCGGCCAGGACGTAGGCGCCCGAGGCGATCTCGAAGCCGTGGCCGTTGGAGTCGAGGTCGGACCACAGGTTGTTGACGGCGTGCAGGAGGGTGCTGCCGGCGACCTTGGGAGCGCGGCCCGAGACGTGGTGGATGTAGTTGTTCTTGAAGGTGACGTAGTCGGCGGATCCGTCAAAGTAGAGAGCCCAGTAGTGGTAGCCGTCGCAGGTGGCAGAGTAGTCGACGTTGCCGTCAATCTCGCAGTTGGTGATGGAAACGCGGCCACTAGCCTCAGTACCAAGGACAATGTGCTCACGGCCGATTTGAGAAGTCTGTAGTCATGTTAGGCACTGTCGTGGATGACAAAAGTTCAGGTATACTCACGGTAACGTGGTCAATCCAGACAAGGTCGCAGTCATCCAAAGTGATAGCATCACCTCCCCAGACTAGAAATGAATTGTTAGCAACGGTTGCATCGTTGTTAAGGAGTATCCATCATATAGTGCTTACCGTATTGAGGGTTCAAGTTGGTGATCTTAATGTTCTGGATGATGATGTTGCTGGCACCGCTAGCGATCTTGAGACCCTTGCCCTCAATGACACCGGAAGTACCCGAACCGAGGAGGGTCTTGTCAGAGGCGACAGTGATACCCTCAATACCGGCGTTGTCATAAGTGACAGAGACGGAGGGAGCATCGGGCTGGTAGTTCGTGCACCAGTCGTTCTGGTTGATGGCGGTCTGGCAGCCAGAGGCGGTACCCCAGGGAGCGCAACCAGTGGCGGTCGTGGTGCCCTCGGTGCCGGTGAAGTCGAAGGTCTTGGTCAGGACAATGACGCGGGCCTCATCGTCTCCCAGGTAGGAGATCAGCTCGTCGGTGGTGTCGGGGTAGACGGCGGTAGCAGAGCCACCACCGGTGACGGAGGAAGCAAAACCCTCAGCAGTGCCAGACACGCTGACGGTGGCTGCTTGGGCAAGGCCAGCAAGGGCCGCCAACTTGAAGAGAGCGGCAGTAACCATTTTGACACCGGATCAGTTGAAAGAGGTTTGACTTGTAGGGAAGAAGATAGTGCGACTGAAGTGTAAAATCGCTGGATCCCGCAGCGGCGTCTTGAAAAGAATGACTATGAAGTAATGAAAGAATGATAGAGAACTGCTGGTCAAACATTTCTTCACCATGATCGTGGCTGATCGTCACTTATAAACCTTCTGGAATGTTTGGCTCCATGCTGTCGTCGGTAACGAGCGATGATACCCTGACGTAGTCATTAATCAATTTGGGATAACAAAAACACAAGACCATTCCGATTCGGAAATCAGGGACTCCATTGTACAGTTAGTGCCTCCGTTATCCACAATGTTCTAGTTTTCGGTGGCCTGCAGCAGACCAGGTTCTGATGGTGAACTGAGAGTGGTTGTGTGATGTTGCAAAAGGCATTTTCTTTGTTCAAGACCCAAAAGTTGACAATAGGTGAGCAATATATCTGATACTCTCCAGATCCTAAATTATACGTACGCGTCACGTCGTAAGTTGTATGTCCCTTGCGCTAACAGATGCGGCTCCTTGTTCCCTGGTTCCACTTTCAATCTAGCAGAACCACGCTCTGCCCCTGTGCCAAGAGCTACTCGCCGGGATTAAGGTTAGCAGATAAACGCGCTGGCGGTTCCCGTCGTCTGAAGTTTCGAGGGATCGACAGTCTTTCAATGAGCACAAGGGGCAGTATTGGAGCAACATCTTTCAGGGTTGTGAGCTCGCTTGGAGAAAAGTTATACAGATAGGCCGTCCATAGAAGGTCCTTCGTTTGCCCATTTGAATCTTGGCCTCGGCATGTCAACTAACAATCTTACCATACCAACATGAATTACGCCCGTAGGATGCCGGGTCTAACAAAAATAAATCTGGGGTTCATACTACGCCTGCAACGGCGGCTTATTACGCACGCTCTCTTGGCGCTGGCACTACCGGCCTCCCTGCCGCCCAGGGTGAACCGACTCCATACTACCCAAAGGTGCCCGGTGCGTTCTACCTGAACAACCCATTGTTTCGAGACACGAATAACTCTGTATATTGACTAAACAAGAGGCGGTGCTGTCAAGTCTCTTTACAGTAAACATGATCTCGGACCAAGCGCTTCCAAGTGTGCATACTATGACTTTCGCTCAGCCTATGATCTATTAGAATAGTGCATGGATCCCCGTATGAAGTGAGAGCTTTTTGGTCTTGGGATCCTCATCTGACATGCCCGTTCCGAGCCAGGATGCTGTGCTCTTTTTTGCGCGCATAACAGAATAAATTGGATCGCCTAGATGTCAAAGTCGACTTGGGCGGGCATTAGGTAAAAAAGTGACAGCGAAGTTTATTTGACTTGTCATCAGTCAATCTCGAGCAAGGGGGCAGCTATGAACTGCGATCATCGATGTTGCTGCGCAAAATAAGCAACACGCAGCGGGCAGCCCCAGAGAAGGCAACTTAAAAGAGCAAGCCGAGATAGCCGATAATCCGATCTCTATATCGGATTAACACATACAGTCCGTCCATTTGCAGTGCACTTGAGGCTCTTCGGTTACGGAAATGCTTCAAGTCTGGATTGACCATAAGCAAGAAGAGATGAGGAATTCTACATATGCAGTGTCGGGCGGCGTTAGGAGATATATCGGCGGCTAATAAAAGTGCCATAGTGCTTCCATAGTGCTCCCATATTGCTTGGGGGCGCCGGTAGTGCGCCTGTGGGGATCTTGAGCCCCTCTCTGAATAGCGGCTAGCCATCATCAACAACACCTGCACCTGAGTAGGTGATTATACTTGTCAAATAACATCTCCATCAACTAGCCTCCATTCTGGCCTCGATCGTTATATTTAATTGTCTTTATTGCTTGGCAGAGAAGACCTATAGTAGTTGCGGCTGATTCTTAGGCCTTCACCGACACGCAATATATATATTGTTCATCTAGCACAGGTGGACTAACACAAAATGAAGCTCACATCAGAATACTTTTTTATTGATTGCAACAATATTTTTCAATGTAGTAGAGTTGAGATCTGCATACGCAAGCCCAATCACATTCAATTTATCTCGAGGACATCCCAGCGACGAGGCACACGCCTGTAGAGTGGCTGGAAAGGGGGCTCGCGACACCTTACCGCATTGGATCAGGCGGGACCAGGTTGTCGCAGTATACTCCGTAGGCCTAGGTAAGCATCACTTTACCATAGACCGAGCCAGCCACGATCTATTCCAAGCTCAATCGCAAATACAAGATTGTGTTGAGCGAGTTTCTTTTGCGATTTTGTTTCATCATGTCAACAATGTGAGTCTTACGGAGCGAAGAATTATCATATCACACTTTCTTCAGGCATTCATGGCAACGAGAACATGTTGTGTTGGTACTTTTGTTTTATTTCCTATTCTATATCCCGTGGATTGTCGTTTCATTCCTCATCGTCAAATCGTTAAGGTCGTCCCTCGAGCCAAGTGGTATTGAAGCGGCCGTTGCTCGAGGTGATGACGGGGTTGCCGTGGTAGTCGTCGACGTAGGCCTTTGTGGTGCCGAGCTTGGAGATGGTCCAGGCAATGACGACGTCGTTGAGGGCACCATCGAGACCCTCGGCGGCGGCGAGGGCAGTGGCGCCGGAAGGCTTGGTGGCGTAGGCCGAGTCCGGGGCGCCGTCGAGGATCCACTCGCTGAAGCCGGTCGAGGCTCCCGTGCCGTCGTCGCTGTCAATGGTGATGGCGCCGTCGCAGCCACGGATCAAGCTCACGTCGGCCCAGCCCGTGCCGTCGCTGTCGTAGCCGATCTCAAACCAGGTGCCGAGCCACTCCTCCGAGGTGCAGCCTGCGAGGTTATACTCGTCGGTGCCGCGGGTGATGCGGCCCTGGAAGGCCTCGGGCAGGGTGATGAAGGCCGACTCGCCGGCGTCGATCCACAGGTAGCGGTAGGGGACGGTATCGCAGCCGTTGGCGTACACATAGTATCCCCGGCTCTCGGTGTCCGAGTTGGTGATGGAGATACCCCTTCCTCCATCGTCGGTGTCAGCAGTGCTGGATGACGGGGTGCTGACACAATCCGATCGCTTCTGCATGGTGTGGTTGTTCCAGAAAGGACTGACTGAGCGCTTCAGCATCGAGGTGGTTTGGTGAGCGCCGTGTTGTGTTTCATTGTGGTGGTGTGCTCCGTTGATACCAGTTGAGTTGCCAGGGCCTGTCTCGTTCAAGGAGGGAAACTCTTTGCGTACAAGGGAACCAGCCGGCTGGAAGGGAATGGCTGAGACGGTTAGCGCCATCATGGCCACGGTAGAAACTGAGAACAACATCCTGATGTTGGTATATATAGACTAGCTATAAAGGAATGTGGCTGTGGTGGTAATGAATGCAGTGTAATGCCACAAGGCAAATACAAAGTAATGAATGTAGGTGACAGATGAAGGAAGGACTGTCAAAGTGCAACTTGAGTATCAAAGTATTATTCCATAATGGGGAGGGAATGCACCGATCTATATACCTCGAGCACAACCATGGGAGAGGATGGGGTTGGCTGGCCAGAACACTCAGAACGATTCATGATTACATAGCACAACCCAAGATTCCGCCATCGGTCGAACACCTTTACCAGTCTCATGGTTTCTCTAAACAGCATCAAATGGGTAGCAATGGACCATTCCGATACCCCTGGAATAGTCTTCGCCAATCAGTCGAATCCTCTACGTGTGCTGACTCGAATATTCGCGGCCCCTCGCGCCACCACAAGTCCAAGTTCAGTTAGTCTGATTCTAGGCTTCTTCGTTGCTCACACGTTACCTAGGCGCTATGTGAGAATGTGGTAAAGACTAGGGCTTTGAGGGATTACCAAACGTGGCTTCGGTGACCTGGCTGGCTGATTTGTTGTTGCGCTGTAGAAGGTCCGATGTCTGCTGCAGGTTCGGACGCATCGGACACTCAGATTTTGTTTCCCGTTACCAAATCGTGTCTCCAGAAAAAAGATCCTGGCTGCGGATCACATTCCCACTCGCCCGGTAATCGATCGCCATGTGTGTTGCAACCAGCAGAACCTGCAAGACAGCACACAGCGAGCGTCACGGTCCTGCAGTAGCGTCGCTGGTTTCTTTCTCCTCCCCAGCGCCAAGCTCAGCCGCCCCCTTGGCCGGTGCGTGGTGACGTGAGCCGGCGACGCGGGAGCTTGCTGAGCTGGGCCAAGACCCGGTCGCTGGAGCCGACGGTGCGGTTTTAGTTCAGGAACGCGGCAAAACGTCGTCGGTTAGTCTGAAAATTTCTCAACCGTCGCGTCCCGCGACACATTTTGGCTTGAGCAATGGGAGAGATGGTCTGAAGAGAACAGTAAATTATATCAAAAACATGAATCGAGCAGCATATTCTAGCATTTGTTCCATGCAGGGTCTCAACTCACTCAATACCGAAAGAAGAAACATATCTTCCATGCTAGAAAGATTGTACCTGGATGTGCGTAAAGGGCCATGTCCCAAACCAGCGGGTATCGATCGTCGGGTCGTTGTTAACCCATCGCACAGCCAGCCCAGTTTTCGTCCAGGGCTCCGCAGACGCTTCGAGGCCCTGACGATCTGCGCCTTACAAAAGCTTGGCTTGCGTATCACCACCCACAATTTCTTCTCGAGACAACGAATGCCGAGCAAAGGATTTGTCGTCAACTGCGCAACTTTTCAGCTCACCTAGGTTCCCAAACTGAGCCCCGCGGAATGAAAACAAACGCCCATCAAACAGCGTTGCTTTAGTAGTGTGATGTTCGCTGCTGAATGGCTTTTGACGGCGGACTTTCGTACTGGTAAAAGAGCCTACGCACCACTGCCAGGGGCGTCGGGGGACTCAGCGAGGGGCTTTCCACGTGGTTGCCGGCCGCAGCTGGTGGAGAAGACCGGATTTTAGACTTTCAAGGTGCAGAATCTCGAGACACCGTCGCGGAACGAATTTTTCACAAATCCTTCATCAGCGCTTGGGTAGTCTGGGTAATCCAGTTTATCCAGTTTTATTCATTGCCTCTCATAGGCTCAGAGCTCAAGCTCACACACACTTTTACACACAGACTGACAACGCCGACTACCGGATCGAGAGGGGTAAGTCATTCTTGTTCTTGGCTCGGAAAAGGATGAGTTCTAGACCTTTTGCGCAAAAGAATCTGAACGTAGCATTCCTATTATGGAAGGGCCACTCGGACGACTAGGACTCAAAGGTGTTATGGCAGAGAAGCCTGGAAGCTGTTCATTCCATGATTGACGAGAAGTTCCGCTATTGACGGCACGCCATTCGACCACAAGGCATAAGGCCTTGGAAATGGTGTCCCTCGGTCACGCGACTCAGTATTTACCGATCACATAAAACTGTACTTGCTGAGTTAAGCGATCCGGCACTCTGGAACCTAGTAAAATTGTGTTCTATCACACAAAGTTTATTGATATAGATTAGTCGACCCAAGCCACTTACGAAGCTCTATCAGACTATCGAGCCTCGAGAATGCACGCAATAAATGCCGAGGAATAACCTTGCGGGATTGATTGGTTCTACACATGGGCATACATCATTTTAGACACATAATGCTGTTGTCCTTGCGATGGCAGGAGAGGATGGTCAACAATTTGCTTATACAGTGTACTCGAGAATGTATCCAGGTTCACCAGTCATCTATCTAGCATATCCATTCCCTCCATTTGCATGACCATTTCCATGTCCATTTCCGTTTCCATGTCCACCTCCATTGCTGTTTGACGAAGTCGGTCTCGACGTCTTCCCGTCATTCCAAGTAATCTTGAGTGCTGCACAGGGACGCCAAAGTAAGCATACAATTTACAGGCAAAGGGTAACGGGAAACTTACAAACTGGGAACGGGAGATACGAGTCAAGCATCTCGTTCATGTACTGATGATACTCGACATCCTCGTCCCTCCAAATCTTGTCCTTGCCGGGCGGGGTGATGCCGGCGGCAAACGGCCGCACGCGCCGCTGCAGCACGCCCTGCGCCCCCCGGACGGCCTCGAGCCCGTCGAGGCGGCAGATGGCCTTGAGCATCGAGGTCAGCGAGATGCGCACCATGGGCAGGCCGAGGCACTGGTCCGTCTCCCAGCCGAGGTGGATGTAGGCCTCGACGTCGCGGCCCAGGTCGAGCTCGCGCGGGTTGGGGAAGCGGGCCGGGTCGTGCGACGCCGCGCGCAGGTTCACGTCGATGCGGCCCCCGGCGCGGAGGTCGATGGTGCGGTTCTTATCCTTGAGGGTCATGTCCCGCGCGGCGTAGCGGGTCACGCTCGTCTCGCCGCGCAGACGGGACCCTTCGAGCATATAGTGCATTAGCGTGTCGAAGTCCTCGGGCGCGTCGGACTTGGAGAGGCGGCGGAGCTCGGGTAGGTACTTGTTGCCTTCCCCGGTCAGGAAGTACTCGAGCGTCTCGCCAAACACCTGGCACTGGCTGGAGACGATGCTGCTGGCGGCGACCATGATGTGGTCCCACACGAGGGAGTGCACCGTCATCTTCTTGTCAGAGGACAGCAGGCTCTGGACCATGGAGTTACCGTACTTCTGCAGCGTCGTGTCTCTTGGCCAGATCAGTTGTGTCAAGCTGGTGAGGTAGCCTCCCAGCTTGGCCTCCGTCACTCGGGCGCGGAGAAGTTCACCGAGAAGCTGGGTCGCCTGATCGGACTTTTGGCGGAGTGCGAATGCTGCAGTTGGGTTCAGGTCGATAAAGTTTGATGCATAAAAGCTCGTCAAGACCATGTAGAGCTGGTAATCGTCAAAGATACCGGGAATGTCTCTGCCCTTGAGCGGCATCATGAACATTTCAGCACAGAAACGGACATGGACGAGGTTGCAAACGTCGTGAATAATGTCAACCTGATTCTTGCCGGCAAGCTTGTACGACTTTTCCTTGAGAAGCTCGGTGGTGGCCTTTTCGTAAAATCTCCCCACCTCGGCCTCCCAGTCGGCTGTGCTGTTTCCGTTCATGAGCAGGTCGCTGGCATTGCCATTCGCGGTAGACTTTGGTGTTCTCATCAGGAACTGCCCTTCGTTGCCCCAGTTCAACTTGAAGTCGGTGTTGCCTTCTTCGAGAATGGTATCGGCTGCAGCATATGAGAATGCCATTTCCGCAGGCGCTTGATACTGTGGCTTGTCGTAGCTGTATTGTGCCTCTTTGCCGAGGTCCTGGAGTGCGATCTTCATATACTTCGGAACCGTAAGAGGATAGTGTGCGTAGACTGAGTCTGCCTTGAAGTGGTTGGGGAATGCTTTTGTGAACAGCTTATAGAAAACACAGCCATTGTCGATATCCAGATCGGAACTGGCAGCTTGGTAGCCCCAGTTGGTGAGCTTCTTGGGGTGGTAATCAATTGTGTAGAAACGATCGCCTCGCACAAGTGCAACAGCATCTGACAGGACCGCTCTGGAGACGGTATAAGAAGGACAGAGTCCAGATCCAGGGAGCTTTGGCACCTTGGCATCCTCGGCCATGAGGCCAGGATACATTTCCACGAGATCCGGGTGTCCATACAAGTGTCGTAGCTGGTCTGCGACTTCGGGATCAGGGTTGATGTCGGTGAACTCTCGGTGAGGTTCCAGCTGGAAATACTTGCGGAACTCGTTCAAAGTGCCGAGATTCCAAGCCCGGGCTTGCTGAATACCCAGGATCTCAATGGCTCTCATGACTACTGGCACGCGGTTGGCGCCAAAAGAGTTCGCTGGGTCGTCGATGCTTTCCGAGATGATCTTGACCAAGTCGTCGTCGTGGAAGTTGTTTGTGTCCTCGTTGCGAACAAGCCCATCGGCAATCGGCCACTTCAAGGGGTTGGCGTCGAGCTTTTGTTCCCACTCATGAAGCTTCTTCACCATCTGTAGGCCTGAGATCCTACTAAAGTCGTCACAGTTGGGGAAGAGTTCCTTCATCTTTTCGTTTGTCCACTTCTCGTCTCTGGCCGAGATGGCTGCATGCCACCTGTAGACGAGGTTGAACTCGGCAGAAACTTGGTTTCCGGTGGCCAACGGAGTTCCCTTAATCTCCATACGTGGGTTGAGCTGCCACTTGCTGTCCGTGCGGTTGAGATTGAGAATTGTGCGGACATAGTCAAGCAAGATACAGTTGACGTAAAGCCCACAGGTGACCAAGCGACCAGTTTGGAAGAGATCCTCATCACGCTTTGCCAGGTCGGTTTCGTAGCTGCGGATCTTGTGCTTGTTCTCTGGTTTTTGGTACTGCGGATCTTCGTATCTCGCGTATTTGGGGTTACCCTTAATGGGAGGCGTGAACCTGCCACCTTCGTTGATCTCGGCAAGGTTCTTCACAACGTCGTTGTGAAAGCGGTTGAACATGATCAATAGCACAGAAACTCCAGGAGGAAAACCGAGCACCCGCCTATCCGCAAAGCAGTCGGGGTGGATTCTGCCGTCCTCGTAGGTCCTCATGGTCTTTTGCTCGGTCGCATTGGCTCCGTAGAGCGGAGATAGGTCCAGGTAAGACGAGGTTTGTGAAATTTGGTAGTCATCGTGGTCTGTTCTGAAGACATCATGAATGATGAGCGATCCGAGATAGAAAAGTACCGACGATATTCGGTTGGGGTGAGGCTCCCGATTTTCGTCCTTTCTGGCAAAGATGCTATCGAAAATTTGTCCTGGCTCAGGCAGGACCGCTGGCTGAACGGTCTCAGGCTTCACAGTCCGGGCATAGGGCATTCCAGCTCGCCCAAGGTGAGGATTCGTCAGACTCTGTAAGACGATTAGTCATGCTAAAGTCCATAGTAGATAGAAGCCGTACATTTCTAGAACCATCAGCAGAGCGATATGCCCATTCATCACCAAGCATCCTGCAGAAGTCAGTCTCTCACTGTTCAAGTCGCTCATGGGAGCCATAGGGACGAGCTCACGACTGAGGAGGGTGTTGCAGGTCATTCCATAATGTGGACAGGAAGTTGCTGGTAATGGTTTCACCAGTCAAGGATCCTTGGGGCAATTGAGAAGCCGCCTAGATGGGATTAATGACATGCATATTCTTAAAGATCAGAGAGTCTCACTAACCTTGATGAGTCCCTCCACTAGAGTCCCGAGAAACATCAGCCACCACAATTCAGACAAAGGCATTCACGAACATTTCGTTTGTATAACCAACGCAGGCGGAAGGCCCCGACTTAAGCAATAATGGGCACGAAAAGGACATAGAAAATAACTTACTCAGATATTTCCTGTCATCAATCACCTCGCCCTCCTTGACCTTGACACTCATTTCGATCAAGGTCTTGACATCTGTGATGCCCAAGTGACCCAGATCGCCCAAGTCGCTCTCGAGCTTCTTCACCCAATGAGCCTCCTCCTTGGGGTCAAGTGGTCTGCCGCCATCAGTTTGGTCAGGCAAGGGCTGACGAATAGCCTTGAGTATGTTGGTCGCATTTTCAAATTGGGAGCGCAGCTTCTGGCGCCATTTCTCGAGCTCCGATGGCAGTGGTGGCCTTGGCGGCTCGTGGGTCCCATTGGCCCCGTTGGCGACTTTGGAAGGCATGTTCAGTAGTAGTCTAGTGGACTTTGAGGATGTATACTAGGTGGAGCACCCTCTAGTCTGCCTTGACAGGCTTGAATCTCTATAGACTCAGTAGACGAGGAGGTAAGTAAATAACCAACGTCGAAAGAAAGTGTGGTAGTTCGTGCTATTAATGATATTGCTCGCTGGTAGATGTGCGTATCCCTAAAAGAATAGTATGATCTCTAGCAGCATACGAAAGTTTTACCTCTGAGACAGAATTACACTCAAGCTCACAAAAGACGGGTCGCAATTTGGGCAAGGTTATTGTTATATACCTAGATGCAGGCAGGCGAGCTAGGAAGAGTTGGGTTTGGATCGTCGAAAGGTTGCTAGGAACTTTCAGCCCTCTTGTGTTTTTGTCTCTGATTATTTCCTGCCTATTGCCTATTTCGCTAATCGACCCATCCGCCTGATTCTATCTGATCTGACCTCAAATCCTACCCTATGGACTGATTGCCTCGTTTGCCTTGGTCAATCCCTACCGTTTGTAGAGTCACACTGAGGCTGAGTGATGCTTCCCAAGAAGGCCAAGCAGCAGCATGTGCCGTCCGCTTCCTAGCAGAAATTCTTCTTTCGGTGCATCATGCTATGCATCTGCGGTGGGCTGAGTGAGCAGCTCTGGACAGGGGACTACTGTAAGTTGATCTGATGGCTGGCTGGCATACGCGCCTGGGGGATTGCAACTCGCAGCTATTATGGGGCCATGCACGTGGGGAGCCTCCGTCCAGATTTGTGAGACTATTGATGTCTTGCGCAACTCAACCTTGCCGAACCCACTGCTTTCAGCTACTCCGAGCGCATGCCTTGATGTCATGCTATGCTGAAGTGACAGTGTCCAGACACAACAGAAGGCTGCCATCCTGTCGCAGAAACTTTGCACCATTGGAGAAGGGGGTGGCCAATGAGTGACAACCAAGGGCTTTCGGTCTTTTGACCAAGCTCCCCACTCAACCTCTTTGAGGAGGATTGAGACGTGACAGAAAGGCTTTTGGGGATCACTTTCCACTTACAGACGCTTTTCATCAGGCAACTGTGCCGAGGTGAGAATTTGCAATATTTGAGCTATCATCTGGTACGCCCATGCCAACAATAGTCGCCGAATTAGTAATACGTACGTAGAAGTGAAATGTGGGAGGCCTGTAGTGTATTTCCGTCTCTATCCGCTATTTTTCTCCATCGCGGCGCGACGGCATTAGAGCATGCAGGTCCCCTCAAAAGCCCACTTTTAGCCATTAGATGAGAAGGATGCCAGCTGAAGCCTAAAAGTCTACGCAGATTCTAGATTCGCTGATCTTTGTGTGAAGTAATGAACTTCATTTCACACTAGGTTGCTGGAGTGCAAAGTATAGGGCATTTGACGTAGTCGCGTTAGTCGCTTCGAAAGAATAATGGTAAAAACTATAAGTACAGGACTGATCTTTGTGTCGCCGTTCATGCTATATCCCGGCCGTAAAGTGTAGCCCAACACTCGTGCTCCGTCGAGAACTATATCAAGTGGTTGTCATTATGATAGATATAGCACGTTCTTAATCACCAACAAGCAGGAATAAGCAAGTAGCTCTTCTATTCCAATCGTTTCGCCTGAGTAATCCTACGCCTTAGGTAAGAACGGACCGTTCCGCCCGCCACTGTGACATGTCATTTGTCGTTCAAAGCACCTATCTCCCTATGAAAGCCTCTATTGCGTATAAGTGTTGATTGAAAGTCAGGGACTGCAATGCGTTACTGCGAGATCTTTTCCATTTAATATGTGATATAAACTTATGTGAAAGTGACTAGGGATCTATCTATTCTTCTTGCTATCAAATTTGCTTTTCTTTTCTTTTATTCATGGATGCCTCTCGCCTCAAGTACGATGGTGCCTGACAGCTTGTGGCGGCACTCGCGGCCCTGGTGCGTGGGATTTAGCGCATCAACCCCGGCGTCCAATAGCGACAGGCATGGGCTTCCTTTGCCATTCACATGCACATCGATATCCTAGCTGCTATTCATGTGCTATCCAATCACTGAGTGCCTACCCTATCAAACGACCTGACACTTCCTCACACTCGCTAACGTCTACATAGTATCTAGTGATAGTGAAGTTGATCATGCTTTGCCAGCAGATTCTAGAATTTCATTCATGGCCCTAGAGATAGACTTTGCATAGACCTCGACGGCCTTCGTCTTGAGAATAGTCAACTCTAGTATTCCCGCATTCTCGGCCACAAAATTCGTGTACTCGTCACGAACGGTGCGGTTGAGATTGATCTTGACCATTCCCTGCTTCCGGGCGGCGTGGAATAGTTCGTTGGACACGCCATGGGTCCCGTGCAGCACCAGCGGCACACCAGGAGCCGCATCCCGTACTTGTCCGAGCCTTATACGAAACGTGCAGGATTAGCCAAGTCGAACAACCACGGCGCAAGATCACGTCGCCCAGGATGATGACTTACAAGGAAAGATTCCAATATTTCTCAGGTCCTCCTGGTCCATAGTGGCCATGGATGTTACCAAACGCCGGGGCCAGAAATTGAACGCCCGTCCTCTGCACAAAATCTTGAGCGCCGTCTGGTTGGGTCATAATCGAGTCCAAGTCCACTTTCGGCAAACCATCCTCGCCGCCCTCAATGCGGCCCATTTCTGCCTCGATAGAGATGCCCTTAGCGTTTGCCCGCTTCACGATGGCCGCGCACTGCCGAATGTTCTCTTCCGGGTCGTGTACCGATGCGTCAACCATGATGGAGTCAAAGGGCAGATCGAGTGCGGCTTCCACGTCGGCCGGCTCGATGCAGTGGTCAAGATGAACAGCGACAGGAACGCTGGCTGCGTGCGCCGCGTTGATGACATATTTGACGAACTCGGGGCCCTGAAATTTCATGGTCCAGGGGAATAGCTGGATGATGGCCGGCGATCTCGAGGCTTCGGCGGCCCGAATGACTGCCATAACACCGTCATCATTGTAACTGCGATCCAAATGAGTATCAGCCTTGTGCATATGTGATGGCAAACACCATTCTTCATATCGCTTCCCTTTTGGGTGAATACATACCAGTTGAAGGCTCCGACAGCGTACCCGCCTTTGGCGGCTGCGTCGAGGATCATCCATGTGCGATTATTCTCGGGAAAAGACATGGTCACTGCAAGATTCGAGTCTTCAACTCTTCAGTTTGTGAAACTCGCGCAATCATTACGACAACTCTACTATGAGGGTATTCGTCGCTCCCGCTGCGGTCCGAAGCCGGGGAATGTCTGGAGGGCTCCAGTTCGGTCAAAACGCCGAAGTGGATCATGGCTGGACTCTAGCAGCTAAGTCAGTAACCCTACTAGTATGAACAGTCCTTCAAGGAGCCCCATGGGGTTCATATCGTTATTGTTCACTCGTGCAGTTTACGGTAATTGTTATGCCTACATGGAAGGTCCTTTGATCCCGAGGAGACTCGTAGTGGATCAAGCGCAACATCTATTGTGGACAATCCACATCACATCGTGGTCGAGAAGCGATGCAAGTGCACCCATATGTTGAAGAGATGAGTCATGATACTCGTTTGCTACCCTAGGCCATGTAAGATGTTAGGAACGAAGTGATCCGCTTCAATTGATGTGCATTTGCTTTTCGCTCTGGAGCAATAGCGACCCTCATGATCATAATGATGCAACTTTCGACAGTTCTCAACCTACATATATGTCAGGATCGTGTTTGATGATTGTGATACCTTTGATATTTTGGATCGATATGCTCAACAAAATAAATATAATACATTTCTGTTATCCGAAGGTCCCTGAAATGGACCTAGCCAATGCTTCTAATATGGAAAAATGCCCATTCGATACAATTGTAGTGGTTAGTTTAACACGCCGCTAGTGGTCGGCCAAATACCGAGACTCTCAATTTGGCTCGGCCTGTTGCCGCCCATTGCCATACGCCCGGCGGGCAAGCTTTAGCCCATTGAGGTGCCCTAGGCCTCTAGACTATGTCAAGTGTCGTATAATACTTGTCGCTACACGTCAAATATTGTCCCAGGCCCGATCTCTAAACAGAGATAATTCGCGATCTCATAGCAGCTGAGTAAAGCAACCCATCATGAGTTCCGAAACTGCTTCCATTATTGAGAGACTGCAAAAGTGGTCTAGCTGCGATGTAAACTGATCCCTCGATTCACCACATAGCTATCGCGGTCACAGCTGCATTTATACTCACATACTAAACAGGTCGCAGATGGACTCTCAAAGCTTGGGCATGTCCACGGTGGTTTCCTTGAAGGTCTGATAATGTATTCGCCTCATTTCCAAAACGGGCCCACGAGAATCGTCGGACCAGCCATGACTGTCAAATTCGCCCCCAAATCCGACCAAAAGGCGCCCAAGTTACAAGGCAATTATGTAGGTACTCGGGCTGCCGTGACTAGATATCATGAAAAGATCACTTTCACTCACACAATTGTAGATTGACCAAATCCCCAAAGGCGCTGTGGTCTTCATCTCGCAGCCTGCACCACATATCAATGCTTGTTACGGTGGCCTCATGTCCTTGAGGGCAAAGTACCTGGATGCAGCAGGCGTCATTATTGATGGTAGACTACGCGATCTACAGGAACACCAAGACATCCAATTCCCGGTCCGTTCCCCAAGCTCGAACATCTTTGGAATATATAAATATGCTGACTTGAAAACACAAGGTCTTTGCACGCGGGGTCGGCACCACAGCGGGTGGCGCTGTATGCTTTCCGTCTGAGCTTAATGTCCAAGTGTCCCTGCAGTCTTCGATACAGGAGGCGACTGTTCAGCCCGGCGATTTCATCATTGCCGATCAAGACGGTGTGGTATGTCTGCCTGCTGAATTGGCTGAGAAAGTACTTGATGTTATTCCCGCCATTGCGAGTGCAGATGAGAAATGTGCCAAAGCTATAAAGGAGGGAATGTCGGTGCAAGAAGCATTTGCAACGTATCGCGGAAAGAAATAGATCATTGTTGTACTTAATGCGCGATATATAGTATCACTATGCGAACAAATGAGTTGTGTACAATCCAAATGAGCCTAAATATAACATTGATCGAATATCTTCTGGAGAATGGTGCAGAGGAAACAACGATACTTGAAAATACATAGCTGTCCTAGGAAGCAATGGATCTGTAAAACTGATGCCCCCATTTGACGACGTATTATCACCGCATGGAAAAGAATCTAAAGCATTGAAAAACAAGATAAGCCTTCTTACAAGCATTTTCAATTGCTAGCTCCATTTTCTTTTCACCTGTCTACACTTCTTCATTTACAATGCGTACGCAGTGGTTGACATCGGCAGAGATTCCACGCCGTACTTCTTTGCAATCTCCTCAAACATATCCTTCTCAGCATCTGCGAATGGGATGCCTTCTCTCGATCTCTGCACACTGAGTCGGTATTCTGGCTCTCCAGGAAACAAAACCTCACTGAAGCCCTCGGCCGGCGTCACACCGTGGACGCGCTGCACCAGAGTATCCATGCGGGAGCGGAACTCATCCGACGACATGAAGATATCCGGCTTGATGGCAATGAAGGCATGTCCCACGTTCTGCGGGCGCGATTCTTTGTACTGATCACCGACCTCGCCTCCAAAGGCTGCACCGGACAAGACACCGGACATGATGTCCATGAGGATGGCAATGCCCGAGCCCTTGGGCCCGCCTATGGGTGCCATGGAACCGTTCAGGGCTTCATTGGCGTCCTCGGTGGGCTTTCCGTCCTTGTCGTATGCCCATCCAAGAGGAATCTTTTCGCCGCGGCGGGCCGCTCGTCGTATTTTCCCCTTGGCCACCACGGAAGGAGCCATATCGAGAATGTACGGCACCTCCTTCTTGCTAGGCGCACCAGCGGCAAAGGGTGAGATACCGAGCAGTGTATCCTTGCCTCCGAATGGCGGCATTTGCTTGGCCGAGTTGGTAAAGACCAAAGAAATCATGCCCTTTTCCAGAGCCTGCAGGACATATGTAGCGCCCATGCCGAAGTGGTTGGAATTCCTGACCGAGACCATGCCGATGCCGTAGGTCTCAGCGCGCCGAATGGCATCTTCCATGGCCTTGGACGCTACAATGAAGCCAAAGCCGTTGTCGCCATCAAGATGTGCTGCGACCGGAGTCTTTTCTGAAAACTTGAGATCAGGTTGAGCTTTGACAAGTGAGCTAGACACGCGGTCCATATACTGCTGCAATCTAGCCAGACCATGAGTGTCCTGCAGTCATGTCAGGCGCTAATTGTTCTAGAGGACATGGGAGATCTCCATGACTTACCACTCCTCGTACATCTGCCTGTACCAGGCAATCGGCCATAAGCTTGGCGTGCTCATTAGGCAAGCCTGCCTTGCTCAAGACGGCCTGCGCAAATGCCTGGGCGTCCATTGGCTTAACATAGTAGCGGTTTGGGGTTGCCATGATTACAAAAGACTTCAATCAACAAGAACAAGATAAGAATGAAGGTACATTGCAAATAAGAAAGGTCTGCGAAGACACTCAAGTATAATAACTAGAATATCATGATTAGATCGTCACATTTCTTACAATATCGCAATGCCCCTCCCCAAGAGCTCGGTCTTTGGCCGAGAGACCCATTACTGTGAAACCTTATTTCATAGTGGATATGGGAAGCTGTTGGAGGGGTCCGAGTGGATTGTGAAGCCCAGAAACCCCGCATCATCTAGGTAGTCTCAAACCTGCCAGCATCTCACGAATGGTTCATCTAGGCTCTTCTTGAGGGCTTTTGTCGAAAGAAATTTGTGCCATGAACAATCACGTAGAATGGCTGCAAAACTTTTGTCATATGTGTTTCACAGCTTCACGCATACGTATACGTATACGTGGAGCGAAGTGTGTCTCGGTATCCGGCCGAGGGTTCATCAGCCGCATACAATCCCGGCCTCGATAACCTAGGTATCCAGCAGATGAGCTCTTGGCTGTCATCTGCTAAGGCTACTTGAATCTCACTTTAAAGTGACTGAGAGGGCTTTTCACACATCTAGAAGACGATTCACGGCTAATCAGATATCGCTCGGGTTCCTTGATCCATATTCTAGTATAAAACACCTCCCCGTTCAGTTCGCGTCCACCGTTGGGCTCGGCAGGAGATGCAGCTTGTGGAACGCGGGTATGATCAATGAATAAGCTTCCGTCGTATCATGGGCTAGCCCGCCATGAACGACCTCGTTTGCAATGGCACTGAAGACAGAGTTCTCCAAGGATATTGGTGGTTGGAACAAATTGCGCGTGATGTCATCCTCACGACTGTGTCGGACTGTTTCCCCCAGGACTTGACTGATGTTGTTTGCCATAGCAAGAATGAACAAGGAGAAAAGTTCTTGCGCGAAGTGCATCTCGAGGCTCGAGTCTTCACGAGTTTGGACAACCAGTACATCACCCTCCTGGAATTCCCTGTCTTCCTCTGGCGTGCTTGTTGTGTCGTCCGATCTACAACGTACCGTTAGCTCCCGAAAGTCAGTTCAGGATGAAGGCACTTACTCAGCCATCGGTGAAAGGAACATTCCAAGAAACCACGTCATCTCTGCAGTCGGGTTATCTGATGTCTCTTTTGGATCAATGTTCGCGCCATTTGGGAGTGGTATTTCCCTGATAGCAACGCCTAGCCATTGGGACAAGGCATGTGGAACTTGGTCGCGATTATCCATCGAGACCGTGCCGACAATACGCCCACTTCTGCCAAATACAACATCGTTGAATGCTCCTATGTTGGCTCTTGTGACAGACGAATTGAACCTTTCGATAGCGCTTCGCCTTCTGGCCATCGAGTACAACCAGAGTGATAGTACACCAGCAACCAATACTCGGTCATGCAGCTTCCATCGAACTGGGCCACTCCCAGTATTGGGGTCGTCATTCACTACCCTCTCCAACCTGAAATACAGTCTTCTGGCTTGCGTTTGTGTATCAGTCGGCATCCGCGTCGAGATGGTGAATCCCCAAAACACTTGAGAGATTTCAGCCCCCACTACCTTCGAGTCTGAGTCACCCTTGTCGGCGCCAACTTGGGGAATTTGAATGCCTTCCTTCTTCCATTTGATAGCATTGACATCGCATAAGATATTCATGACCCGATCCACGACGGATATTAGCGAGCTGGCTGCATTAATAATTGCGTTTTCTGCTGGCATAACTTTGTCAATCTGTTTGTATACTTCCAACGCAGTCGACACATCATCTTCTGACTGAGATTTAGTGGTCGTCAAGTCCACGCCGACAAGGCCCTCAATTCGGAGAGGCGTAAATAATTGCTGGAACATATACAGCTCCCGCATTGGTATTCCAACATCACGTATTGACTGAATGACTTCTTGCTTCGGGATGATGCGACCGAATAATTTCATTGCTCTTCTTCGGTAGGAGTCGTAACCCATAATTGGTTCCCAGATGATCTCATTGGCACCTTGAAGTTCTGGATGGGGAGGAATGTCCCAGAAGGGTATATGTCCGATCTGCGAATTGCGCTGGGCCGTTGCGCCACCAGCACCCGGCATTCCTCGCAGTTTCTGGAAACACTTGAATTTAACATCCAAACCCATCATTTGAAAATATCTATCACTTTTGGCATATGATAAGCGGTTGTTCACGCACATACCTTCGAGAAGATGTGAAGGGTCAGCCATGCCATCTCGTGCCCGTCTAGAATGGCGTGTGTCACGGGATCGAAAGCAAGCCCTCGCCGAACCCACGCGCGAATTCCAGTCATAATTATCGTAATACCAAGTTGAAGTATAGTGGCTGACCAATGAAGCGCTCGAAGACCAACGAACTGGATTATAAAGCCAACAACTGAGGCTAGGGAAGAAATGGCTGCCAATGAGCTGAAACGTTTGTCAGAAGGTACAGTCTTGACTGCAAAGTGTTTTTGAAAGCGATCGATGACGCGAGAAATTTTGCAACATGGACTAGGCGTAACGGTCATACCTGTAATCGGCAGCATTGAGACGAGAAGTCCGAATACTGCTGTTGTCTTCGTTATTGAATATCGCGTAAGATGAGAAATGCTGGTCGCTGACAGTGCAGGCCCGCTGCAGTCGCAATATTTGCATATCACGGTTGTCCGCCTTTGTGAACTTGTGTTCATCCGTGACTCCCTCGATAACATGACCACAAACCATTGTGCCTAGAACAACGAGAGTAGTTCCAATGACAAAACATGGATAGCCATAGCTCTGAACCTGGACATCAGCTTTCGGCCACTTCCAGACGTATGTTGCTATGCCAGGAATAACAACTGCAATAAACTGTAGGATTATCCCCACCACGGCCCAAGTCCACAATTCCCAAGACGGAGCAGTGGCGTTTCGAACGTTAAGAGCTAGATTAGGAGCAGCATCACTCAATGGCTTGACGTCATCAAGTCGTAAACTCGAATCTCTGCCGAGATGGCCACGATCATCGGCAGACTTGATGTCAAGAACCTCCCCGTCAGAGATCACCAGTGTCTTCATGCCTGCTGGTTGGCCCATGACACGGACAATTTCGTGGCCACTCCATAGTTCACAGACATCGTCGGATGTGGAAGATAGCAGCTCTTGTTCCGCATCAGACTGGCTCTCTCTCGCTCTAATAACATAATTAAGTCAGACCACGAAGCTGTTGGAGGTATAGGTGTGAAGATTTACCTTCCCACCATGGCTTTCAGCATCTTGACGCGACCAACACGAATGGCGCTAACGATGATAGTCATAATTCCCAAAGGGCCCATTGCCAGTAGAATATTGTCAGCCCAACCCATACCTACTAATAATGAGCCAAAGTCCATATATTCAGGAACGCTGGATGATATACTGCACTCGAAAGTATTAGTCAAACACCCAATAAAAGTTCATCTGCACTGGCACAGCAGTACTTGCCTCATGCTTAAGAACTGTTTCGTCACCTGTTCACCAAACAGCGTGAGAAGAGGAGCTAGGTCACTAAAGAGATTGTTTGAAAATTCATCTCCGGCGAATTCTTGTGAACTCGATGATCCTGTAAAGTTGGCCATGGCTAATGAACGCACTAGATGAGAATGTTAAGATGTTGTCTGAAGAAGAAGAAAAATAATGTGGGAGTTTCTCTTCCACGACGGTCCTTTTATCGCAGCCTTATTCTGTCGGTAGGGACAGACGAGGAAGTGGTTTGCGAAAGCTGGGCGGGGTCGCCGACATCCAGCTGCAGCATGTAAGAACCAGAATTCATCCATTTCGTGAGCTATTGGCTCGAAGATGGTGGCACAAATGGTTGCTACCCTGATTGCAGGAGGCTTCAGCCTCACCGGTACCCGGGTGTTGACTATCGGTGAACGGAAGGGCGTATGGTCATTGCATCCACGAATTTTACGCTATCATCGTCAATATCTTGAGAATAGCAAATGACACTAAACACATTTCGGATGGTAAGTTCCTGAGTTTTACATTGGAGTTTCCTGGACTGACAAGAAAGTATGTTGCTCGTACGTGTCGTGAGAGATGCGTGACAGGATCGAGTCGTGCTCTAGAACGACGGTTATTGAGAACCGCAATAATACTGCTGGGGTGGAGAATGTGATTGCGATCCACTGATGCGACTTCACAACTCAATGCATCGCAGTGAGGAGAATCCTGCAGTACGTAGCAAGGGTCGTTTGCCCGGACAAGGATCTCTACTGGTCAATTGGTAAACGATCTTATGTACGTTCCTTGGTAACAGCTACTATATGTGTCTCTTTGTAGGCTTACATGGGGTACAACGTTGACGAATTCTTCGCCAGCACCGCTTTCGCAAATCGGCTGTTTGATGCACACTCCATGGATGAGTCGAAAAGGTGCTCTATGTTGTATGGTGCCTTTGATAGTCTATCAAGCTTGCGCTTACCACCAACGGCAATGCTGTGGACTGCATTGAATGGGTCTGGCGTAGGTATGTGCTTCATAACCAATCGTATTGCGCTGCGAAAAGTAGTAAGCGATGAAAGGCTGACCGAGATGGAATCTGAGAAGACAGTAAAGTCTTAGCCTCCAAGGTTCCTTGAAGAGTGAGTTGCGTGAGTGCAGAAAGAAGCAAGGGGGATACCCTCGTTGGTGCGCTGTTATGCATGCGTTGTGGGTGGCACCCAACAAACACCATGTTAGTGAGTAAGTCCGCAACGCATCATAAGTGTATGGATTTAAGCAAGCTGGATAGCACGTATGTTTGTTAGACGCCGTAGACTCAATAGATTCATCTATACAGAATACGTGTGGGAATGCATATCAACCTAATTCAAAATTCTCACTCCCATTTGGTGAGAATTGTTTCTCCAGGTTTCAATTCAACCAGCTTGACTGTCTCCTTCCAGACCAAGTCCCTCGCTGCTTGACTTCTGGACTCCTCGCTTGTTTCCATTGGCGTTGTCCCGTAAAAATACTTGTCCTTGAATGAATCATCGTGATCTACCGTTGCAAATGCGGCTTCCAGAACGTCGCTGCCCGAGCGACTCGGCAGTCCGATGGTTTCATTGTCCGGCTTGCAATATAATACGAGCGGGTAAATGAACTGGAAAAGAAGCACCCGAATCACCCATGGTGCAGACCTCTGAAAGCCTGTCATCATCGCGCCCGGGTCGACACCCACGACGCAAATCTTGTTGAGTTGGGCGTCGGCGTTGAGTCGCGCCTGGAGCTCGTGTTGCATCATGATGAGGAAGAGCTTGGCGGCGCCGTACCGTCGGTAACCATTGCGCCAAGACGGGTCTTCCGCCGCGGAACTCCATGTTCCCCTAGCGATGGCCTCATAGGTGGAGGCGTCTGGGACAAATGTCTGGTATTTGGAATCATCAAAGGCTTTGGTGCGTGCGTTTCGCGGGTCTTTCGGGCTGTAAATTTGGGAGAAAATTAATGCCGTGTCCTAGTATTATGTCCAGAAGGCAGAGGCTTCGTCAAACTTTGTAACTTACTCATGGCTTTGACTTCCAATTACCACTATCCGGCCATTCGCTTTATTCACACTCTTGAGTAAGAGAAGAGTGAGGAGCCAGTGACCCAAATAATTTGCTGCGAATGTCGTATCGAGTCCATCGTCTGTCCATGACTGATTGCCGAAATCTAAAAGTCCTGCACCCAATACGATGGCGCGAATTGGTGGGATTTCTCCAGCGGACACACGAGCCTTTTCCGTATAGTATTAGCAATGTCGTTTTCAACATACGGAGTGGCAGAGAAGGGCGCTGGTACATACGTTGATTCTCTCTGCGACCCGACGAACGCTATCCAGGTTTGTCAAGTCAAGCGCAATGATATCATGAGTGTGCGATGCGCCGTGCTTGAGGGCAGCATTCAGAGTCTCGGCTTTTGTTGGATCGCGGACAGTGTATAATCCATGGTAGGCGGAGAACTCGGGCTTGGAGACGATTTGTTCTATGATCGCGCTACAGAGTCCACCGTTGCTACCTGTAACGAGGATGGCGCCTTTGGCAGCTGCAGTCATTTTGTCGTCTGGAATTGCAGGCCTGTAGTATTAGACAATTTATGGTTGAGACTCAATGTCGATTATGACAAGATAGAAAACAACGAAGACGTAGATCATTGATTGCCGCGTAAACAAAAGAAGCAGAAGCCGACATGCATGTTGGTTGTTGGTGCTACTGTCCACTTTTTGCGGCACAGGTACGCCAGGTATTCGAGAAGCGGATGGTAGAAGGAAAGAACAATGTCCGAGGATCAAATGAAAGATACAATGCTACGAGGGACATAGGTAGGTAGTAGACCATATGGAAGTACTTTGCCAGTTGGAAATACTTACCTATGTATCTATGCTGTGCATATCAAGCCATTAGGTATATTATCTGAAGCCGTGATGTTCAGCCGTTGTTTTCGTTACGGACGATGCTAGATAGTTGAAAGTTGATGCGCTAAAAATGGGCTTAATTGCGCCTTACGCCCGCCAGCACGTATCGAGGGTGCTGTAGGGGAGTTCTGCTTGTCAGTGCAATAAAACAAAACTTCAATTTCTCCCTCATAGAGTTTACAATGTAAAAGTTGCATCTCAACCTGTTTCTTTGGCTTTAACTCGAAAAATATAGACTTAAATTTTGTATTTGTCTCCCAATGTCACTTTTGGCAACACGATAAAAGTAAGAAAATACTAAATCAAATCCAATTGCTCAACCTTGACTCCCCGTTCCGATAGCGCAGATTGCAGTTGGTCGCACGGCACATCAACGAATCGATCCCGTAGCTGCTCCTCCTTAGGCCACCGTTTCGTAGAGACATTTAACGCAAATGGCAGTTCTCTCAATCGAGGATCAATTTGCACCATTTTACCAGTATCCTCGTTTACGAACTCTTCTCCGTAATCGCTGTTGTAGAAACGCTTCCACACTGCAGGAAGCTCGCCCAGAATTGGCTCTCCATAGGAAAACCAGGGAACGAACGCAGGTCCCAAAACCTGGTATCGGCGTGGCGCCGAGTCTGCGGTATTGCTTCCGCGATCTATAGAGGACGTGGGACGCAGAATCATTGGCACGTCACACCCGAATAACATCCAGATACTATCGCCAGGTTGCATGGCCGGTGCCCAAGAGATACCTACTCTCCCATGGTCGGAGCGGAAAAGTTGTATTTTACGTCTTTGCGCATTTGCAATGCATTTTACAACGCACTCTGGTATTTCCCAAGGAGATCCACCACTCGCTTGCTCCAAGGTAGATATCCACGGGCGGGTGTCTTGAAGTCTTTGAGAAAGATCATCCGAAAGCTCATGAGGACGGGTAGGTGCTGGGGAGGCCCAGTCAAGCTCGCAAGCGAACAGAGACAACATGTAAGCATCACCGAGTGTGAATACTCCGGCCAGATTGCTGCGATAATGACTACTCAGGCTCCTTGGGTCGGAAATGAGGAATTGTCGGAAAGCATCCAGAGTATAATCGGGTGATTTGGTATCTGACGGTATCGAGAGGGAGATTCTGCTACTGACTGTATCGAAATATACGGCTGCAACCTGCAGGATGTTGCTCTCAATTCTGAATGAAGTAGTCAACCGTCCAGTAGCTTTCAGGCAGCCGTCAGTGAGAAAATACTTTGACATCATCGGGACTTCGTTATCAGACCAATCCGGGACCCTACGGTATCAACCTTGATCAGTAGATGAAAGTGACAAATGAAGTAGTGAATACAACTCACCAAGTCGGAGCTTTCGAACTCTCACCACTTAATATTGACCAACGGCACTGGTTCAGTATCGTCAAGTCCTTGCAAGCGTACAAATAGGAAACCACAGAATCCCGATAAACTTCATGTACCGGTTTCAAGTAATCGGGGCGGATTCGTTTGGACTCATCAGCCCGTAGTAGAGCTCGGTTGGCATAGATCCGATCACGAGGATCGGTACATCCTGTACCCCAACTCATTTCGCGAAGAACAGAAAGGCTTGCTTCGTCACTCATGATTTGACCAGGCGCGATTTGGTTCAACAGTGCTTCAAAAGCGTTTGTTCCGTACGAAAGAATTGGAAATGGCAGTGGGTTTGCTTTGTTTCTCACCACTGAAATGTAAATACCGCCAGCACGGAAGCACTTCCACGGCATGGTCAAAGATCCACAGACCATGACAGACGAGTCTTGCTTGGCCAGACCAACTTCCTGACGGATCCAAAGCCGCTTGCACCACCGCCGCCGCAACATTTTCTCAGCGGCTTCGAAACCGTCGGGATTGAGGTCTTGAGGTAACCACCAGTCTTGCCCCTCTTCCATATACGCTATTTCCATCATACTAGGAGGATCACTAGCAGTGTATATGAGATGCTTTCCGAGATTGGTTAGAGTCGTGAATGCAAGACGATTTTCTTCGGTCAGTTGAGCCTGACTTTTTGTTGGGTCTCGGTCTTCGTCTTCTAGCTGGTTCTGGTCATTCGCTTCACCTATCCAGGCCACTACGGCATGAGCGTTTGCATAAATTGCACCCATCATAGCAACCTGAACGTATCATTGTCGGTTATCTCAGCATTTGCGAGCACGCGAAGTTGGGAATGGTATATACCTGCGCCCCTTTCTCGAGTTCGTCCTCTTGGTTTATGCAGATCTGATCAATCCAGAGATCCCTTGGCTTTCCCCGCCGTAGTTGTTTCAGCGCTGCGAACAGATTGTCACCAATATGGAACGGGTGTGCATCCTGCCTGCGCCCATCTGACAACATGATAGCAGGTGTTGTGCCCGTTCCCGGACCCCACGCATATGACAAAGCCTCATACCGCGGCTTTTTGCAGCCCGGACGCAATGGATAACCTTGCACCGTGCCATGATCGGGTTTTGTGACTATTTGCTTCATACGGGATAAGAATGATTTCTTGTTATCTTTACTGCCAGCGTTTGAATTCTTGATTGGCTTTCGACTATCATCGAGCTCGTCGTCATGATAAACATCGAACATGGCTTCACGCAGGCTAAGCTGGATCGTGGTGTCATCGGCATATCTGGCGGGGAGGAGGGTTGCGATGCGAATATGCGCAGGAGGCAGCGGCTCGTAGTTGTACTTTTGCATGATGGAGGATACCGGCTGCCGGAATTAGGCACAGTAGCATATGATAAGCCACGGGCTAATCACAAGTAGAACTTTGTGAGATCTGTGAGATATCAAACGCGCAGGGTCCTGTCAACGCCTGAATAATTTATCAAAGGAGAAAGTCAAGTGTGACCAGGAAACACGGACTGGGGCGAATACATCTTCGAGCCTGACCTGAGTGAGGTAACCGTCCTGTCCCCGCTCTATTAATGTCGGCAAACACGGTTATTTACCTAGGCAAACTGCATAAGGCTGGAGCCTTAATCGCTGATCGGTCTCGGTCCCGGCTGCCATGTCTGGAAGGATCCACCCGTATCAGAGGCTTCGCGACCGGGAAGATGGGGGGCCAGATGATCCTCACGGAACGACAGCTCTCGGGGATCGGAACATATCATAGCGGGTTGGGCCATGAAATTACTTACTAGAGTTGAATTTTTCTCGAGGATATTAATTAGTCCGAAAGGAAAACAGATAGAAACAAAGAAGCAACAGCGGAAAAGATGAAGTCTTGATTATTAATGTGACAAGCTGATACAATGCTGAAGGTCAATAGTCCTCGTGTTTCTCTCTCCAAGCAAGCCTTCGATGCGACCCCTCTCCTATTCTCAGTGCCCATGAACACTCCAAAGTCTGTAATTACATAGCATACATCAAGCCAGCTGCTCCAAGGACAAGAGCCGACATCATGTAGGGGAGGTTCAGGCCCGCCGCGCCAGCCTGAACGGGGGAGGTACCGTTGCCAGCCGAGGTCGTAGTAGTTCCAGTCGCGGTAATGACGGAGGTCGTTCCGTCAACAACAGTAACCGTTGCACTGCCAGCAGCTCCGGTGCCAGTAGCCTCAGTAGCACTGGTGATGAAGGTCCCGAAAGCGGTGTTGGTGGGCGCGATGAGAGTGACCGACGCGCCAGTCGAGGTGGTGCCAGCGGTGGTGCCACCGATGGAGGTGGTCGAGCTCGTCGACTTGCAGACGATGCTGCCGACCTGCACGCTGTTGGTGGACAGGAAGGAGGGGGTGCCAAAAGAAAAGGTTTTGCCACCTGCTCCGGTGCCGTCGGTGCCCTGGTAAGAGTTGCAGGTAATGGTCTCAACGGCGGCGTCTTTGGCGCCGGTCAGGTACAGCTTCGAGACCTGGTACAAGTTCTTGGGGTCGGTATAAACCGTATCAAGAGGTACGTAAATGGTCTGATTCGATGCGGCGCTGTTGGCGCCGCCGTGGGGCGACTCAACAGAGATGATGGCTTGGGGGCTAGCATATGCCGTACCGGCAATGGCGGTCACGGAAGCGATGAGGGTAGAGGCGCGCATGATGACTGAAGTAGATTCTTGAAAAGAACGAGTGTGCCGTAAAGAAAAGAAAAGAGAATGAAGAACAAGGAGATGTCTAAAAGGCTTCGATGTTTTTGATGAGTCTGATGAGATGATGCGACTGAACTACAATATTCACCGGAGACAGCAGACTCTATATAGCTTTTTCCCCATATATCACGACTACTGTGCATGTTTGTGGTTTACTTGGAATATACGAGCCAAGGAGCCGCCAATCATTGCGCATACGAAAGGATGCGAAAGTACATACGGCACCATAAGGATCAGGGGTACGCAGCCGCAGCCAAAGAACATATGGGCCGTATATCAGGGCGCAGCTCAGCTGGCTGTATCGCTCGGCTAGGGATCCTGAGCTATGCAACATGTATGGCCGTATGTTTGGGGCTTACACATTGAAATTTATTTTGAATTCCTATTCTTGGAAATTTCCCGTATTTCGTAAGTGCCTGCTTTTGATATTGATGATGAGGTATCATGTCGGTCGTTAGCGCGCATGATTTCGCTGCATTCTGTCTGCGCTCAAAGAAAGCCCTGCGTGCGAGAGCAAGGCATCTAGGACGGCCACAAAAATCGTTTCGATTTCAAAATTCAATGGGGAATTGCGTGGTTCAGACACTGCTTTGGAAATTCTATAAATTAATCAATCCTGCTAAGTCTTGCTCCAAACAAATCGGCTCATATTGAGAATGGCATCGGCGTATGTGCTTCGCTTGGCTCCTCTGTGATTTAAATACTACTGAAAGCAAGATTGAATGATAGCAGATACCTGAAAAGCCTAGAACGTCGTGGACCCGGATTAAGAACGGAACACATGGCCTTGTTGAGAATGTAAAGTTCGGCTGTACCTGGGCTAGCAAATTTTCGGGTCGAGTGACGCCCATCATGGTCTTATGGCCATAGCTTTCCCTCAGAAATACTTGGAGATTAGAGGGATTGGGCAAAAGGAAATTCCTTGCCTGAATTGGAGTTTCCGTACTGCCATTGCGAAGTGTGTGGAGGGGAGTAGTGTGGATGAAGGGACGAGACTCGGGAAGCCTAGATGCCCGAAAATAAAGAATAACATTGCATTTCACTACAGGTAAATGCGAAAGCTTCGTCATATATTAAATTCCCTAGGTGTATCATCATGGTTCTGGAGATGGAGTTTAGTTAATACCTCGAACTCAGCAGTGCCAGACTGGAAAGCAGGCAAGGCCGGGTCAAAGCCAGAGAACATCTACATATTGACTCAACCCGCACTGAAAATCATCGGTAAATATTGCATTGATACTCGACACAACCAGCAGGTCTGACATTATTATCGGCTTCGTAATCACAGCTTTCACAGAGTCGCATTCGAAAAAAATAGAAGAACGGCTGAAAAGAGATTCTGAAGAACTTCAAGCGATCCCGACCGGGGAAGCAGCTACATCAAACTGCAACCAGGCAATTTGGATCTACGCCTGACAAGACTAACGGACTACCATAGTGTGCTCCTGAATCATATCTTGTTGATTGTCATCGCAGAATCTACTTTGAGAATGTCGAGGTGCTCGGCGCTCGGCGCTCGGCCATACCGTGGTGATACTCCCATCCCATGCACGTTCAATCCTGTATAAAAGTTGTGCATGGGACCGTGATCAGTCAGATCTTAGCATGCAGGTGGCAATGGTCAGCCAGTAAGATCCCGAATCGGCATTTGTAAATAGACCAATGGCATCGCGAACGGACAATTAACCGAGAATCGAGTATAGGACAGGAACGTGGGCAATCAAATGCCAATATCCTGGGTCAATAGGCCGGTTAATAAAAGTTGAAGCTGATTCGCATGCAGATCTGCCGTGAACTCCATATACTACCGATTCTATAGCTCTATCCAGTCGACAACGTCGGATCGTGCCTCCGTCTTGACAGCGGGAAGCGTCGGAGAATTGATTACCCAAGCTGGCCAGCATGACGCAAGATCTCAAGTATAAGAGTTGCAGGTTACGACGATCAGGATGAATCTGTATCGTGTGGCTTTGCCTTACCTCTAGTTCTTGTAATCAACATTCGTCTGCAGATTTCAACGCCAAGATGAAGTGGCTTCTCGCATCGTCACTCGCGCTCGTCGCGCCCGCCCACGCCGGCCTCCGCTTCCAGTGCTCGACCCTGACGGTCCAGCGCCTCGACCCCGTGGTGCAGCCGGGCTCCAACCCGTCGGCCCACGTGCACCACATTGTCGGCGGCAACGCCTTCAACGCCACCATGGAAGGGGACGTGAGCTCGCGGGCGACGTGCACCACGTGCGAGATGGCCGAGGACTTTTCAAACTACTGGACGGCCAACCTCTACTTCAAGCACCCGACCAACGGCTCCTACCACCGTGTCGATCCCATCCCCGTCAACCCTGGCAACCTTGATGGCTATTCTGGAACCACGGGCGGTCTGACTGTCTACTACACCCAGCATGACCTATCCCGCGACATGATCTCGCAGACCCCCATCAAGTCGTTCCAACCGGTGAGCGCCCATTTGAGGTATCAGAATGCTCTCGAGTATGATTGCTGACTTCATGACAGGGTTTCCGCATGACTGTAGGTAGCCCGAGCAAGGACGGAACGCCTCAGGTTGGTCTGCGGTACCAGTGCCTGACGGCCAGCGGTGGCAGAGGCGCAGAGATGAACGACTTTCCCAAATCTCCATGCGCCGGTGGCATTTTTGTCACTAACCACTTCCCAGCGTGAGCAACGGCTTCCTCGTAATCAAGTGTTATCATATGCTGACATCAATATAGCTGCTGGGATGGCAAGAACCTCGACAGCCCGGATCATCAATCACATATGTACAACACCATTACCTCGGATGGTTTCGTCAATGCCGGACCTTGCCCATCCACCCACCCAGTGCGGATGCCACAGGTATGTTCTGCCAAACGGCCAAGAGTAATTCCAGAATTCCACTTCTAATTCTCAATAACAATCTAGGTGACCTACGAGACCGTTTGGGACACTACCAAGTTCAACAGCATGTGGCCATCCGGCGGCGCCAACCCGTTCGTGTGGAGTTTCGAGGGCTCGACCGGCGTCAACGGCGCCGGCACCCACGCCGACTACATGTTTGGCTGGAAGGGCGACGCGCTGCAAAAGGCCATGAACAAGTCCGAGTGCTTCTACGACGGCTGCGGCTCCCTGCAGAAGCAGCAGATGAGCAAGGCCGGGCAGTGCACCGTCAAGGACATGGTCGGCGAGGAGACTGGAGGATGTGAGTTCTCGATGCCGCGTGTGTTCCCCTCCACAATGACATGCTGACTTCTTTTTAACAGGGCTCGCCAAGCTCCCCGGCATGTGAGAGGTGGATCTAGTTCATGTTTTGGAATTCTAGGAGAGGAGAAATGGAGGTTTGTTGTTAGTTTCGTAGCTAAATATAACTTTGCAATTGTAGAATAAGTCATTAAAGGGTAGAGACTACACATTGTGATTGTCATACTTGATAATCTGCCGAGAGCTTCGTACAAATGACAGCATACCAGACCATTGGTTGCCTGGGGAGCCATGAAGTCGGTTGCCGTACTCGATGCAACAATTTGATAGGTGGGGCACTTGGGATTGAACTACTAGGCATATGAACGAGAATAATACACAAGGAATTCAACAAAGACCAGTCTCTGGGCACGCCTGACGCAGGATCCCTGGTTTCGTGGTCGAGTGGCTTAACGGAAACGCACACTCCGCCTACATGTCCAGACGTTAGGGTGTAGAATTTCAAGCCCTCGGGTTCGAGTAGGAGGATCGGCTGATGCCCGCTCATTTTTTGGTATCTTTCAAGGTCGTGAATAATTTCTTGGTGTTTGGATCCTGTTTGGTTCCTACAGCACACTTTTTCATAATTAAAGCAAGCTCACCTGATAGCTTTAACTTATCTGAGAACAAAAACCAAAGACTACTAGAAGGCTCGTATCAATGATTCAGTAGATTTCAATCATAACGACTCAAGCTGCCAGTCTCAAAATGTTCAAGACTTGTTCCTTGTCCAACTTGATGGGGTTCTCCTCAGTACACCAATCATGCAGCGAAACCTCGGCCAAATCGTCAAACTTGTCCTCGCCAATACCAAAATGTCCCAGCGTAGTCGGCAGACCCAGCGCCGCCACAAACGCGCCTACCAGATCCCCAGGGTCCGCGCTCTCCTTGTGCAAACCCCGGGCCTCGAGCACCTCGACGACGGAGGCATCCTTCCAAAACACATCTATCACGCGCTGGAGGTTGCGGCGGACCCCCGCGTTGCCGCGCTGCCAGTTGTACTTGAGCACGTGCGCCAGCATGACGCAGCTCGTCTCCCCGTGGCCCACGCCGAGGGGCCCCAGCTGGTGGCCGATGCCGTGGCTCGCGCCGAGGCCATTGTTGATGGCGCGCGGGCACTCCTTGACCACGAGCATCTCCTGCAGGCGGGCCTCGGGGTCCTCCCAGTTCTTCTTGGTGCGCACCAGGTTCACTAACAGCTTTTCGAGCGCTACAACCAGGTCGGCGCTCGTCTCGGGGGAGGCGTTGGGCAGGTTTTCATAGAGACCCTCGCAGCAGTGATCTATACCTCGGACACCTGTCGACAGCCAGAATCGCTCTGGGGTGGAGACGGTCAGAGCCGGATCAAGGACCACAATATCGGCAAGCATGGACTCGTGCTGGAGTATAGTCTTGTGCCCGTCGCCCTCGGTATCCGTGGCGCCACCAATATTTGTGTACTCGCCGCCCGAGAGCGTGGTTGGGACATTGACACAAGGAATCGTAGCTGGCTTGACCTCGTCTTCAGAAGGGTGCGGTGCCCAAATCTTGCACGGCTCACGTAGTCTTTTGAGGCCCTCAAAGTCGGTGATGCCATTGGCGGCCAACAAACGTGCGAGCTTTATGCCATCCGTCAAGGAGCCACCGCCTAAAGTGATGATGAGATCCGACTTTTTGTCCAGAATGTCCCGAGTTACCTCAAACACATCTTTCCACTAGAACAATCAAAGTCAGCTAAGCAAATGAAATGAACAATTCAGCTCCATTGACACCATGAGCTTCTTACCGGTGTATGTGGTGCCATGCCATACCGAACACAAGTCAGGCGTGAGCCAAGTGCCTTCTGCAGATCCGAGAATGCTTGTGTTTTGCTGATGGAACTGGATACCACCACGTATATCCGCGTGGCACCGAAGGTAGTCTCGGCGTGATGTCTACAAGCTTCATGGAACGGTAAGCCATGGGAAACGTAGGGTTTCTTGCCTGACCCAGAGGACGAATAGTATCTCTCGTTTGGCGCCGCCATGGTGCTTCATTCGGGATTGGAGCCAAGTTAATCTGAGCTTAGTGTAACTGGGAGGTCTAGTAAGAATGAAGCCTTGAGGTATAAACGTCCTGGCACCAGATGATATGATTGGGTCAACTTCAACTACTTCAGAACCTGATACCGATCAGCAATGAGACAAGTAAAAGGAGAATTCACAGACAAGCGTTACGATTTTAAGAGGACTGAAAACTGTCAGAATTGGAGACCTTTAATCTGTGTCACCTTCCCCATAATAGATGCGGAGACATTCGGCTGCTTACGATCGACTTATGTCATGGTAGATAAAACCGCGGCATAGGCGATGGAGTGCATAAGATGATCCCATCGTCTCTTGGCTTGCAAGAGTGATACTCTCCACCAAATATAAGTAATGGTGTTAATTGACATCAAATCACATTGACAGATGTGCCTCGAGAATGGAATCAACTTCATTCTAGTTCAAAGTACCGACTCTGCGAGTCTCGTCGCACATGCAAAGTGCTAAAAGTAGAATCATCAAGATATTTCATGTTCATCAAACTAACTCAACTAAAAGGGAGTATCATAACGCTCATGATTCATTGCCTGCCCCTATCCCATGCTCAAAACACGAACTCATTGCTTCTCGGTGCCAGGGATCTTGGAGGGAACATCTCCAACAGGTGCAATAGGGGTGGACTCTGTGGTACCCGCCTTTGGGCCAGGTTGGGGAACACCAGATGCGGAGGTAGATGATGAACCGGCTGGAAAAACAAAAAATCAGCAAAACAAATCAACAAACATATAGCCTGACATCAAGAAGGTACGTGTGTCCAATCCGAGTTGAATTTCCAAAGGGTATGGGACATCAATGGGATACGGGAGTCATGACGACCTGATTAGGAGCAACTGCCACCCTTTCCACAGGCGCACTGAGACTTTTCGCACGAGCACTCGCTGGGTTTTCCGGAGCAACCGCAGGTAGTTTGTTTGTTCTTGGATTTTGGACAACTGTCGCAGACACACTTGTCCTTCTCACAGCCGCAGACTCCTTGGTCGCCCTTACAACCACATGTCGTGTGGTCGCGGACGCCGGTCGGGTATGGTTTAAACTCACTTGTGCCTTCTTGTCCTGCGCCAGTGGCCTTGTCCTTTCCGAATACGCGCTCAAGGCCAGAAGCCTTGATGGCACTGCCGCCGTGCTCGTCCTTCTTCAGCTCTGCCAGACGGCGGGCTTCGGCGTGGATGTCCTGGACCTGGCGGGATCCTTCTGTGTAGAAGCCGACAAGCTTCTTGCCAGTGGGAGTGTTGGTCTGTTACAATGGATGGTTAGTCTGGTTTCAAAAACTGAAGTACAAGAAATTGTAGGGAAGATGTCGACTGTAGCAGCTCATCACTTACAGCCTTCTCAAAGTACGAGTTCAAGCCACCCCAGAGGGTGTTGGCTCTCTGTGTGATACCGTATGACTGGTCTGCGGTCTTGGCTCGGTCGGTGGCGTGGTACTTGGTATCCAGGTTCTGAAGAGTCGAGACGAAGCGAGTAGAGACGCCGTGCTTCGAGTCTAGCTCAATGGCTCGCTGAAGAGCAGCATCGCCGACGACATATCCGTGTGCAAGGTACTCAGCAAAGATACGGCTTCTGGGCTTCTCCTCCTGGGTGATCTCGTCGCTGTCCCGGTCGGCATTGGCGGTAGGGGCGTGGTCGTCGGCAGAACCCTCGTGGGTGACAGTGATCTGGTTGGGGCCGAGCTTGGTGTTGTTCAGGAGCTGAGCAGTCTTGGCAGCAGTCTCCTTCTCGAAGACGACGGTGGCTTCCTTGGTCTTCTCGGTAGGGGTAACCTTGATGTCAGTGATCTTGCCGCTACTCGATGTTAGTCTCTGCCTTTCGAAAACACTTGTCATTCCAATGAGACACCAGCACCTACCAGAAACTGAAGAAATCCTTGATTTCCTTGTCGTCGGTCTCACCCGAGATGTTGGTAACGTGGACAGTCAGATTGGCAGCCATGATTGTAGGATATGAGGGATCTTGGGTGAAAAGTGTAGATGGTTGTAGCGGGGTAGTAGTGTGTGTGGTAGTAAAGTGTCAATAGTTTGGTAAATATTAGGTGGAATGCGGAATTTCAAAAGAAGATGGACCCCTCAAGTTGTTTTTATGGGCAGGGAAAATAGGAGGCAACCTCTGGCCAGACCAGAAAGTGGGCAAGGGCTCATTGAATGTTTGACCTTTGCCTGGAAAGCACTGGCATGTGCTGGCTTCTGTGACGCGTATGGCGAGCGGGAGAGCTGGCGATGCTTGCTTGCTTCGGGGGTAGCTACTCCAACCTAGTCCTGCTTGTCCTGCTGTGCTGTAACTGATCCATAGCATGTCCCTCATTTCTTAGCGGTGGAGGGGCAACAACCCACGTCATCGTTTGGTGGCTTGCGGCGGCACGTAGCGATGTTTTAGACTCGGCTAGGCCTGGCACGGAGGGGCTGTGCACTGCCACCAATAGGCCACCTGTATACTTGACATTGATGTGGCGCATGGCCAACATTTGGGGCGCTCGCTTTCCATGGTAGATACTCGGATCCCATGATGATTTGATAGCTATACATCTCAAGATAATTCTAGGCTTCTACATAAACTATTTGTGCCTGTATCGTCCTCTTGGCAGTTTTCGTTCTCGGCATTTATTTCGAAATAAGCGTTCCTCCCCTGGAGGTTGTCCACTTACATTGGCGCGGAAGCTTAACATGTGATCCACTTCAATACAGATACAATGAATTCCGTTCCGCTTGCTCCATGTACTACATCAGCGTGACCCGAAAAATCGTCCAGCACAAGGCCAGATTGCAGACGTGAATCTGAATGTTGAAACTTGTCATTTTTTCCAAGCAATAGTTACAGTACATAGTTGGTGCAATGCGTAATGGAATTCGTCAAACACCCAAAATATGATGTGATGATATGTTGCCGGTCATCATGTATACAATATATAAGAAACAAACTGTTCAATGCGGGGTACTTGATTTCATTAAAGGTACAGTTTGTACCTGATGCAAAACGCTCTATTCATACATTTGGGTTTGTTCATTCCATCGTAAGAGTTTATGTTTGTCTCCCTTATCGCCATCAAGTCATTTCTCGGTCTTGGTGAACTTGGCCTCCAGGGCATCATCGAGAGGACCCTTGGGGTTGGAAGAGAGGTTCTGGAAGCTGCAAGTTAGTAACGATCTCTTTGTCTACCATTGGGTGGTACCGCATAGAGTGACTTACCTTCAGCTGATCTTGCTGCTCGCCCTTCTTGCTGTCGGTGTTGATCTGCTCGAGACCCTGACCAGAGGCAGGCTGGTCCTTCTGGGCACCCGACTGGCGCTCAGGGGGAGGGGACTGACGACCTTCAGGCATTGTGTATTGAGGTTTGTTTAGATGAGAAAGTCTGCGTAGATATTTAGTACTTGCGATGTGATTGGATCGGGCAAGAGCTGGACTGCAGACGTACGGTAGGGGATTTGTAGTGGACGTTGAGATTGACTTGTATGATTGACTGTTGATGAACAGAATTGAGATCGAAGAGGACTTACCTGAAGGTTTATGTATTTGCAAGTAGAGCTCCTCATCTGCTAGCTGCTGATTAAGTCGTGCAGCTGCTTTCTAAAGAAATCAGATTGTCTTACAGCAATTGACATCAGACTGTCCCAGGATGAAGTCATGGTCCATATTAACGAGTCTCTACGTCATATCGGGCCCTGATAAGTGAGAGCTCTGGATGGTGCGTTTAGCGGCCACCGGAACAAACACAGCGGGCAGAGTGGACCAACAACCTTAGCACTTGAACCCTGTAGACTCACTCATGTAGGCAGGTGGGGTGAGTGAGGGGCCTCCTCGGCCTCCATTGCGACATGACGGGCTTGACGGGCATAGTTGAGTGGTCAAGGTGTACCTAGCGACGGTCTTGCAGATCATCAAAAGCAGACCAAAAGCCTCACTAAAGCGAGTGATATCCTTCTGTTGAGGCTGAAGCTTCGAATCTGATCTCGATGCAAATAAGTGCAAGCGCAAGGTACGGATTTCATACACCACGTTAGTACCTTGATGTAAACTTCGAATGCCCTGTCAAGTCTCAGAGCTGTGCCAGACAGTAGCGGTGAGTGGGGCCAGACCAGCGGCATCTAGTGCTGCAGCCTGGCTGCCATAGGCTGCTTGGGCTGCTTGGGGGGATGTCCCATTAACACTCGACGCGAATCTCCTGATGCGACCACTTTGACGCGACCGCATGTTCATGCCGCTATCTTGAGGATTTGTGTGGTTTTGCTCTGAGACCTGCAATTCTTTCTGAGTCGCCGTGCACAACAACAACAACAAGACCAAAACAACATACAGAGTACAACTCGCGCTGCCTTTGGCCAACACAAGTAGCAGCTGTCAAGGCATCACAAATGAATACAGTCACTATTCCAGCATTTGCCTTGTGATCACCCCCCGCTCGGGAAGAACCTATTGTGTCCAACACCCCAAACTTGCGACTCTTCCCCCACATACGATTGACCGCATCCTCCTCCAACCTGTGTTAGAGCATCAGATCAATCACCACCATCATGCCGGATGTCAACTCGATCCCGGCGTCGCCTTCGAGCACCAGACGTCCATCTGCTAATGCCACGGCCCAAACTCATGCTTCCGCGGCAGCACCCCCCACATCAACTTCGCCGACCCTGAATATCCTCCCTTCAAACCAACAGTCGTACCACCAAGGTGTCCCGGGCTCCCTGCCGTCGCCGTCGCTCACGACAGCAGCCAGTATGGCACCCGCAGCAGCAGTACCCGGTCAGGACAATGCTGGTGTAGGCGCTGGCCCTGGTCCGATCCGCCACCCACGACCTCTGACTGCTGCCGAACTTCATCAGCAGCTTGAAGCCGAACAAGAACTACTGGTGAGCTTGGCCCTTCTGATAACGTTGCTCTGCAGATTCTAACTATCGCTGCCAGGTAAACCGACTGACTCGAGATTTACAAACACTTCGAGCAGCTCACAACTCTTCCGTTGCCTCGAATGCCTCATCAGCTTCCGCTGCTACTTCCACAGATCAAGCGCAGTCCTCATTCGTGGATACGCATCTACTATCCGGCCCCGGATTCCCTTTACCCACAACCAGTGCCGACCGTCGTCACCATCGCACAAGTTCTAGTACCAGTGCAAGAAGCTTCAGTCACCTTGCTTCCGCAGGCTCGACGCCAGCCCCGATTCCCATCAGCCACCCTAACCCAGGTTCTGTCCTAGAGGCTGCCCGGAATCCAAGAAGCAGCATGTCCATGTCGCGTCAGAATAGCACCACCTCCCACCGTAGTGCAAGCAGGTCGCGTAACAGGTCACCGCGCCCTCACGGCGCACCTGGATCATATTCGCAATCTCATGGGTTTCCTCATACCGAGCATCCAACTGGCTCCGGGTATTTTCCGCCTCGTAGCCATCCTACATCCAACAACCAAAGCACTGCGGCTACACCTGGTTCCGAACTATCCCCTGGCCTGATGCCTGCTACACTGAGATACGAAGAGACGGCATTTTACCGCCAGGAACTCGACACAGCAAAACGCGAGAATGAGACTTTGAAACGACGAATCAAGGAACTCGAGAAAATGGTTCGCGAGAGACGAGAAAGTGATGCCTCCCGGACTAGCGGTGGTGGAGCGCGGATCAGAAGTGAAAGCACTAGCACCACGGCAAGCGTCAGCGTGAGCGAAGCAGTTGGTGCTGGTGGAGGTGGCACAAACATCGCCGGTGGGCGTAGAGACCCGCCTGGCCGAGGTGGAATCTCCATGGAACGGGCTTTTAGCACGATGAGCGTTGCCGGAAGCGTTGGCGTTGGTGTTCCTGACGAGGAGTTGCAAGTTGGTGAGAGCGCATCCAACACGGGCATCAAGTCCCAGGAGCAAAAGTGAACTCAGGATATCGAGAGATAGAGGCTAGAGGGCATACTTTTCAGGTTTACTGACTGCAGACGGATCGACAGTCAGTGAAAAATATCGTGTCGGATTATGAAGAACGATGTTCTAATAGAGAACATCCTGGATTGGGCGTCTCCCCGTTGATATACGTCGGAGGGACTATTGCGACCAGTGAAAAGGAGCAAGGAAATGTTACGAACCGGCAGGCGTTGCTAGCTAGACCCACGAAGCGAAAGATATGCTTATTCACAAATTCGATTCTTCACAACATGAACCGGATGTTGACTGATTTTCCAAACAGCGCTTACTCGACCTGTGAGACCGCAAAACTCATCAAGTTGCGTGACGATACAATTTAGCTATCTTGCAGCGAAGATGAAACCACAATGTATGAGACCGCCGGAGTACCTCCACGGTGAATCGGCAATGGCGGCTGTTGCTGTTGCTGCTGCTGCTGCTGCTGCTGCTGCTGCTGTTGCTGCTCCTGTGGTATTAGTATAGTCTCAAGGGCCGCTGCCACCCGCGGTCCAAGTAATCCGGCCTGAGCCTCCGGAGTAAGACATCCCCGATCGGGAGACGCAATCATTCCCGCCAACCGGGCCGGACTCCCGAGAGGCCAGAGGAGGGCTATATTTGCAATTCTGCTTTAATGTCAGCTCCGCTCCGCCGCACAGGCTGCGTCTGGGCAACAATACTCCAGGTCTCTGTCGGTGGTACAGTCGCTTTCCGAGGCGCGGTACAAAAGTTTGCTGGTCGAGAACGTACTGTGGGAGTAGACGCCGGCTCTGGTGCTATCGGGACTCATGATTGCAGCTGCCCAGCAGCCAGCTACCAGGCCCGTTCAGAAGCCGTCGAGTGCTGTTGCTCACTCCATGGGACTATGCAACTAGACCTATCTCAATGAGCCGCACATGTTACTCGCCAATTGCGTTGCGAGCTCCTGAGTTCGGTCTACATTTACTTGGAAAGTTTACAGAATCGGTTACTGTTCCTCCTCTACCTCAGTATCCAACGAGTCATGGCATGGCCGGGATTGAGCAAAGTTATGATGGGCTTATGCTGCGAGGTACGAATTTGGACTTGATATAGGACTAGTCAGATGCCAACAAGGGTCGGAAGCCTTGATATTCTGGACCAACATCTACAAGCACTGGCTGACGAAAAAGTGAGCACCAATAATTCAATTGACCGCGAAATATTCTCATTCTCGAGGTTATAAAGGACAGAGAACATTAGAATGTTGTAATCACCTAGCACGGCAGGGAACTTATGCGCAGTACTCTCAACGTGCCGTTCCCTGCTTGATAAAGATGCAATGGATCTCATGGCTATGGACGACAAAAATTTGTAAACCGTCGATCAAATATCCCAAAATTAATGCAATGACTTGCAGAGATGGGTTACACGAGATAATGCATTCACAGCCGCAAGAATTTTTATTTTGAATAGCTTTTTGAGTTGCCACGGACAAGCTATATTTATATCAGCTGGACTAAAGGGCTTGTAAAACAATCCTGCCAATTCGTTGCATTTCGTTTAACAGGGAGAAGTGCACTGATGATGGTACATGCATCAAGCTATACTATCAAGCTATCCTCAAGATCTTACGGCGTCAACAACCGACCCTTCTCAAAACGGGAGAAGCAGAGCACAGTCCAAATTCATCCAAGCCGTAATTTGTTACATTACAACCGTTCCTTTCGCTCGCCTAGGACAGGTAGAAGCGCTGGAGCACCTCATTTTCGAAGAGGTCGATACGTGCCTAATTGCTGCACGTTGAGTTTAATAAAATGTATTTTGATACCATAAGCCTCCAAAAATGTCATCAAATTTAAGCAAAAAACTTTCATATGAATTCATGGGAAGAAACTTTTAGAGGAATATGGTACTACAAGAATACACGGGGGGAGGAATTTGAACTGAACAGCGTACTGCAGATTGAAGACGGGTTCTTCGGCACGTCTTTGGCGTCTAGACGTAGGAACTGCTCTGGACTCAGAAGGATATGCTTATAGCGCCATTCCCGGGCTTTGGCCCAGACATTAGATTCCTATTGAAAGAATTAGTAAGTGATCATTTTATATTCGGGATCGCCGTGTACTACGAACTCGCAAATGTGTCTCCGCCTCGGTAAATATGGGCTCGGCCCATGGCAGCGATCTGTTGATATCTGTGGCAAATAAGGTGCTGAGCTGGCTCAGGGGAAGAAATATGATGGAAATCTTATCTGTGGTCGCCGAGAATGCGAAAAGAACTGCGCTTTTCCCGTAGCTCGTCAATCGAGATGACAGCCTCATCGAGATCCTCGACTCCAAGCTCAACTACGAGGTCGGGGGATATATGCATTCTTCTTGTGTAGTTGATGCAAAAGTTCCTGCTCAAGTTGACCTCTGTCATATCCCACAACAGATGTCGATGATTCAAGCACGACTGCTTCGATCAAGAGTATCTATGCGGAGCATGCAATTCGAAACCATCTGGTGACGGTCGGCATTGAGAGGATAGAAAGACGGTGGCGAGGTGTGCATGAAAGTCAGTAAGACTAATGGCGTATGCAATAAGAGTGAAAATCGAACCTCGAATATACAATATGGTCTCCCTAGAACATTTCTATTTCAGATACATGAAAGCCAAAAGCTCCAGCTCCACGAGCATGCATAGCAAAACCTCGACAACAGCTCCCACCAGTAGAACTTTGGCATACATCTTATAAAGCCGGCGCCAGCTATTGCCATGACTCATGGACTTAATCGCTTGAAACATCGTGAGATGTCCCATCTCATGCACTCCTTCGGCACCAAACGTTCGGTCAACCTTGACAATGGTCTCCTTCTCAGCCGACAACAGCGATGCCTGTACTCGTACTAGGGCAGCTTGGGCCGGGACATAAAAGATTGCCAGGAAGGCGTAACGGACGACAATGTAGACGCCCATCTTCCACATTTCGACGTCTTCAGCAAAAGTCTCGACGGCGATGCTGAGAGGATCTTTGGGCGGCGGAAACGTTGTCTTGGACATCTTCACGTGCAACAATGAAACAGCAAGAACGCCCACGGACTCGGCCATGGAGTATGCGAAGCAAGCAACCAGTGTTGGAATGGCAGTGGCGCGGAAGACCGTGCGGAAGTCAACCACGTAAACTGGTGCGGCCTTCTTGCCTGTTCCGACCAATGCACTGTGAGCCCATAATGTTTGCAGTTGTAAAGTCCATATGATAGCCACGACGTCGGCGACGAACGCAGGTACAACTGGCACGGCTTTCTGAAGTATCGCCAAGAGAAACCGAACTATGATCAGCACTGTGAACCCGGGGCTTGCCCAGAATAGTGACCTAAACCCGCCGACTGACCATAGCAGCCGGTGCACGTTGCGGATGCCATTGGTCACAGGTTTGTTACCGAAGTCGGGAGGAGGTTTAATGGCGGCTTCCGGCTCCTGGTCCTCTTCTTTCGGGATTGCTTCGTATTCGCGGTCACCCTCGACAATGGTGAGAACCGGGATTACACTATAAAGTGTGTATATCAACTGAGACGGTCAGTCTAGAAGTACAACACCAAGAGTGTCAAATGATGGCTTACGTAGATTAAGCCAGGGAGGAGGAGGCCGTTGATCAGCATTGCCATGAGGAAGCCTTTCCAGGGTACATGATCGGGATCATCGCCCATATGTGATGATGTCTTGAGTCTTACGGCCAGAGCCGCAGCGACTTTGATATCCAACATTTTTTGTTGTTGTTACGAATATTGATCGAGGTCGCCCGTATGGATGGTGAAATATGTATTGAAATAGTGTTCATCGGACACACGGACAACCTAAGCAAGAAAAGAGCCAATTTAAGCGAAGCCATGAGCTTAAGAAGACTTTTGTCCTTTCCCGATCCTTCGAGAGCAGGACGGGGCGGAGCTCAATTAGATCATATCATATTGGATCCCACAACCCACAACCTAGCGGCATGGCAGCCTAGCAAGGCCACCGGATTACGGCACAGAAAGCTTAGCGTTATTGAGGCTCTCTCGGGACGCCATGAACGCAACTTAAAAGAAATAATATATACACCATTCTGGTACGATACGAATGTAATTATGTCATCCAAAAATATTTGCAATATTTTGAGACTTGAGAGAAATATTTCTAAGACCATTCGTCTCGCTCACAGTAGGATTTGGGGAGTGGCCTGCAGTTACCAGAGATCCAGTACAGGTGAGGCAGCCGGCCAAATGAATACGAGTTTAGCGAGCTAAAAGCGAAATAACCTTGAATCCCTCCGATACATCGCCGCTAGCGTACGGGGATCCTGGCTGGAATTCTGTCACGGCCCATGATATCTTCATCCCTGCTGCGGTGGTGGATCTTAATTTATCTGTATACCTGCATGTATATGGAGGCGATCAATCGTGGGACTAATCGCATATATCTTCACAGTCTTCGAACATGATCTATAACCGGCCTTTACGAGCGATGCAAGAATACTGAATCTAGACAATGTGTACTGTCTGTAGATAGGTACGTGTGCTTCAGCGCACGCAGATCTGAGATATGTCCACTAAGACGACACTATCAATGGATTGAGGTGATCTCAGTCATATATTACATTTGAAAAAAGCACAGAAGCCTGTTATTCTAGCCAGATCTATGTCTATCGACCGCCGAGAAACAAGGCGATTTTTCCGACGTGCAGACAGAGCTGGATCTCTCATCAGCAAGTTAACTCCACTGTGTCTTTGGAGCGAGTGGCGCTGTATCTTGATTGAACCTGCAGTAGAGGAGAAGGTTCCAGGACCGATAGAGGTGTACCTCCGATGGTGGCTTCTGCCATCCTCTGAGCTTCTGGTCGTCGAGATCTGGATTTATGGTTTGAATGCGTGACCAACTTATGGAGAGATGGTAAGCAAGATGCAAACATGCCTAATCCAGTCTCTATCATACAAAAAATAACGGTAATGGTATACTGGGCTTTCATAAATGCCGCATTAGTTACAGTGTACGCCAAAGCAGATGCTCCGGCTACTCACAAAGGTTGTCTTCTGGATGGACAAAGTATTTGAGGTAGGGCATTCTCACGATGGCAGCTACACTAGCAAAAGCGCCCAATGCCAACACGATCATGATTGAGCGCCTCTGCTGTTTCGGCATATTGAGCTTCCTGATTATCAAGACCGGCACTATTGCGCAAGCCCAATCCGAGAGGATGGTGAAAACGCTGAACGGCCAAGTCATTTTAGGAAGTAATGTGTAGTTCTTGCATTTTCCAAGAGCAGGATCAAACAGTGCGCCAGGCGGGTCACATATGACCAAAAGTATGACCACGCAGGACACAGAGACAATTGTTTCTGCAAGCGTGAAACCCCACAGAACGATCGTATATCGACGGTCTGTAGCAATGCGTATCATGGCGAGCGCAACTGAGGCCTTCACCAAGTTCAGGGCTACTGCATAAAGTATGTTCCAGCCGCCCAAATCACTGGCAATCATCGCAATGTTGGCTTTGTCCAACCTTGAGTCTGGGATCCCAGCACCATAAAATCCAGCTAGAATAGCGAATATTGAACATGGAACATACGCCGCCTGTAATAAATCAGCACTATTTCTTCGTTGAGCTGTTGGTAGGCTATGGTTCAACGTTGCAAAAAAGAGCCATACTCACATAGGCCACGCAGATAACCGTATCATCCCAACCCCAGAGCTTTTTAGCATCGAACATCCCGGTGCGCACCCATATTCGCAAGGAAATAACCAGTGTATTGAGAATGAGCAGAGCGAGAGATGAGACGATCATCGCTACAGCTAGACCTTCTGGTCTCATGATTCGAGGATCTGTTTGCATCTTCAAGACTACGCGGCTTAAAGTGAACTTGATTTAATAGACAAGAAGTTCTCACCGCGGCTTCCGGGATATTTCAATTAATGGTCTGAGGGAGGCAGACACTGATAACACTAAGTTGGGCAGAAAACCATCTTCAAAACAGGAAGGTCCGTTTTCATGATCTTCACGAAGAACCTCTCAAGGTCTTGTAGAATTTTCATTTCGGTGAACATTCTTTGGTGAGAAAATTGTTGGAATCGGTATTGGTAATTGACCCTGAGATCTACTAGCATACTTGCAGGAAGTAATTGCCCAATCACAGTTCGTAGATGGCACTCATTATTATTGATGGAGGGTAGTGTGAGAATTGATGTTGGATAGACTTGTGGCTTGATCCAATCAATTTTATCAAAAGGACCCCAAATATGTCTCGCAGACCACCATACAGGCAGGCTGTGCCCCTTACGTCCAATCACACTCCAAATGCTACCTAAAGTATCCCTACACAACAGGCAGGGCAGATCCGGGCTAGACGAGACACACTGACAAACCAATGAGCATGATTGCCCATCACTTTTTCAGCTGCCTCAAACAACGACTTTCATGGCATGCACATCGTTTTTCCAATGCACACTCTAGGCCTCAAACGCTTGGGTCTAGTCGGCCCTGACGATGGAGACGTCACCATCTGCGCGATACCTAAAAACAGTCAGCACGACGTTGCTCTGCATCGATGAAGGAGAATCACAGGCAACGTTACTTAACCACTTTGTTGCCTGCAACGACACAAATCGGAAGCTGTTCGATACCCTGCATAAAGGCGTCCAAAATATCGGAGCTCTCGTGAATGGTTCATATTGAAGAAGATTCACCGTGTATCCTTGAATCAGGTAGGTGTGCGACACAAGTATTGGTTCCTGCTTTTTCTTCCTACTACTAAATGATGCTTGAAGGCCATCGTAGACGGAAGCGACTGCACTGAAAATGTGTATATCTCCTGCAGCGCACCGTTAGGAGATAGAGAGATTGTCATGTAAGTCCTGCGTTGTCATAATTGAGACTGTACACACGGCGAGGCATGTGTTGTCGCCGGTAGCTAGGTAGCCTCATCAACTGCCACATATCACATTTCGCCTGTTGTACATTTTGCGGGCAGCGTGGATCCCTAGGCAATCAATATGCAGGTCCTGCAGTGGGCTACATTTCCTGATCAGGGGAGTGATCCGAAATGCAGCCGACCGTTGACAGTCCACTATCTAGAGGGACCGAGCCCCATGTATGTCCGGATCGGTCCGCTCATGGTCAATTCAGGCTTGCGAACGAGCGGGGGCTCAGTAATCTCTCTGAAAACCCAACAAACCACACCAACCACGTCCGAAATATTGGTGAGAAAAGTACGCATTCGAAATATTGTGTGTTGTGTCAATTGAACGTCAATCATGGACATTGCTGCAGTCACAGTCACCACTGCGTTGGAGATTTTCTTCATCCGTAACTGGCGAGTCCCGGCTACAGAAAAGCTCAGCACTCAACATGTTGTTATTTTGTTTTTGGTGCAGTATTTCTTGCTAAAATATTACCGCATGTTCCTTTATCCAACGTATTTCTCACCTCTTCGACACTTTCCAGGCCCAGGCGTACGTCGTCATTGCTCAACCCATGATTGGAGACTTGTCACTGATTGAAAAGCAGGGCGGGCACTTATTTCTGGGACAGACAGTGAACATCTTGAGAGGCAAAACTCCCGTGACCCTCTTCAATGAGTGGATGCATCAATGGCCTGATGCTCCATTCATCCGCTACTTGGGTGTTGGCAATCAAGAGTTCCTGCTTGCGAACAGCCTCAATGCATACAAGGAAATCCACCAGACACATTGTTACTCGTTTCGGAAACCCGACTGGTTCATTCGCATGACCAAGGAAGTCATCGGCGTTGGGTTGCTTAGCTTGGAAGGCGAAGCTCACAAGAGGAATCGCAAAATGTTGAACGTCCCATTTGCAGCGTCAAACATACGCAAGCTCGAACCACTGTTCAAGGAGAAGGCTAAAGACATTGGATCGATCTTTGACTCTGCCATTATTTCCGGCAGCGACGGAGGGAAGACGGGCGTAATTGATTGCACTGAAACTTTCTCAAAGGCTACATTGGATATCATGGGCGTCTCGATCCTGGGTGAGTATGATTTCTTCTCAGAAAAAAGCAGATCAGTAACTCACTCCAATCATTACAATCAGGAAAGGAACTACGTAATCTGAATACTGTTCGCTATAACGGAAAGGGCGCGTCAAAATCAGTGGCCAAGGAAGAGTACTCATTCGCGCAAGCTAACCACATATTCTTTGCTCCGGGCCCCATCGGCAAATTGCTGACGTTCTTCAACGGATTCTTTCCATTGCGCTGGTTGCCACTCGAAGCGAACCGGGAGTTCAAGTTCGCCATGTGGTGGTTGAACGACACACTCGCCAAGGTCCGCAGAGATCGTTTTCGGGAGGTGGAAGCGGCCGTGGCCAAGGGAACGTACGAGAGTAGCGAGTCGAGAGATCTGACTACTTTTAGTAAGCCAATTCCGATATCGCTTACATGAAAGAGCTAACCTTGGATCCTTTAGTGGTGGAGGAAAGTCTCCCAGGTGGTTCGATAAGCGGTCTATCGGAGGAGATCTTTGTCGGCCATGTATGTTTCCACAACGAGGGTGCCCATGGCATAGTTTCAATCTTGCTAACAGTTCTCAAAGTTGCTACAATTCATGGCTGCTGGTCACGATACATCAGCCAACGTTCTGTCTTGGAGCCTGTTAGTCATGGCTGAACATCAGGATATACAGAGTTCTCTTCGCAATGAAGTCAACAGCCTCTTCCGCAACTCTACGGCGCCAGCATATAACCAGATTGACGAATTGAAATATTTGGACAACTTTATCAAAGAGACTCTACGCGTGTATTCGCCAGGTAAGTGTTTTATTTCACTTAGAGCGGGACGACAACTACTAACGCCCAGAAGCTACGACATACCACAAACAATCGACGCGAGATCTGATGATCGAGGGACAATTCATTCCCAAGGGAACCTGCTTCGACATTACGCCATCCATGATCATGTTCAACCCACTAATTTGGGGTCCTGACAGCCACGAGGTCAACCCCGACCGTTGGAACCACTTGACCAGTGATCAGTCGAACCCATATGCCTTTATGGCATTCTCCAACGGACCACGCATTTGTATCGGCAAGTCTTTTGCAATGATGGAGATCAAGACAATACTTATTGAGCTCGTAAGAAACTACAAGTTCTTGAGCGTCGAAAAGAACTACACTGTCGAGAATCCCAATTTGACTCTGCGACCAGCAGGCTTGGAGATTAGACTTGAGAGAATAAAGCAGTAGATAAAGAAAAGGAGATAGCTATTCATGATTTTCCCTTCAACTCCAGTACGCTAAAGTCCATGATCTTATGCCACATAAACTAAATCAACATAGTACCAAAAATGAACCGATCTAACAAATCCAAAGTCATGACAAAAGAAAAGACATTCCTCTGCCCTGACTTAACCGAGGTAGTCGTACACCAGGGTAGCAGAAGCACTATCGCCCAGCCCATTGGTCATCTTGATCTTGCCCGAGTAGCGACCATTGAGGATACCCCAGACCTGCTCCGAGCGCCAGGCGTCCTTGCCATTCTTGCCATTGGTGCGGACGGACCAGCGCACGACATACTCGTCGGGACCATTATCGGTACGGGCGAGCCAGTCGCCCGTCAAGAAGTCACCCAGCTCGCCGCGCTCGGCGGCCAGGTCGGCCACGGTACACAGGCGCATGCGGATGGTCAGGCTGCCGACGACGGGCTCGTCCTTTGTAAACTCGACGCCGTCGAGCACGTGCGTCTCCGTGTTCTTGGTCTTGACGCCTAGGGCGCGCAGCGGCGCCGTGCTCATGATGCCCAGACCCGAGATCTCGGACGTCATGCTCATCTGGTATAGCTCTTCCGCGGGTGTCTTTTCCGAGTAGTAGCGGTCCATGGAGAAGCCGAGCTTGATCTTGGCGATCTTTTGGATCTGGCGGAGGGCGTAGGGGACACCTTGCTGTACGGAGTTTGTTAGTCTACTGCGATACTCAAGATGATGACTAGTGAGAGGAACGGGGATACTTACCAGAGCCATGATCTCATCTTGCGAGTCGCTGAGCTCCTTGTTCTATGTGGGCAGTTAGTGACAGCCATCTAAATTCTGTGAACCAATGGGAATTACCGGAACAAATTGCCCCTTCAGGGTCTTGATGGTTCTACCTTGAGGAATAGCCATGATTGCGGAATGAGCTTTCGAAAATATTCAGCAAAGGAGCACTGTGATTGTGTTGGTGATTAGTGGCTTTTTGTAAATGGGGTCGGTAATGGAAAGATCCTTGGTGAAGTGTTGATGATAATGTTAAAAAGAACAATATCTCCATCCATTCTCTTCATTGTATATATACAACGATCACGATATTATCTAACCATGTATCCTATTACGGTATGCGTATGTGGCAACGGTGCCTCGGCAAGGGTATACCACCTAGCGACCGCTGCCAAGCTTACTATACCGTACAGCGCACCCTGTGCAGACGTCGCACATACCTGTCGCGGGGTAAGCCATACTGTTCACTGCATGTTTTTAGGATGCAATGATCTAGTAATTGCATGTAAATCCGAGGCGGCCATAGTTTTGAATTCTTGAGGAAAACTGCGTCATTTAATTTGTCTCTATGCTTTGTGGCGTCTACATGAGGCTTTCGTCGTCGTCTGCATCTGCTTACTGCGAAGACACCACCATCGCCGTATATTCCACCAATTGTGGGGAAACGATCCTCAGCAGCCGAGGCAGGCATCTTATGCCCATACTCGGCTCGCTCAGTATCCTGTCAATGCAAATGCAACACTCTCTTTTCATGTCGCAGTGGGCCTCCGACGAATCACAGTCAATCATCAGTTGATCGATCAGCCCAAGTCATGGAAAAAGAATTTGACTCGTTCCAAGACCCGGCTCAGAAAGACCGCCCAAATGACACCAATATTCACAAAACTCTAGAATTCTAACATTTTCTACCATTCATCCGCGAGCGTCGATCACAGGAACCATCGGAATTCCGGCACACTCGGTCCATCACGCAGCTTGTAAGTAGGAACATCGCGCGCGTGAGTCGTGACCCCAGCCCTGCGGTTCCTCCGATGATTGTCATAAACCATGTAAGCGCCCAGCAATCCCGCGACAAGCGCGCCCGTGGCACCAAACGTCGCCGTGGTGATGAGCGCCGACTCGTATTTAGGCGCCTCGCGCGACAAGAAGATGTTGCTCGACACCAGGCCCATGAGGTTGGCCAGCGGCACGCCGACCGACGTGAGGAGGACGCGGCGGCCCTCGTGGGCAATGTTGTTATTGTACCATGCCGAGAGCAGCACTGACGGGGCCGACGTGCCCCATACCATCATGAAGCAGGCGTAATAGGCCAGGCGGATCTGTGCCTCAACGTCGGTGATGGCGGCGTAGATAATGAAGCCCGTAAAGGTAAAGATGAAACCCAGCATGATGAAGGGAAAGCGCATACGCAAAAAGTCGGAGCTGAAAGCCAGTATCAAGAGCATCGCGGCGCCGCCAACATTGGGGGCTACCGTGTACAGGTTGGTCTTGACGGTACTATATCCGAGTCTCTGAATGATTTGTGGCATGAAGAGCGACACAGATTGCAAAGGCACACCAAGGCAAATCTCGATGAGAAGGAAGCCATAGGTCGAGGGGTACTTGAAGATTTTGAGGGCGTCCCTGAGATTGAATTCTTCCGACACAATCGACGACGAATCAACGGCCATGCGGTGGTAGGCCAGTGCTTTCTCCTCCTCGTTCAAGAACTTGGCCGATGCGGCGTCACGTGGGAGGTACCAAAAGGCAAAGATGGAGAAGAGAACCGACGCTGAGCCCTCGATGATGAAGAGATAGCGCCATGACTGCAAGTGCGACTTGATTTGGAAAACACCGAAAGAGAGGAGGCCACTAAAGGCGTTGGCGATATTCGAGGCGGCGTAAAAGATGGCCAGGCGTCGTGCGAGCTCACCGCGGCGATAAAAGGTGGTTTGGTAATAGATCACGAGCGGGAAAAAGCCACCCTCTGCCACGCCGAGGAAGAATCGTAGAGCAAAGATGCCTCCAAAGTTGGTAGCGGCAGCAGTGCACAGCGTCATTGATCCAAAGATGAACATGAGAATCGGCAGGACGCGAGCAGGACCAAATTTCTTGCCTACCAACGCGACTGGAGGTGCGAAGAGCACATATGGCACGAAAAAGATCGAGACAATGAGGTTGTACTTTGCCTTGGGTATGCCAAGATCTGTAGCTTGTTAGTCTGGTGCGCTTGTCGATGCTTTTGGGGGTACTGCTTACCGTCCGTAAGACCTGCTGTCTGTGCATTTCCTAGGTTTCCCTTATCCAAGGCGTTGAAGAGATCTGGATTTGGTGAAGAGAAAGTCATCAGTACAAGAGGCATCTTCCGTTTTCGCTGAATTGTACTCACACATGACTGCTAGTACAGGCAGAATCCGAACATCAAACTTGCGGCAGAGATGTCTTTCGGCGACGGGGTCGACAACACGCGCCGTATCAGCCAGTGGCACATCATGGCTGCCGACTTTCCCAACTGCGACGCCATCGTCCTGCATGTGCTTGTCGTCCTTGGAGTCCTCCATTGTCAATTACTGCTCACCAGATGGATGTTGAGCTGGAGGAAAAAGAAAGAAGCCTTGATTGCAAAGAGACAGCAGAAGTCGACTTTGTACACTAGATATCTATCTCCCTTGCATTTTTACTCATGACAAGGGTTGGCTGTTGCTAACGAGAACAGCAGATGCGATGATAAGCTGCCTTGGCTTTCGTGTTAACGTAGTATCGGTGCTTGGGTGTCATCCAATCATGGCGAGTCAGAAAGCATGGCATGGCTGGCCGATCAGCGAGTGCCATCCCTGGATAAGGTGAGGGAGCTGATATGTGAACAGTGGGGTAGATCGGGGTGCTAGAACAGATACAGATTGACTTCGGATAATCAATGATTCGCCGACTGCTGCCGAGTGCATGTCGTGCCCTTGCATGCATACCTCATTTTCATCTTGGTCGCGGAAAAAATTGCCTGTACAAGATCCAAGGATCTATGTTCATATAATTACAAAGGGATGATGGCATACAATATGTCATGGCACGTGTCTTATCAACCTACTGCGGCTTGTGCCTGAACTGCCGTTAGCGGACCCATCCGAGAATGGCAGTGACTATAGTGTACGGATACTCCGCACTTCGGCGGACCCTCCCCGTAGTTTCTCTGCGACGAGCTACTGTGTACTTCTTGCCCCGGATCCACGCACACGGGGAGGTAAGCGGGAGGGGAAAGGCGCGAGGGAGGAGACTACCAAACAATTGATCAGATTGACTATTTCTGGTTCGAATTCTGTGAAGAAATATCACTCGACCTTACCAACCTCAAATAATTCAATACACCCCAATAACTGAGAAGTGCGAACCCACCTTGACCCAGACGTGCATAATGGCAGGACAGCCTCAACCACCCTATCCTCTCCACGAGTCAACCAAGGGCCGCATCAATGAAGAATACGCCGCCTTTTACAACAAGCACATTATCGACAAGCAGCAAGTGCATCTACAACCGGTAGAGGCCTCGAGAGCCAGTGGTATCCTAATCCCCGGAGCTGGGCCCTTGCAACCCGTTGCCAGCACTGCCGATTACTCCGTGGTCCGGAAGGAGAGCCAGGGCCCGGATGTCAGGGTGCGGTGTTTCACGCCCGAAGGGGACAAGCCTGCTGCCGGATGGCCAGTGTGCATTTACTTTCACGGAGGAGGATGGGTCCTCGGCACCATTGATACTGAGAATGTCATTGCTTCCAATTTGTGCACCCGGGGGAAATGTGTCGTTGTGGCAGTAGACTATCGGTAAGTAATATTCAAACGCTGACATATAACAAGTGTCCGACCTTCCATCTCATGCACTCTCTTTTAGTCTGGCCCCGGAAGATCCTTTCCCTGCAGCTGTAGACGACTGTTGGGAAGCTGTGCTCTGGGCCCTGAGCGACGGAAAGAAGATCTTGGACATCGACGAGACCAAGCTGGCCACGGGAGGATCATCAGCCGGTGCCAATCTAGCAGCCATCATGTGTCAAAGGGCCGCCGACCGTGGAGGCTTCAAATTCCTCTTGCAGCTACTATCCGTACCAGTAATGGACAATACGGCCGACGTCAGCAACAACCAGTCGTGGGCAGAGAACCAATTCAGCCCGGCGCTGCCCGCAGAGAAGATGCTTTGGTACCGACGCCACTACCTGCCCAAGCAGGAAGACTGGGCCCACCCTGAGGCGAGTCCTCTGTTCTGGAAGGGTGACTGGTCCAAGTTACCGCCAGCATGTTTCGTTCTCGGAGAATTGGATGTCCTCCGGACAGAGGGCGAACAGTTTGCCGAGAAGCTCAAGGAGGCCGGGGTGGCCGCCGATGTCAACACTATGAAGGGCCAGCCTCACCCTTTTATTGCCATGGATGCCGTGTTGGAGGCTGGGTCACGCGCTATCACATTGTTTTGCGACGCTTTGTATAAAGCCATGTATACTTGATCAGCTTATGTATATTGCAATTGCGTCCTTGATCGTCTTTTCAAATCGCCAGAGGCCAGATGTTGACCGACAGGTGCTCCCTCGTGGTACTGTGTATGTGGAATTAGAATTGTGATGCATCAATAGGGCAATTTAGAATTGGGAGATATAATGTGATTATCACTGTATGGGTCTATGGACAGAATACAAATTATATACTGGATTTGTTATAGCAATCCGAGTCAGCAATGTGCAGCATGGACCTATTTCGACAATCTCGTTCTCACCATTACGCCTTACCACCCTCCAATAACCAAATTTACCCGCGCTTAGCTCATTCCATCATTTACATGAAAGTCTTGAAGAAGCGGACGCCAACTCCAGTTTTGTTCTTCAGCTCCGCTTCCACTCGGTCAATAGTTTCACGATCCTCTCTTGCCCATCTATCCATAGTCACTCCATTAACTCCTCTGATACCCTGCGCCTTGCACCGTAGTGCCTGTTGCACGGCATCCGAGACCCCCCGACCGATGGCGCCAGCAGTCTCAAGCAGACTTCGCACCCTGTCCTGAACCGGCTCAAGCCAGGCCTTTATGGCCTGGTCGCGCTCGAATAGGATGCGCTCGGTAGTAATGCCCCCAGGGCCGCCCCAGACTCGACGAGCAAAGTCGGGCCAGGCTCGCAGGAGCGCCGCCACGGGGATATAAGCATCGCCACCGCACTCGCAGCTTTGGAGGCTGACGCTGTGGACGATGTTGGCATACAAGGGCAGAACACGATGATTGATAGGGATACTGCAGCCGTCGGCCAATGCCATTACTTCGCAGCTCCTGTCAAAGGTCGACGGCGATGGTCTTGGACGCAGGTCACCATCTTGTGGCGCGGAAAACCTGGGCGCCTCTGCGTCCTCATGCCAATCTTCCTGCAGCATTTCCTCGTCATCTTCCTCCAGTTCCACCCCTAGATCCTCCCACTCATTATCATGCAGATCCTGCTCCGGTTCTTCTCTTGGGCCTAAAGAAGGCGACGGAGGGGACGGACCGCTTGACTCCAGCTGGAATTGGTACCTCTCGTTGGCTGCGCACCTGAACGAGCGCGGACGTAGAGGTGACGCCGACCTCGCTCGAAGGCCAGACAGTCTCTTCAGCCTTTTGGAGATGGAACGACGAGTAGGCATATTGTCTAATTGTTCTTTGAGCGGTGTTCTGGACTTCAGGTATTTTGACGCATCAGTTCAGGTAGACGGAACTTGAGAAAAGTAAGTTCTGGCTTAGGGGCACCATCATAAATCCGCAGTTTAAATAATTACAACTGATGGCTGGCTGGCTGGCTGGCGCTACCGAAAGGGTCATAGGGTTTTTCAATTGTTTTTACGCTGCTGGGATTCTCAGGGCCTGTCTGAAAAAGACATTGTTGATTGATATACCGAAATGGACAATGGAGCGTTCTGAGTTTATAAAGGAATCATTGTATAATCGTATTGTCATGAAGACAAATACACTGTATTGTTCTAACAAAGGCTAAACATGAAATCCAGATGACAATGACACAATTGCTTTGAGCCAATTTTCTTAGTTATCTCTGGGTGATTTCATTTCCTCACTGATTGAGAAAAGGCATAATTCAGGTGAGGGTTGAAACGAATCAAGTTCTATTTGAGCAGAATGTTTTTGGCACATGGTGCCAAAGGTTCCTACCATCCACAAATAATGGGTCGGAATTTGTGGTTGTCGCCGACACTGAAATCCAATCTCCATTGCAGCACACTTAGACGCTATACAAGCATCACTCACAGAACCATCTCCTTGGTCTGCTAAACTGATTGCACCTGACCGACTTGGGTCAAGCAACCACATGCCTGAATACCATGCAAGCATGTGCTGGTGATAACTCTCCAAGACTGCCGAGAAAGTTGTGCAATTTATGTAGCCAAGGTCAATTATTGGAAACAATGAGCTGTTCATGTGAAACAGAGCAGCTTTGTTGTAAGTTCTTGACAATGCTTCGTCCCTTTGTATCAAGATCTGTCTACCCATTGTGAGCGCTTTAATTGAGTCGCATGGAAACAAAGAACAATTCATTGTAACTAAACTTTAGTTCTCGCCATCTTCTTTGCAGCTATCCGTACTACGGCATAATGATTGTTCTTCTCTTCACATGGGCCATTTGAGTTGGAGTCAATAAGGTAATCGATGAGATTATCCTCGATTGGAGCTAGAAAGTAAGTACTACAAAAAGAATCCAAAACTGTCAAAATGAAAGACGGTGGTATCGTTCGCCGTTATTGAAAGCAATCTCAATGAATCCATCCCCAACTTTGCCCGTCGATCGTTAAACCATTCCGCAAAATCGGAGCTATACCGAAGTAGAGCGCCGACTTAGACCGTCTTTTCTTCAGTTGCGGCGACATTCTCGACGGTCGTGGGTGTCTGCTTATGCCCGAAAGGAGCATCAATCTTGAGCTTCCCGGCCTCTATATCCTTTTGTAGCTTGTCCAGACGGCTTTCCTTCTTGTAGCTCTTCCAGGCCGGGCGTCCCGAATCAAAAACGTCGTCCATCTCTTCGAGAGTGAAGCCGCGTGTCTCTGGGGCAAGAAGCGTCATGTGGATAAAGGAGAGTCCGTTGAAGGTGGCAAAGATCATGTACATTTTCCAATTAATATTCCACAAAAGCGGAGGAACAGCAAAGGCGAGAATCATGTTCCAGAACCAGTTGGCTGCGGTGGAGAGAGATACTGCCTTTGCACGAACCTTGCTGGGGAAGATTTCGGCTGGGTAGGTCCAAGATGTTGGGCCCCAAGTCGTGGCAAATGTTGCCACGAAGAGATAGGAGCAGGCCACAATAGCAGAAGATGCTGATCTGTTGCCTTGAACTACCCAGGTGATCTGGCTTAGGTTGGGGTCGGTAAAGTCATTCGCCTTGCCGTAGACGGCTTGCAAAGCACCTGGAAGGATGTCAGCCACGAAGGTTGCTTGAAGATACAATGATACATACCGGAGATAAAGAGCCAGATCATCATGAAAAAGGCGCCAAAGATGAGAGCGGGTCGGCGTCCAATCTTGTCAAGGTAGAGAATTGCCGGCAGAGTCATGACAACGTTGATAATGTACTGAATAGCAGAGGTCAAGAGCTCGTCGCCAATGTCGGCGCCCTTCATGATGTAAACGATATAGTACATCATAATGTTCATTCCTGTAGCGCGCGTAAGTTCTGAGTTCCAGAATTACCATGTTTCTTGACCTACCACAAAGTTGCGACCACATTTGGATTGACATGCCGAGTAGGACTCGCTTGAAAATGCGAGGTTGGGTGAGAGCCTTGAAACTGGAAAGGGCTTCCTCACGCTCGAATCGAAGTGCATCCTCAATCTCCTGATACTCCGCTAGTACCTTGGGGTGATTGACGTCGCCACCGCCGTGGAGACTGGCAAGAACCTTGATTGCCTCTTCCCAGCGATCCTGCGATGCCAGCCAACGTGGGCTATAAGGGAAGAAGAAGAGACCGATGAGGAGGATGAATGCTGGAATCATTTGAATGCCCCAAGGAATACGAAAGGCAGACTCGGGCTGATTGGGGTCGTTTGGTCCACCTCCGACTTGTGCCGCACCATACTGAATAAAGTACTGGATGAGAATTCCCCAAGTAATGGCCCACTGCTGGAGTGAGACGATTCGGCCGCGAATTTCCTTGGGTGCAATCTCGGACTGATAAACGGGGACAATCGACGAGGCGATACCGACGCATAGTCCGGCAATAACCCTTCCGGCGCAAAGCATTCCGACATTTTGAGCTGCGCATTGAATGCTGGCCAAGTGTGAGCTTCTACGCCACAGCCATTCCTGAGTCGAGTGGATTACTTACATGGCGCCAATGATCCAAAGAACACAAGAGACCTGGAGAGCTACCTTTCGAGAGTACTTATCGGCAATGAATGAGCTGAGCAAGGATCCTATAGGAATGATCAGTCTGGTGGCCGTTCTCTAAGCTGTAAAGATGTGCCCATACCAACCAGCGAGCCCGCTGGCATTGACGCTGTGATGCCGCCTTGTCGGTATGAGACTGGATTATCGAAATATCGAATGTAGGCTTGGGTCCCGAGTACACCGCTCATGGAGCTGATATCAAAACCAAACAACCCACCACCTTGTCGAATGGTTAGTTTTATCCAGGTGATGGACAGATAAACAAACCTAGTGCAGCAAAGCCGCAAATGAAGTAAACATTGCTAGCCGTATACATCTTGACAGCCCATACACCAAATCGCACAGTAGCAGTAGAAGACAATGCTCGAAAGCAGGTCCGACTAATACAAAGCTACGAGCCGAGTCTTGTTATGCCACGACAGAGCGCACAAGAAGAGAAAGAAGGAAAATAGGGTCAGAAAGCTGGGAGGACGTGTACATTACATAGTCGGGGGTATTAGGCTGTAACGTGGACGGGTAGTACGGCGTAATAGCTTAGGACTGTGTGTGAGGGGATACAGACAGGGGTTGAACTCCCAGGAAGCAATTCCCATATGATCAGACGATCAAGGATTCATAGCTCTGCCCCAGACTGATCTGCGACTCTTCCAGCCTATACGAGCCCGAGATACCTATGCGGAGATGAAATGCCAAGCCAGGCTCCAATGGGTCGGGGATGCGCCCAGCAAGCCCATCAAATCCTAATTTCGTCATTCCCCAAGGCTGGCCAAGAGAATTTCGACTTGGAAGAAGATAAACATGTACAGATGGCGGACAAAATATGCTCCCAAAGGTCGTACAAATCAGCTGACCGCTACATGTTACAGTCGACATAACAAGTCGGCTTCCAAACCGCCGGCTCAGTGACCTTATCATCAATAACTTGCCTCGAATAGCTTCAAATTGAGCAGACAACGAAGAATATTCATCGGCAGTACTTGCAATACTTTGGCCTAAGACGATATTCAGTGGCCACGTATGTTTTCATGAGTTGATGAACACTCAGTACTTCCGGAAAGGAAGCGAAGCCGTTTGCATGACAACTTGCATCTGTACCCAGTAGCGAGACTGATATTTGATTGTTAGCCATCCAACAATATGATGGAAGAAGCTTATTGGTTCCCGGCCAGGCAAAAGGGTGTTTGGCATGGAAAGTCATGCGACCTTCAAGACCTCCAAGGAATCGCCCGATGTGGAGAGACCCTGCTGGGATTTGGAGAACGAAACCATGGACTCGGCGAAACTCTAGTAGTGTGCAATTAGGATGCGTCAAACCGAAAACGGGCCCGAGATCTGGGCAAGCTGGGGTATCAATTGCGACAGAATGGCTCGAGCAAGAAAGCAAGTCTGGGCTGACGACGTCCCGTGCTGACTGCTTCCAAAGCTCCGCGGCTCGGAGGAAGTTCAGCCAGTTATCAACGGCATCAACGTTTTTGAGGACTGCAGCAATTTGGTGACAAGGCCAAATAAGCAAGGAGCGAGCTCTTCTTCTTTAATCATCCGCGCTCACTGGACGCGACAACGGGTCTGTAATGTATAAAAAGTATAACTCCTCGAGGCACAGGCTTATGCATAGCAAGTCATACAAGGCTGCGGGAGCTGTCGTGTTCTTCGGGGACTGCATCCGGCCCTTCTCATTATCATAGCATAGCTTCCGAGCAAGACGCCGCGACAGATGCCCGGCGGAGCAATTGTCGATCTCCATCTGATGTTCCAAGAATTGGACTGAGTAGTGAATACAGTTAGCCAATTGAAAGTGATGGTACGCTGCTGGTAACAGACAATGCGCCGACGAGAAGAAGGATCCGTGTTGGAATATCTTGTGGCAGTGCGATAAGCTTCCGAGTTGGATGTTTGGAGGCGGCAGGTTAAAAGTTAGAAGGAGCAAGACCCTGGAGCTTCCCCGCATTCCACCAAAGGAAACCCCCGGTACATCCCCTGTAGCGGAACGCGGGTACATGAAGGTTAATATATGGAGGTGCCACTTCCGTGGACATGTACTCTAAGTGAGTAGGTATTCTTTTTCGTAAGGGGTACACACCTCAACGGGACCTGAAGATAAAAGAGTGGCGAGAAGGATTTCACATCACTTCTCTTGACCATTTGGGCAGTGCTGTAGACCTGAAAGCACAAACCCGTTCGTATAATTATCAACTGTAAGCAGGATGGCTGCACAAATGCTAGTACCGTATGGCCGCCGCTACTTACTGTCTCTGGAAAATGACTTCTTGTATCACACAAAAGCAGCATGTTCATAGCGCTCGCTCACACTTGAATGAGACGTGCCATCTGTGGACTGACAGCTTCAGGGATGCATGTCGAGGAAGGCCATGGTAGGACCGAATCCAACGGCCCTTTTACCTAAGCGTGTATGCAGGCAGACTTCATAGTCAGCCCTGTCGTACCTACCAAGAACTTCTTGGTCGATCCTTCAATGAATGCATGCAGCTCTGTACGTTGAAATATGTAGCTCCATGAACAGGGATCAGGTTGGGGTCATTTGACTATTCTCAATGCAAGCTTAGTTGGCCTATGATCCATGAACTCATTGGCCGGGACGAAATCCTTTCGAGTCGTCCAATCTCATCAAAGACTCTCCATACTTCTTGATGGAGCAATCCTTCATGTGTGTGGTGCCCGGACGTTGCACGAACACAAGTCAAGCTCAAGCTGAAGCTGTCGTGTTCGCCTGATTGACCATCCCAACGTTACAGTGTGTGTCGTGGTCTGATGAGGGTACCACCTGCTAGACGAGCTTAATTCTTCCCAGCATAGTAAGTCCGCGGCTCAGGGCAACGAGAGCCTACAGAGGTAGTCATCTCTGGTAGAGGTCGGGCGATGGTTTCCCTCTCCACATCCCAACGTAAAGTCGAGATTGTAGTGAGAAAATGTGGTCTCCCGGCAAGCACCAAGGAACTACACGAGTTCAGCGGCGCAGTGTTGGGAAACCGTGAGTGAACAGCTTGCAAGCAAGTTTGTTCATTGTCTCATCATGACGTTTGAATGATTCAACAAGAGAGGAAAGTACTATAAATGATAGTTAGCAGGGAAAGCACAGTTGCCCTTTTTCGAGCTGAGAGTTGCCTAGATGATTAGCAAGTAAGTAAGCCGTTAGTCTGTTTCACTGGCCAAGCTCAACTAGAGCCAGCCGTAACTGCATAGTCGCAGGGATAGAATTCATGTCAATGCTGCTTTTCAATTTGCTCCCCTGCCACTTGGCTTTACACCATTGAACAATGGAGCCTTTCAAGCAAGGGAAATTGTAAGACGGGGTCCAAACTGGATCTCAGGCCTTGTAGGAAGTCCAGGTCGTCCCTACTGTCGATATGATACATGATGCCGATCGAACCATCGGGAAGGGTGATGTAAAGACAAAAGGTATCTGCAAATGCTTCGTGAGTGGTCAACGCCAAGTCCGCCTGATGAAACGCCATGTCCTTCTCTGCTCATACATGATTGACCAATCACTCCACAACCGTTGTATATAACATGCTTCACGAAAACTGTGCAAGCCGTACTGAAAGTAGGGAGATAGGAAAATGCCACCTCGTGTGGCAAAAGGTCAACGTATATCCCGCTTTACAGGGCACGTCTGTGGCCCGCTTGGGCTCCCGAATGCTTGCTGTCAAAGATACCCTTCAGGTATGCGCGTTGTACTCGGAATGACTTGTAGTTACCGCCAAGAATGGGAGCCAAGATCGTGTCATGGCCGTGTACAGCCTGGTTGCCCTTGGCCAGGGCGTACATGCGTTTTTGCAAGTCGTCGTATGCTGCGCTAAAGCATCGACTGATCAAAGGAAAGTTGGAGGAGCCACCAGAAATATCATTGGCTGGATTGTTTGGATCGATAATTGAAAGTCGATCCATGTTTCGATAAACGAGCTTGCTGACAGAATGCTGGGCCCAATGTTAGCCAAAACCAGTGATCGACAATCAGATGCCTTACCTTAGGGACGAATCGAGGCGGATTCATGCTGATTGCTGTAGTCTCATAATCAAACTCCTTGCCATACAAACGAAAGAAGCGCATCAAAGCCTCTCCCAGATGGTGCTCGGGGACCAGTGTACCGCTCTGCACCTCTGGCCAATGGTTAAGTAGGTTAACTACCATGCAAATGACGGAAAAGCCACCAATTCCGCCATTTACAGGCTCATTGAGGCCACGCATGCACAGAAAGTGCTTGATGATGGCCACCAAAGTGGGCATAGCGGGATATCGCTTCTTCCAAACCATGAATGTCTCAATCGCCTGAATACCCGTCAGATTCTCAAAAGAAATGTCCACCCGGAGACCGGTGGCTTCGTCAATGTACTTGACAAGTGGGACTTTTGCACCAGTGATGAGTTCCACGTCGTTGCCATGAGCCATGTCATTCTTATGAAGATAGTTCCTAAGCTTGAAGAGGGATGACTTGGTGCTCAGAATCGGGTGACCGCCGTTCATATATGAATCGGAGCAGATGACGACATCCATGTCTGCCGTCGGAAGGTAAAGTCCAGACATGAAAGAGCCGAATGGCTTGACATTGGCACTTCTGTTCCAGCGCTTTGCATGTTTAGAGAGATTGTGGACCAGATCTTGGCGCACCGCCTCTTCGAAATCTCGAGGACGGACATATTCGAAAAAGTCCACAAGTTCCTTGTGCAATCTGTGCATGTCAGCAAAGAAATAGGGCTATATGAGCCGCATAAGCTTACCGAACACCCATGTTGGGTTCTGCGGAATGGTCAATCACGGCCCAGGGACATGCGTCCTCGTCTCTCGTGGGCTTCCAAGCAGACTCGACCGTAGCATCTGCCTTCATCTTTTTGCCCTTCTGCAGTGGCTGATGGGGACGCTCCTTGATCTTGTCGTCGGCGGTACGCTTTCGACTACCTAGATTAGTAGAGGCTGTCAAGTCAATGATTGGGGCTGGCCTAGCCGGTGTACTCTTGGCAGCTGCGGGCTGAGCAGGTGGGACAACAAGATTCTCAGGCGGTCGGGGAGGTAGACCAGACGGGAGAGCCATTGGTAGTGAAGAGCGAGGCCCAGTTGGTGCGTTGAGCACACGAACATCCTGCTGCTGACTGTCTCTGGCACTTGCACCATCATCTTCTTCATCATCACTAAAGTCGAATGAGATGAACTCGGCAGCCTCTGTGTTGTCGGATTGCTTCTTTTCCTCTGCCTCTACGCGGGCCTTGCGAATCATCTGTACCACGTCCTTCTTCTTACGCTGAGTCTCATCGGGAGGTGGCAGAGCTGTGTATGGATCAGGGTTCGACCACTTAGGTACAGAATCATCATCATCAATGCGAATACGCTTGGCGGCAGGTTCATTGTCATCTTCCACATCGGATTCTCCAGAGATATCCATTTCAGCTTCATCGCTCTCGCTGAGGTCGTCCGGATTGCGGTACGTAGCACGAAGAGAGGTATCACCTAGCAGATCCTCTGCATCGTCATCGTGCTTCTTGTGCAGAAAGAGGCGATCGGCAGCTCGCTCTTTTCTGCGAGGCATAAAACCGCCTCGTCCATTTCGCATGCCAGGGCCACGAGGTCCGCCGCGGCCGTGACCGCCTGAAGATCCATGACCTTGGTTCCTTCTTGATGGTCGATAATTATCGTTGCTATTTCTCTGGGATGAGGAGGGGCCGCGAAACGATTCGTAGCTCTGCTGGACGCCCGACGGTCGGTCGGATCGGAAAGTAAAGTCGCCCTGCGGCGGGCGAAAATCGCGGTCAGAGACCCGACCGGAATTGCGACCATCGTTTCTGTAAGGCTCGGGGTATCGTCGATCGCCTCCTCCAAAATTGTATCGGTCGCCGCCATTGCGAGAATCGCCGCCACCTTGGTATGGCGGGAATTGAGGTGCGGACGAGTACGATGGGCGATAGCCTTCAGAGGATCTATTGCCTTGCCTGTATCCATCGTCGCGCGGGGGCGGCCATCGTGAACCCATTATCGCGATGAGGTTCTGTTCTGTGGCAATTGGTGGGAACCGTGGTTTGCGACACAAAAGTTGTGAGTGTGGTGATGTCAAGGTGGGACATTGCCAATTTCGAGTCGCGTTGAAACTTTAGCACTGGATTTTTTTCGCGCCGCCACCGAGAATCTCCCGCGCCCAATCAGCATGCTCAGTGGGGCATTGGAGCGGCCTAGCGTCAGTGGGACATTCACTAGAAACCTCACTAATTCCTGAGGTAGCCACTGCAGCTACCTCCAGGCCACACGCACCGCGGCTTGTCAAACTGATTCACTTCCTCCATTGTTGGTTGACCGATTGCGACCGAGTCGCAGCTGCTACGTTATGATGCAGTCAAACATTAAACAATCAACGTATTCTATTGATTCAGTTGCTACCAACGTGCATCCATCAGAGTAGCGATTACGCGCATCTAGCTCTGGCGAATTGAATATCCTTGCCGCGCTCCTTCATCAATCATGCGCCTGGCAATCTTACAAAATAGGCTGGTATCTATGTACCACCTAGGTTAGGTAGGTATACACTATGGTAGGTAGCACTATGGATTGATGTTGGCACAAGTCACCACCATTTCTGAATGCGTACTTGCCTGCCTAGGTACTCTTTGTGCCTTGATGATCCGCAGCATAAAGGTTTCTTTTGTGTCATGACGCTTCCAGAAACACAAATGCGGTACTAGCGGCCCGTCACAATGGACTCACTCGTTCCCCATGCATCTGTAGGCTGTAAGAATATTTGGCCTCTGGCCTCCATCTGCCTAGCTGTTGTATGAGGCCCAACCTTTTCCGGCACGACCTACCATTCCTGCACTCACACAAATGTCATGTGGCTCCTAGTTCTAACCCTCGTGCTTGTACCATCACTGGTTCTAAATCTCATCTTGGTCAACTACGTTGCAAGACCTGGCAGACTTGTCTTGAAAACCGCTCGATGGGTGCTGACTTTGGATCTGCTCGCCCTCGGTCTTGTATCTCTGCCGATCCTGCGCGATGGGCTCAATGAGAGCGGCAGGAATGATTTCCGAATAGCGACTGCGAGCCTGTGGACGCTTCAGTTTGCGACATCGATCCTTGCGCTGCGGAATCCGCGGCTCTTGACGCTTGCTGTTCCGGTGGTATCTTGGCTCGTCGCTCTGCCAGAAACGAGGCTGCTTCTCGAGGTAGGTCTTCGAAGAAGGAGTTGGATCAGCAAGACGGACCGGCCGTTCTGGTGGATAGAGAATGTCCCTAAATCTATTGTAGCCGTAGATGTGTTGGTAGCGGCCAAAGCCTGGCTCCTTGGAACATCACCGTCTCTATTCAGGCTCTTAGGAGACGCAGGAAATGCAGTCAGAGGGACCATTACCAAGAATCTAAGGTCGTTTCCGCTGCACACTGTCATTGGAACACTCAAGGATATCACCAGAACCATCATACAGAACATCTTGGACACGAGGAAAGGAGTCTCATACAAAAACACATAGGATCTCTCCCAATTACAAAAGCGAGTAATAACTCGTATATCCATGCGATATACTCATTTTCATGCTTCCTGAGTGTTTTAGGCCTTATGGCGTCAACTGCACCTCTCCATTAGCCCTCCTGATGCTTCCAATTCTGCGCCTGGGCCGAGCGGTAACTTCGTTCTCTCCACTGTGATAATCGTTGATATTCGACTCAAAGTAATACAGGTAGGTTTCACTTACTTAGTCCGAATTACTCTCGGCTCCCAAGCCCACTTTTCAGATGGCCTTCCTACGCCCGGGATGGAAGATCAGAAAGAACTCCTCCTCGAGCCGAGTGCGTTGGGCTGCATGGCAGTCGCCGACGGAATGCCTGAAAATGGCCCAGAATGCATAGGCATAATAGAGACACAAGAGTTTCTCTGTTTAGGGTGATTGAGAGCCAAACTGTGAGCAGTGTCATCATCGTGAGACTGAGCATAATCCGCCACGCAATCGATTTCGCTGTCCGAGATTGCCTCGCTCATCGTCTGTATCTCTGTGAAATGTGCTTGAATAGGTTCAATGTCTCTGACTTCGAGCTTCGACCTCAGCTCGCGGTGATCATCGAGGCACAGCTCATTCTCGATGCATGTGGTATATCCGGGGCATTGCATGTCTCTGCGATACATGGCAACAGGCGCTTGTTGGTCTCGGCTTGTTGGGATGCATTTGTAGAGGTTCAAGTATGCGTAGGCCGCTCTGGCGACCATGCCCACTTGATGAATGTAAACCTCTTGACCAAAGTTTTCAAATGTCAAGTATCTGTCTATAGCGTAACCCTGGATCTCTTGGGGAAGCAAGCAGAAGCAGAAGTAGGCCATGAAATCTCGGTGTTCGTCTCCTTCAACATGTTTACAGAGGTTAGATCGTGTATGGCTTGGTAGTTCTTTAAACGCGCAGTGATGGCGGCCATGCTGGAATGCAGCCACAGCGGTGACCTATTCAACGTGAATGTTTAATCGAACATAGCCGGCCATCGAGAAGATGTACTTACTTGTGAGTGCGACATCCTCTCAGAAAAGACGGGAATCTCGTGGATTGTATGTATTCGATTTGTCAGAAGTTACTGAAGTACACTCAGAAGTATTTCTGGCAGACGCGATCTTTTGGGCAGATTACTAGGAGATTTTATATTCTTCAAATTTGTAATGATTGAGCCACGGCCCGCCTGAATCACGAAGTCGTCCAAATTCGATGCAACGGCACATGTGAATGGAACAGATTGTGATGTGATTACACAAGCTGCGATCGACTTCTCCTGGAGACATCTCCGTTGAGGAAAGCAACGTAGAACCTTTGACGTGATTGGCAGTTTGCTTAGTGATAGTAATTTGTATTCGTCTCCTTGCAGCAGTCTAACCATTTTCTGTCTTTGTTGTTTCCGGAATAGCCGATTCTATTTGACAACAAAGGCTTCCCATATTTTGAATGAATATACCTTCGAAGCTTCATGCGCTATTCAACTTCGGTCAAGAATCATCACAATTCCACATCGAACGCCCAGAACCTTGTTGCAGGTTGTTTGGATACAAGTACCATTGGAACGGCACATGTCGGGCATTAAGAAAGAAGGCCCACTATGCTGAAATGGTGAAAACGCAAGGTTTCACTTAGGGGAAATTTTCCGATTGGCATGATCAACTGCTTTAAATAGCACATTGAGCTTTTGCTGCATATAATAGACTTGGTCCTGCGAGGGCGTCGGAGTCACTTTCTCGGACGTAATGATGAGTGAGCATACTATGGTAGCGCTTGTGCACAGGCCAAAGATCAAGACTCATGTTACTCAACGTACTCTACTTATCTCATTCCTTGACCCCAACTTGATATTGATGATTATCAAATGGATACTGATACTGCAGGGCTTGATCGTGATATTGCTGAACGTGATTTTGGTAACGCCACTGTTTTCATCTTCATCAACAAAAGTACTCTGAATGGAAATGAACTTGGCTTACTTGTTGCATCAAATCTTCTCGATTCCTATCTACCAAGTAAATCGTCCTCCTTGGTATGAGGTATGCTGAAAAGAAGTGATTCTCGAGATCTGTGGGTTCTGCCCCGGAACAGGTGCTCAACGGCTGCCCAAAGATGACACGGAATGACGAGCCGTAGTAGAGACAGATCAATTGTGGTGTTTTGAACTGATCGCTTCCCAATTCTGTAAAACGGTACCCGAAGAGCCGGAAGTGCCGGTCCGCTACCCGGCGCTCGTCAAGGAGTATCGAATCACCGATCCACCTCATCTCTTCAAAGTGTGCCAATATAGGTCTAATGTCATCAAGTTGGAGACTGTGTGCAAGCAGCGATGCACCACAGCGCAAATTGTTGTAGAATGAAGCCACCAGTATTTCCGGATCCTGGCATGTCATGGCGAGCCTTTGTAGCATACGATGCGAGTATGCCAGCGTAGCAATCAGAGTAGCATACTCATGCCTAGCAAGCGGGCTCTCTTCAACTATGAGAACCTCCGAGCCAAAGTAATCGATAGTCAGGCACTCATGGATGATCTGACGCTGCGCAATTTGGGGAAGCTTGCAAAAGCAGTTCTGTTTGACAAACTCGAAACATGCAGCCCCGGCGACGCCTGCTACCCAGCTATAAAAGCGCATTTGATCATGTTCGCGGAGTAGAGAAAAATAGCAGTCACACGTAGATGACCTATACCGTGCCATGGTGATTGCCGATTTTGGATTATGATGAAGCCGCTGAGGGTTGCAATCGAGCTGAGAGATTCTGATCCTGAAATTGCGTCCACTGAAAGGAAGTTGAACTCATGCGCAACCTTTATTGCTCAGTCAAAGACTACTAACGCGCTGTAAGAATATGTTCGTGAAAGGAAATTTCCGCAGTCGGCCTGATTGGTTTTATAACCTCCTTAGAATCATGATGGCTGATTCAGATATTTATCAAATGGCATGGTCGATCAGGTTAACTGAATCAGAGAAAACGAATCGAGCATATTTCCACTGTGAACATACAATATGTGACCAACCGTTTCCAAAAATAAATTGCAGACGAAACAATTAGTGGTCCGTCTTCAATCTCTCAACTATCACGGGAAGCGTCACTTAGAGACATTATTGCGAAAGACACTTTAGCGTATCGCCAAGCAAACCTAACAATGACAAGTAGCATCGCCATGTTCAATGAGCATACCTCTCGTTACGAGAATAATGAGCGTCAAGCTGTAATCAATTGTCGCTGTGCTCCAATCTATGATATCCTCTTCCAGGCGTTGCATCTTCACGTCAATAACACCCTCGGCATATTATCCAACATCGGCGGACGTTTCAAAGTATTCCAACAGACTGAGATGATGTAAATCATCAATTTTCACCGCACGTAAAGTGCACTTTTGATTTTGTGCTTAGAACAATACCATCATCAAGCATGTGCATGCTCAGTCTACAAGCAGTTTCTATCCGGCTTGAAGTTTTCCAACTTCGGTCTGGTTACCGTGCCACATCTATCTGCAAATACAATTACATCACTCCGACAAACGCCGCAGCAAACGGGAAAGAGTGAGCCATGTGCGCCCCCAATGACATGCGGTTGCTCAGCGAGAACAAACCACATTTTGACCCAAGCATATAAGGGCAAACAAAGGAAATCCCATCGCCTTCGGGCATTAGAAAAGGGCGCGTGGTCGAATGGTAGAAAGTCAAAGATAACCTCTTCAAACCTGAAAACCGCGAGTTCAGAATCAATCAAAAATATCTCGAATATTTTTTTCCCTGGATCTGTGGAAGGCTCGGCATGAGGGAAAACCTTTTCGCTGTACTCGGCAAATGTAGATATGATGTAAACGAATCCGAGCTTTTCAAGACCTCTCCAGATCGCTTTGAATTGAATTGGACGGTCACCATAGATGAGCGAGATCTGGAACCTCAATAATGCCAAGGAATATGTTCATCACGTGCGATCATGACCAACCAGCCCCTAGGGTGGCCCTGGAGTATGAGCGCATCACCACGCGACATTTCATAACACGACGACTGCAGACACCAAAGGCAGTATTCCGATAGCGTGGTTTGGCGCTTACGTGGACCACCCATCCAGGGAATATTGTCCTATGGCATGCTGCCGCTCACCTTGGAGACTGGCGGCACTCTCGTCTACAAGATTCTCGCGATTCTCATTGGTCACCGTTACCGAATTGCGCACCAATCCAGTCACAGTGACCAACCGGGGTGTCATTTTGCGACCGGCAGCCAATCGAGAAAGATCATTCGAGAAAAAAAAGAGTCAGCAATACTGCAAGAGTCGTGCCTCTCCACATAAGTCTATAGAAGCAATGTCACCTTGGCAAACTACCGTAGATGGTCAACACCTCGCGCGCGTACCTCTCCAGACGTGCATCTTGAAGAGGGGTGGGGGGGATGACGACGGTTTTTATATGCAAACTGCACGATAATCGATAAAAGAGCATCCAGAAGCGTGCAGCGAGCCAGTCGCAAAGCGGCCCGTCGGTGTGTGAGGGGGATCATCAATAGTTTGTTCTATTTTCGGTCGCTTCTCCCCGAGTTGTCGGGCAACGCCAAGCCTCCAATGGGCGTTTTCCTTGTGCAGCACACCTTGAACCCGCCCGGGCGAGAACAGGCATTAGCTTTCCTAATAACACCCGTACCCGCGCCCTGTCCCGTGTTGACCGAACCCATTTCTTTTTGACTGCGTGTCTTGAAAATTTCCCACGTTTCCAAATGTTTAGTTGTTCGTTAGCCGATCATCCAACATGAATACAGGCCACCAGCTGGCCGGTGCCATGTGGGCACTCACGGCCCTGTCGCTTCTCTTGGTCGCTCTGAGGCTATATACTAGAATACGGATTGTCAAGTTTGTGGGAATCGAGGACTATCTGTTTGCTACGACTGGAGTAAGTGGGCCGCTTCTTTCCTACAGCATATGCCAGAGAATATGGTTGGCTGACGATCCACCTTGACAGCTTCTCATCTTATGCTTTGCGATATTCATCCAAGTAGCCGTTCATAATGGCTTGGGTCAGAGCTTCTGGGTGCTCAGTCTCGCTGAATCGTCCGAAGCCATCTTCTGGACATACGTTGCCAACACTTTTGCAATTACTGGAAACGCCATGGCAAAACTTTCAATGGGTCTTTTCTTATTACGCGTCGTCCAGGTGCGATGGCAAAAGATTGTGTTATGGGTGGTCGTGTTTCTCATTACTGGCACAAGCCTCGCACTCGCTGTTATGCTGTGGAATCAGACGGACCCCGTCAAGGCAAGCTGGGATCCATTGAGGACTCCGGGCAAGTGGAACATTCAAATACAGCCCATGAGTGTGGGTCTGGGAGGTAGGTCACGACTCTTCGTATTGAGCTCTGCTATATGGCTGACTCAATCCAGTTTGGTCGAGCATTTGCGACTTTTTCTTTGCAATATTCCCGTGGCTATTCCTCTGGTCGCTTCAGATGCCCCAAAAAGAAAAGATCATGCTGGCGAGTGGAATGAGCTTGGGTGTCATGTAAGTCCCCACTTACTATGCTAAACCGTGGGTTATACTGACGCATACCCACAGTGCTGGAGCGTGCGGTATTGTCCGAACAATAGTCCTCGCGCGTTTGGACGTCATGGACTACACCATCAACTTTGTACCATACTTTGCCTGGGCAGGAGCCGAGATAGCTGTTTCCATGATATGCATCGGTATTCCAACACTTCGGCCTCTGTACCTTAAAGCACGCGACATCACAAGCGCATATGGAAGACATGGTCACAGTCGGACGAGCGAGCTGCCCAGATTCGCTATATATGAGCCAAAGACCCCACAGTCGCCTAGGTCACCAAGAACCACATTATCGCCCTCACATTCCCGGAGCGATTCAGTCCTTTCCAAGCCTGCGAGCACTTACACCAAAGCATCAAGCAGGAACAGCGCAAATGAGTTGGGTGTTATTCAGGAAAATGGCAACCGCGTCATTTGGGTCGAGAATGAAGTTCGAGTCCAACGAGAGAACCTCAATTGGCCACTGAGGAGTTGAAGTGGTCGGGTCTGAGCCCACACGTTATCACATGAGATTATATCAGTAGACGCGAGTCACCATAGCGATTTTCCTTATTTGGCATCACAATAGAGTATAATTAGTTATTCTACTTGAGCGCATATGCTTCATCGTTGAGTGTTGTTGTTTCGACACAGGATGCTCACACGCAACATTAAGTAAGGTCTCATAGCTTAGGACAGCTGGGTAGCCAGAGCAGTGACCTGGTCCAAGAGTGACTGGTCCTCGCCAGCAGCGTTCTTGAGGACTTTGTCGCGAAGGTGGTCAACCTGCGAACCGGCAGCAGCTGGAGGGTTGCCCTGGGCTGTCTGGATACGGCTGACCTGGTACTGCAAGAAGAACTTGGGCACCTTGATCGCGAGACTGCCACCAACGCTGCGAATACCCGCCTCCGTGGCCAGGTATGTGTTGAGCTCGTCCTGGAAGGTCTGCAGATCGGTGTCGGCCAATGGGGTGCTGGTGGCGAACTTGGAGAGTGCAAACTCGAGCGGCGTTTGGGACGACTGGCTAAAGTCAATGTCCGAGAAGGTGACGGCACCGCTAGTGACGTCGGGGACGCCGGAGATGGTCGTCTTGGAGGTGTCGCAGGTCACGGCCGACTGGATGCTCGTGACCACATCCGCGACTTCGGCAGGCAGAGTCGTGGAGCCGATGACGAAGCAGGCCGACTGACGCTCCGAGAGGACGGGCGCATCGGCCGGAGCCTTGGTAAGAGGCACCACGGCATTCGGGGTGACGAAGGGAATAGTCGGTGCAGCCAAGACCAAATTGGCAAAAATGGCCGTGGAGAAGGCAAGAGTGCTGAACTTCGACATGTTGGCTGGGTGAATTGGTGGTTATTCAAAGATTGGAATATATTATAGTTTCCACAAAAACCTCAAACAACTGAATGAGCGGAAGACGATATAAAGTCGAAACGAAAGAAGACCCTAGCCAGAGGGAACGAAGATCAATAACCCAAAAAAACCGGTGATGTATTGGTGGTAGAAGAGAAGACAGTCGATCATGCTTCACACTTTGATCCGGTACCAGACGATCCTTTTAAGCAGAGTCCTTTGTCCATGCGGCTCATTACCAGGTCCTCGGCCAATGTGCCGAGGAGCTGAGCTCATTACGAGAAATGATAGGGAGTGTCGTCTCATGTCGGACATGCACGCGTTTGAAGTGCGGCTGGGTTGCTTGGTCTGTCAGATGTTCGAATGCATCTTCGGCGCTAGTATTGCTAACATGGCCAGCTGGGTTGTACTCCTGGGGCTAAGGATTAAGCTTGAATTGGACGACAACCCGCTGACGGCTCCTCAATGCGACATAGCTCCGCAACCGTCGAACCGAAAAGTCTCATGGGGGAGGATTCAGTGATTTCCTCGAGGCCTCAATGAGGCCCTGAGGCCCTGAGGCCCCTGTCCACGAAGCAATGCGAGTAGTCGCGACGCTTGGGGGTGTCAACGAACCCCACAACTTCCAGTTTCAGGGGCCGAAAGGCGCCAATCGGTGCGTTGCGACAGTGCTTGATCGTCATGACCCTGGACCTGGAGCAGGCCAAGAGGTCAGGCCCCACGTCTAAGTCTGAGGTTATTTTCGACCTAATTTGTGCATGATGGACGAAGGATAAATTCGCCAAACTAATAAATGGTCTTTTCGCTTACTATATAAACCCTTGTTCTTCTTCTTCTTCTTTTCTTGCGTCCGCTTCTGCCGTACTTGATTCACTGATCGCCACATGCACAACCTCACTGCGTGGCTGATGCAATATGATATGTTTAGCAGAATACCGTGGTTGTGCTCAACAAGTCCATATCGAAACGGCGCATAGATCTACCTAGCTTTAGGTTGATAGCTAAAGATGCTGAAACTAATGAGTGGTCTCAGTGATTAAATGTAAGCATTATTAGGCTTCTCCAAAATTTTTGATGTCGTCCTTGAACGAATGTCCAGAATAAAACGCCAAAAGTAAACGGCGTCCCCACTCCATGAATGCATACGACCAGCCTTCAAGTCATACACAACGTACAAGTCACCAAGAACACAGTAAGACAGACTATTTTAAATCAAGTGTCATACGTATCATTCTCAATGGCTGGGTCTATGAAAAGGTCTCCCTATCCTTGTCTTCGCTAATTTTTTTCTTCCTGTACATTATCTCCCGAACGAATGCCGTACATTGTAACCGCAATGCATGCATGATCAATTCCAGAAGCTTCGCTTCGTCATACAGATGGTACGTCTCCCTCAAATGCATCGGTAAACTCTCCAACTCCGATTCTTCATTACAGGCCGACTAAATAATAAAAGCCTTCGCGCTAGGAAATATATAAATAATATATGGGTGAGGTCTTGAATCATGAAGCTGAAACTGTGAATGAACATATGAAGGTCAAACAAAGGAACAGAAAGCCATGAATGGAACAGAAGACCCTAACTGTAATGCAACAAAGTAAAAGCCGAAATAGTAGAGATGGAGACGACCAAAAGTCGTGAGCAATAGCGGCTTGGGAATTGTAAGATTTGGGAATATTTCCATTCTTGCCTGAGACCGAAGTCATGCCTGCCGCTATGGGCGGCCAATATGACCCGCACGTTTCTTGCATATTTGAGAGTGCTTCTCATGACCGACTTTCTCAGAATGCTTGAGAAGACATTGACAGATATACTCCCGATGGATCCGTTTAGTTGGGTTGCATTTCTGAAGATGGCGGATGTAGTTGCTTCTACGAGAGTAGCACGCCTGGTATCCGCACTATCAGATTGTGGGTCAGCATTCTACCTTTCTAACGATGAGTTGTGCTCCCTGTTTCGCCATCCTGATCCAATGGCCAGCACATCATATGTTCTGAAAATGATCATCTCTGCTCTGAGAGTTGCGTAGAAAAGAACACGAGATAAAACGGGAACATGCTTACAACGCATGTAAACCACCCTATTTAGACTTGCCCCCTGGCAGGTTTACGGTGAACTTCAATCATGTGACGGATGAGAGACTTGAGGTCGCTCTTGGATTTATGACATTCCTTGCAGGTGTATTGTCTTTGGTTGTTGCTAGGTGATCCAACACCTTGAGAAGGTGGCAATGTCATCGAAGGCAGAGAATGTGATGTTGATGTCGCAGAGGATAGTAAGAATGGCAACCTATAATAGTTGAGACCAACGCAACGAGTAAAATGGGATATGATCAAAGCTCACATCTGTGGCGTCAATGCCTCGGAAATGCTAGGGTTGTGCATTGTTTGATTGAACGAGGTTGGGGAGTACAATGAGCTCCAAACTTGGTCCCATCCAAGTGTCAAATCGCCGTACGAGCTAGAGTGACGTGTTACAAGCGGACTGATTGGAACGGCGATATCAACCGCGGGAGAACATTCAGTTGTCAAGGCCGAATCTTGCGTTGAAAAATGCTGCCGTAGCTCTCGTCCAAGACAATGGATCTCTGGAGCCAACGGATCAAGCCATTGGCCCTGAATACACCATTCTGGTCTTGTACAATGTTCGCTTGGGCAGTGTTGGTTTTGGAATGATGAGTTTATATGAAATGGAGCCGATGACTGTGGATCGTCAGGTGACTGTGTATGTTCAAGGTAGCTAGTCATCGGAGTTCCGGAAGCAAGATGTCGACTCTGATGATTTGTGTTCAAGAACGACCTGGTAGAAACCTCTCCAGGCTGGTGCATCTGAAGTGACATAGTAGGTGGAGCGGAGTTGATTGGCAACGTATGGATGGATAGGCTGTCACAACTCCTCTGTGTATTTCTTCGTTTGACGAAATCAATTGAAGGCGCAAAGATAGACACCGTGGTTTTTGAACTAGTGAGCATGAGCTGAGCCTATGAATCACGAGAATTCTGGAAAGAGGAAATTAGGACTCGGTGTTAGAAGTGAAGAATCACAGTAAGTACCTACCGAACTGGATGATGGAGGTCTTTCAGCTTGTGTATTGCCTACAACGTTAGCGACCCAGAAAGTCAGTAGCAAGGAGTGGCGTATAGCAGGCATTTATACACTCTGATACTCCATTTGAGGATCTCGTGGGACGTCATTTTCTCCTCCCTGTCAGTAAAAGCCCTTGATTGTTGGCAAGGTGGAAGATTCATATCCGGCCCTGTGTGGGAAGAAGGTCAATCGTGGACGACAAGTCGTGTGGGTCAAAAGTTACCTATGGGACAGCTCTGTCTGCTAAAGGACGAATTAGAAAGAGAGATAATGGTAGCGAGGACCTGGGGAGTATTTAGGTTCCTATGGCAGCAATGGTATGTAATTGGCCACACGCGCCAAGGAATCCAGCCATGCAGGAGACTATTGCAGAAACGCACAAAGCCCTGGAGGAATAGAGGTTGGATTTGGGTGTCGGTCAGCCTTGCAGATTGACATGCATACCATCCCCGCTTTCAACTTTTCCTTTTCTGATTCGTCCTCCGGCAGACCTGAACGTCCAGTACGTCCTAGACGTACGCAGGTCAGCACACGCACTCACGCACACACTTGACGCACACTCAACGGAGACCTGTCTTCCACGACTGTTGACCTTCCCATCCCCATCCATGTCGTAGTTTCTGCGCCGCGCTAGCTGAGCCTGGTGTTCTGCTGGTCCGGACTGCACAAGGCAGGCAGTGCAGGGTCAGTACTTGGGCGATTTGCTTGTGTGGCCGCATATCCTACGTGAATCGCTACATCCCTGTGCTTGCTCCACGCACCTTTTGTAATCTTTCTGCTTTCCATGTGAGCAGCACTTGTCGACGCGCAAGATGCATACCAGCCAAATGAGATACTCACAAGCGCCCCGTCTCCATGGCCTTTGTCGGTCAGGGCCAGGGGGAAGACGATGACGGGCCTTGTCTGGACGCCAGGAAGTCCATTTCAGAACGCGTATCGCTTGATTCGATCACTACGGGCTCGTGTTCTATGTCGGTAACCTATCTGCCCGACTTTTGCTGTTTTCCGACCCCAAAATCCTCACTAGTCGCTCCGCTGTGTTTGTGCAACACTGTTTAGATTGACAAGGGAATTAATAGTAAGTATTGAACGACAAAGGCGGCAGGATCACTGATTCAATTCATAGTTGTTGTCGCTTGATATCCTCTTAAGAGAAAAAAAAAGACCTCCTTACACAGCCGCTCTCGTTTTTCATTGCAGCCTCATGACATCGCGACCGTCAGGTACATTTAGTCGAGGTGATTGAGCAAATGTGCCAGCACCAAAGCCCAAGCGAATTCCCTCAAATTTCTTCGGAGCTTCTTCCATACTAGTATTGTTATTTTTGGAAAGAGATACACGAATTGTACAACTTTTTCGAATACTCTACCCGCCCGCTACGGACTGTCTCCAACTATGGCCGTCACTCATCGTATCGTAGTTCAGAACACTAGATCGTGCCCCTATCTGGATGTTACTGTTATGGTCCTTGCCTTGCGCGTCCCACGAAGCTGTTAGCTCGGTGGCGATGGTTGATTTTGGAAGCCGCAGCTCAACTTTTGCTTCTCTCAGATGTTTCTACGTCTCCATGATCCTACTGGAACAAGGTACTGCATGAGCAATTAGAACGCTCTCCCGCAATACTAGACCCTAGGCACTATACCCTCCCCACCTACCTACCTACACAGACAACACACATAACCAGCTCGCTCCGTGCAGCACGCAAAGGTAAGAGGACAACATCTATAGAGATACGGGCTTGGCTTGACGTTAGAGACTGCTTTGCGTGCCGGTACCTACCCAATTGACGGAAAATTGCTGTAGTTGTTGTAAAACAGGCCAGGAGGTTCATTGAAATGGAATCAACGATTTCAAATCTTTGCCTGTCTCTAATTAGATCTATATGCCCGGGTAACGGGATGTGAGAAGAAGTGGGTTCAGGAAGTCCAATCTGAGAACTCCGAGGCCGCGGCGCCACCTGGGTTCGGGGTGGGATTTTGGTCCGATATTTGGTCGTGGAGAGGGAACTTGAAGGGTAGCACCGGGAGCTTTAGGGCTGCTACTGTATAGAAGGGGCTCGGCGAGTGAACGGGCATATTGTTTGCGCTCCCAGGAGGGGGGAAAAAAAACCAAAGCCCCCACCCCGCCAAATACTGCATTTAGCCACTGTTATCACAAGACGCTTTGCAACCACGAAGTACCTGCATCCCAACGCTTGAGCATTGAGCCTCTTTCTAATCCGGACACAGGTGAAGACCCAACAAGCAGATTTTGATAGGACACAGCGATTGCTTTTTTCGGCTCGTCCGGTTCGACACAAGCTGTGCGCCTGCATGGAAGATTAGCCTGCACGCACAGCGCATTCACAGTCGCTGTAAACGCTTTGGCTCCGCCATGTTTATAGTTATTGGTCCACTAATCAAGCGACAAGGAATCGGCCTTTAGCCCGCACCATGTACCCTAAGCAGGGGCTCAGTGCACTGATACGTACAGAACCTGGGGCACTACCTAAGTTGTGGTTTCCGAAGACGTCTTTTCCTTTCTGGGGTCGTAGGTTACGTACCTGGGTGCATAACCTTGGCTATAGCCTAGCCTTCAGGTTAGTTGAGACCTTGCAGTCCCTGCAGTCCCCTCGTGCATGTCTGGCTATTTCAAACAGTATACCACATTTCACCTTTCAACGCTTCCATAATCTGTGGTCATTCAGTTTGTCTACTGTCGATAACAGCATCAATACAGGACAATCACTATTGGTAATGTAGTATGCGAGTAAAATGGCCTCACGTGACACATTAATGAGCTTCAACGAGCGCCCACGCCACTGCGAATCATGATTGGAGTACACAGAACCGAATAACATTAGTATTATAATCATCTACTTCATCGAGAAGAGCAGTTTCTGCAACGAGCCCCTTGAACTGATATACGTAGCAAAGTTCTTATGCGTGCACGCCATGCATCCTTAAGGTAATAGGGAAATACGAGCTCTTGGAAGCTACACTAGACATGCTGCTCTCGCATCTTGGAGAAACAAATCACAAAGTCTTTCTATCCTGCAACTGAAGGTCTCGCTGGCGAACAAGTACAGGATCTCTGGGCAAGAAATTATTAGATATGATGCGCGCGCTTTTTTTTTTTTTTTTTTTTTTGGACTATTGAATCGGAGCTAAAGAAAATGAATCCTCACAGAAGAAAGATATAAAAGAAATTATCAAATGAGGAGAAGATGTAACATTAATGGAATATAAGGAGAATCAAGGGCAAACGGAGAAATTATGAGAACCTTTCATAGTCATCTTGAGATCGTGAGTTCATTCCATCACGCCGCGCGCCATTGACGACTCACCGGCCCCCGACTTTTCTTGCACGTCTGGAAGTGCTTTTCATGCAGATGCTTCTCAGTGTGTTTGATGAGACACCGAAAACAGTCTCCAGCATGAATCAATAATATTGGCTTGCATGTTCGGAGATGGCCAGTATAGTTGGATTTTCGCACGTATGACGCCTGACATCCGCACTGTGATTGTGTTAGCAACCGCAACGTCGTTGTATACATGCGCATCTCTTCTAGTCATTCTTTGTCTCAGAATGGTGCATTGAAGAGCATCGAAGGCTGATATCTGCTGTAATAGGTATTGAAAAACGGATTTGTAACAACGTCACAATTACTCACAACGCAAGTGAACCAGTCTTGTTGGAGCTGTCCCTCGGAAGGCTGGTGATAAACTTCATTTACGTGACACTTAAGTGATTTGATTGATTTAAACCCGCTTTTTGGATTTTTTACAGTCCCTGCAGACGTATCTTCTTTGATCGTCGCTGGGCCATTGACCGTAGCTATGAATTTGCACTTCTTTTTTCGTATGCGGCTGAGATAACAGTGATGTCGTCGTGGGTTGTGTGCTTGATAACCTATACTAGTCATTGCCACCGCAAACAGTAGAGTTGTTGTTGCGAAGGACTCACCCTTCAGACATCGAACCTTCAGCTGCAGTAGAGCTGCATGCCGGTTGGCTCGATGGCGTCTGCGGAAGCAGGAAGCCTTGCTTTTCAGTCGAGTGCAGCACAGAATCGCCATACAAGTCGGACATATAAGTACCAATCGAGTCTTCCAAGGTGAAGTGACAATGATGGCATGGGACTGTTGAAACATGTGGTCTGTAGGACGTCGCAGATTGTTGTCCTGGATCGCGTTGAGACTGTTGCATTGTCCTCTGCGCAGACGGGTTTGGTCGTTGGCTGTCCGTCGGCCATTCTATGACCGTCTGTCATAAGTAATATGTCTTTTGTTCGCATTTCAAGTTGCGATAAGGAAAGCGAAAACGGAGCTCAGTGATCTGGGGACTAGGGAACATGACTCAGCTCTCAGAATGCAACACAGCAGTCCTTGAGGCAGGAGGAATTGGCGAAGTTGGTAAAGCTGGAGGACGTATACGGACTAAATTGCGAAATAGGTGTGGAAAAGGCATACTGATTTCAGGGATGACTTGCTGTGCTCGACGATTGAGATCTCCCAAAACTACGCACTATGTGACTTTGCTAAAACATACAAGAGGTATTGACCATTCGCGACGGGAAAGTCGTCTCGTATATTATTTAATTATACATTTGAGGATCTGTTGGAATGTCATCTTCTCCTTGTTTTTCCTGGTCATGCCTTTCGGTGAAGTGGTTGATCCAGAAACCTTTTTTTTTTTTTCGGCCGCCCAGTGTCTGTATGTCCTGAATTCTCACTGCCTCAAGGCCCGAATAGGATTGCCATGCTACCGTACTCCGAATATGAGTAGGATGTCTCAAATGTCATACTCGACAAGTGTACTGCTGCCATATCCACTGCAGACAAACGTGGGGGCGGTTTGACCCTTGATCAAAAGGAACATTCAGCTCGACCCCACCTGCCCCTTCCTGAATCAATGAACGATGGAAAGAAGCTAAATGGGAAAGACAACATGCAAGAACGCAAATAGAAAAGAAAAATATACAGAAAGTCTTCTTGGAAATATCCAAAGGTCGAGTACTCTGGGTCAAATGAGATTGCGACTGTGCTCTATCACTCATGTGACCCGAGCAGCCAGTTGACCACGCCCCCGCCGTGGACGACCGACATGCCCTTGACCTTTCTTACAAGTCCGGTAGTGTTTGTCATGATCATCTTTCTTAGTGTGCCTACAAAGACATTGACAGACGAACTCGTGCACCCACTTCTCAGGTCGGCACAACTCAACATGGCGAGTATAGTTAGACCTACGGGAGTAGTGTGCCTGATATCCGCACTGTAAACAATAGGTCAGTGATACGTTGTTTCATTGGCTGCACATATCCTCAATATATGATTTGCGGCTGCCACCGCCTTCGATTTGCATATCAACACCTTGAAGGGCCTCCCTCAACCCGAAGCAAATTCGACGCAGATAGAGAAGAAGGTAGGAAATTGCTTACTGCGCACGTGAACCACTCCAGTTGGTCTTGGCCTCTTACAGGCTTGCGGTGCACTTCATTCAAGTGGCGTTTAAGTGATTTGGAATCCTTCTTTGTTTGAGAGCACTCCTCACAGATATATCGTTTTCGGCTGTTGCTTGGAGGTCGTGAATCAACTTGCATGGTGGGCTGCGTTGGCGATGATGATATTGGATGGAATTGTGAGTTTGATGGTCTATAATAGAAATTTAGTGGCATGTCAAGCATATAGTCGTCAAGTCATAACTAGGTAGGTTAGGTACTAAACGCTTACATTGGAGGTGACGTGCTGCCAAATGCGCTAAAGTCATTGATTGGTCGGTTGACAGGTATCGGCGACAGCGGTGCACCTTGCTCATTGGTCCATCCAGGCACAACATGATCGCACAAGTTATTGTGAGGAGCAGCGGGCGAACGTTGACAAGTGAATGCGGGTCGGTTGAGCATAGGCTCGATAGGTTTAAACGGATTGACAAAAGTGGGATGGGGCATTGCGAAGCCGTGGCTTAATTGTCGCTCAAAATTTTGTGGTTCTGGGGCAAATGGATGGCCGGGTTGGTCCGCTGTTGATATCATAGGATGCGAACGCGTTTTGATGGCGTTGTAGTCAATCGACATTTCCCCGTCATGTTGGACATCGATCACTCGTTCTATGCCCGTATAACACGCACTTGAAGAGGCCGGGAATTGCGACGGTAAGTATACAAGCTTTGGAGGTAAGTATTGTGATTGATAAAAGGGTTGTATATGCGTATGTTTGAGAGTAGCTGTCGTTAGGGATGTCGCAGGACAACTTCCATAGTGTTGCTCTACAGGCAAATCTTGTGTAAAGAGAGGCTCCGTTTCTTGACTCTGATAGAAATCCATGGAAAAAACTTGGTACTGAACAAGATCCAGATTGGCGGAGTATGGCAGCTTTCAGCCTTTCGTTGTATTGGCGCTTTCTGGCGGAGCACACGAATAATCATGTCTCTATGGTTTGCAGACAGAATCTATGGCCAATTTGCGGGAGATTGCAATGATCGTGCAAGTGAATTTGACGAGGTTGAAGTATTCTGTGCAAAGTTGCTCAGATGAGGGCAGATGGGATGGCAATATAGTAGTCGTGGTTTGCTCAACCCGATGATTGATCTCTTGCGCTGTCGGTATGATTGGCGACTTGACTGAGTGCCTGAATATGTTTCAACATATTGGGAGGATATACGGGCTTTTAAAATGTTGATCATCTTGAGGATCATAGAAGTCATCATCTGCTCTTCCTTATTGAAACGATAACGATGGTTGGGAGCCTCAAGGCGCGAGGACCGGAAAACCCTTGTCTCTCTTGCGCCTGCAGACATGACCTCGTACTGAAATGTGATTAAGAAATTTTTTCCAAAAAAATAAAATAAAGATAAATAAAAAGTAGGCGGCAATGAGTGGAAGGCGTGAGAGACACGTATGAACGATGAGGATCTTCGCAGCTGGACAAGAGGGCTCTCTCATGGTCGATGATTCCTTACCCTTTCTTGACCGTGTAATTGCCAACGCTCACAACGTAGCCACTCCATAATATTTTTCCTAGACTATGGCGTAGCGGCACAACGGTTGCCTCGTCTCTGCTCCACTCTTGGGCAGCTCTCACTACTGGACATCCCAAAGTTGTTCATACACTTTTCGCCGCATCGCAGAGGCCAGGGCCCCCGGCAAAGAAAATCTTTAGGTGACTCCTCAGTGCAACAGTACGGCATCGCCTTGGCCGCGACGCAGCACTTGGGGTATTTGCACGCCAGACAAGCAGACCCCACGTCCCATTTGTGCATGGGCAAGGCACAGACACCTGGTCTTCTTCGTGAGTGGGAGAGCCAGTCAAACGACCTTGATTCTTCCCGCAGGGGACATCCAGTATGTTGACTGGCCAAGTCATCTTTCGGGCTGAGGAGCTACTGCGGTAGAAGGAGGAGAACCTTGAAATTTGCGAGAAGGGATTCCATATGCAGGGGCATAGCCAGATTAGCGTTCCCGACCAGCTTAGCACCCACCCCCGGTTTCTCGGGTTCTGCGGTTCGCCCATTATAGCGCAGTTGCGACGCCAATGGGTTACAAGTCCTCTAAAATGTATTAGTGAACTCTATTGTCGGGATCAAACTTTTGTTTTTACTAAGGAGAGCAAAAGAATGCGCTGGCCTAGACCTAGAACATTGCTCCTTCATCACGACCGCACGTTGGCTGGGATGGTCTTCTGCAGGCCATGACTTCTTCTTGTAAAGCAACTTGGGCTTTGCGTTTATGCGCGTGTCGGCGGCAGGCATTGACGGCAAGCGATTCGGGCGCGGATCATATCAATACTACGGCACGAATACCAGGCACCTCGGCACCCCGCACCGCACGCACGCGCCCCTGATCGTCTTGTACGATAGATCCTAAAACTAGAGTACCAACGTTGCTAGGCCGCAAACCCACAACAAATGGATAGGAATAGACTTTTAACAGCGGCTGCTAAGCGGCCGCGCTCCGATGTAGGGTTCATGGGTGCAATGCTTTGATGAGCGCAATCATGGTTCGGTAGAGATCATTAGCACCTTTAACAGCATAAAAAATCGACGTCCAGCCACTCACAAGGTGCAAACAAGCCATAACTCGAAAAATCCCGGTCAATGGCGCAAAGCTTCGCACGACTCGAAAAAGAGAAAATCGGCGCCCGCTGGGCGTCGAGCGCGCAGACTCCGGCCAATCTGTTCACGCCTTCGTCTACCCCTGCTTGACGCACAGCTCAATCGAGTGCGTGCATATGTTATTTTCAAGTCTGGCACCTTGGGTCGGGTTGTATGCGGCTCAATACTCCTCCTCCATCTACGCCATCATCTGGCGAAAAGGACTTCTTGTCGTAGCCGGACAGAACCAGCCACCCGTGAGGGGCATACTACTAACACGCTCTAGCTCTTTTGAGCAAAACTACCTATACATGCTCATTGATTCACCGCAGACTCTATGTCTTCACATAACGTCGTGCGCTTGGAGCTTGCCGTAAGAAATGTACATGACTTACTGGTAGAGGCTTTCCTTGGATTGTAGACATTTCCATCTTCACTGACGTTTGTCATCACAGTCAAGCTGCGGGATACGGAGGGGCTTCCACGTACCGCGGATACCGTCTCTATGCGCTTGGTTCCGCAAGTCATCCATTCGCCTGTCAGGACAATTATCAATCTGCGTACCTATGCATTGTGCGGTAAGGTTAATCATTAGTAAAGACAAAGATGAATTGGGGCACTCATGGTTTTTGATTCCTATGTCTGGAAGAAAGGTGTCAAGTAATACTGAACGCAAGAAAATGGGGCCGACGAAGCATATTTGGGTACGTACCTAGGTTACCCCAATGGGCTTCATAGAAAACCACTGTGAGTCTGTTGGCGCTCATTGGCTGCGATACAATCGTCGCATTTGATGGTTTGACGGCCAAGCCTACGGGGGATTGGCCTGACGGAGGTGGTCGTCTTCGGCCTTGCGCTCGAATCCTTGCATGGAAGGAAATTTGGAAACAGTTTATGATCTTGACATTCCTGGGGTTCTAATAGGCAGGTAAGATATGCATGCGGTAGCCGTCGGTCGACAATATTAATGCGAATATTGATTTCTTAACCTTAGTGTGTATGGCTGCCGATACACGGCCTCCCGTGGCAGATCATGTTGTAGGGGCAACTACATACTGCATTAGACCATCGCCCTTGTGACACGCATTACTACTGTGGGGTACGTGAACGTCCACGCTTGATCAATAAGTCTTTTTCTCACGTGGGCACAGATCAAACCCAGTTAAGCAGATTTTGGCAAGTTACTGCGGTTGGCTACACTTTTCGACTTGTCCAGGCTGGCATATGCTGTGCGCCAAAGCCATGCACCTCCATGGGGCCAACGGCAGGGAAAGAGGCTTGCACGTATGGAGCATCCACAATAGCTTTGCTGTAAATACATTGACCCTACACAGTACTACCCAGATTCCGTACCTACTATGTAATCATTGGGCCAATGTTCCAGCGACTAGGGGTTGGCCTGTTTCACGCTGCGTCTGCTTGGGACCTACTACACAAAATATTCCTGTCTGCCTTCCAGGGCCAAGAGCTTGCAGTTTTCCTGTGCATCTCACCTGGTCGTTCGTCAGCTTCAGATGCAGCTTGCTATCTACTCGGTACAATAGACCCCATTTAACTAGACGCCCCCGCATTGCTCAAATGAGGACATTTTTAGCTGAGATCATTCGCGTTTCTGTATATATGGAATCTGCGAACGGTAAGAACGAAACCAATCCTGGTACGGGGGTTTATCACATACTGTGTACTTGAGCAACAAATTGCGAGTGATGCTGAGAGAACTCTGTCGCGAGTCAGCAACCTGCACTCTGCACACATCTTGCCACCCGAGCGAGTATGAGCAGCCTAGATAGGCAGGCCAATAGCCATTCCTTATCGCTATTCAATCATGGTCTTTAAGGCTCTATCTCTGAAACTGGATAATTATGTTTGTTCCTCCGATTAGATCGTAGCAACTCCAATAATATTCCTCTTCGATGTCTCTCTTCTCCTGCGGCATCGATTCCTAGAAAGAGATCATGATTAGATCCCCCGACGCAAAAATTATGAAATCTATAGAACAATTCAAAGATATTATATCCATTATGTAGCTGTGATCGCTGCGAAGCGCAGGTTCAGGAACTCATGTCTGTACAACGCGATGGGGTTGCGTTCCTTTCCCCGGCCTCATCTGGGCCTAAGCCCTAATCGTCCATGAGCAGTATTAGGCTGTCTCGGGCAACAGAACCATCACCAAGTAGGCTATATAAATTGACTCAAGTATATGTCTGTAGAGTTCTGGTAGCTGGTGCCTAGAAAGATATAGAAATGAATGAATGCCATGGCGCCACATCCTAGGTGGCGTAGCATTGTGAACTTCGGATCAGTAGATTCATCTAATATTCGGATGCATAACTTACTCTTCTGACATCACTCATCTTAGAACACGTTTGGGGAAAGAACATATATGGTCCATACCCGATGTACATGGATTGGTCTTGCACGGTATTGCCAGAACAGAAGGAGCCAACTATGTATATCTTACCATTTACATCTTATCATTCCAGTATCGCTAATGAAGAAAATAGAACAAATGAACAGACTTTTGCGTCGTTCAGATCTCTAAAACGTAGATTTGCGGGCAAGAGAAGCAGTATCAAACCAGGAGTAGGTCGGTTCGGTATGAAATATCCCGGCTTTTGAGGCTCAAAATCTGCCCGATTCCGCCGGGAAGCCAATGACAAGACTATATTGCATGCAGCAGCCAAGTCAGAGGGTCCCACGATGCGAATGGAGAATAAGAGCATAAGGAGAAGAGCCGCCGAATCGTGCCTTCATCCAATGTCGGTGGTCAGCCCTTTCATGACGGCCCCAGCATAGGAGGTCGGTCTAACGTTGGACAAATCGTGTCGAATTGACTCTCTCTGTAAGGGGGGGTGACTGATCAGTTCGCGTTTCCGATATAATGACACCAAGTCAGTTACTCACACCGTCATCCACGTATTCGGCCCAGCCATCTTGGACAGCGCAACAGGCGCTGCCCCATCCGAGCAGACGGGCCGGCCGCTCTAGGGCAAAGTCATCGCGGTCGCGCATAACTTGCCGGCAAACATCGAACCACTCCTTCTCTGTTCGATCAACTCTGGTCACGAGGAAACGGCGTCCAGCCTTTTCAAAAACGGCCACAAAATTATTGGACCGGTAGATGCGCTTCATGCGCCGGCGACGCGACTCGAGCAGTTTGCCGCGGCTCGTGCACGAAAGCGAAAAGGCCTAAGTCTCAAAAACGTGGCCGCATAGGCACACGACCGAGAATATGTCAAGGAACTCGGTCTGTAAACGTAGTTGTTGTAGTCTATAGTGGTCTCCGATGAAGGCGCCCCGATACGCTATATACGGGAGCTTGAACGTATGGTTGTTTAACGGTTGCGCGTCGTTGTTGGGCTCAACGGCAGCGGCAGCATCGTGGTTGCTCGGTCGCGCATGTGAGCATTTTGCTGGACTTTTCGCAATTGACGCTATCATAACGTCAAGTGTTGGCGGTGTAGATGCGGCGAGCGCATTGTAACCATTGCGAAAGTGAAGAGAATCAATGTTTCCCGGACTTCGTCAACGTCGGGGCCTGGCGATATGTAGGTTTGGGCATACCTCCAGAGAGCAAATAGCCTGATACTCAAGTCATGTTGAAAATGCCTCATCAGCCTGATTGATGCAGCCTTTCCTGGTACTTTCGAGCAACTGATATGTGATGGTGTGTTTCATCCAGGCTCTTGTGGGCCCAAAGCAGAAAATGGTGTGAAGTCGAAAATGGTCCTCACTTACGTGCTCATCGGGCATATGACCTGAATGTCCTGTGGAGGACCCCAAGTAGGTCTTGGCGGGTGGTCTGCCAATCATAAAATGGCCCTCAACGCCGAGCTGAGTCCGGTCACCCCTTGCAGTGCGACACACGGGGAAGGTCCAGTCAATATTGGAACTTTTGGGATTGGGATGCTCGGAAAGGCTCTCAAATCGGTATATGTCTGTGTGATCCTTAGGATTGCTTATTGAAACAGTCTTCGGCTGCGGCTGAAGAAGCCGAGGTTGCAAAAATGTAAGTATAAGTTTGAGCGCATGGCTCAATTTGATCTAACGACATTTTAGCAGCGCTCTTCCACTTCTTCCTCAGGTGTCGTGTCATGAGGAACATTATGGAAATTGCATTTTTGCGAACCATCTGGCGAACCGTTTGCCTCGTTCAACGTTGCCTTCACCGAGACACACCTTCATCGCCACATTAAAGCTGTAATTACCTCGCTTCCTTAGCGCTACGCCCGACCTGGATGAGGTGAATTTCTCTCAGCTCAAAGTACAGCGACACGTCACACTCTGGGTATGGACACACGAGGGGCAGTGACTGTGTGGACAACGAATAGGATGTCATGCTCATCTATTTTGTCTATCTCAATGCGAGCCGCGGTTACCGGAAGTCCGCACACAGGAAGGCAGCGCTGACATACTACTACTACACCTCCCCTAACCACAACGATACACGGTGAGGTCCACCCAAACAGTATCAGGTACAGTATATCGCGCGATTGAAAACAAATAGAAAAACAATACTTGCGAAGAGATCGTAAAGAGTGTTGTCGTAAAGATTGGCTATACACGTGAGCCAAAGAATGCGTGTGTCGTACCACGTAAGGAACGTCATGAAAGAGTACTGCAGATGACAAGTAAAAGGAGTGGGAAATGACTAGATAATGGAATGAATGCAAGAGAAATTGGACAAGGAATGAGAGAGAGATAAAGCAGTAGAACTCTAGATTTGCCAATACAAACACACAATGACAGCAGAACGGTTGGTAAGTCGGTTGGTCGGTTGTCATGCCTCGCTGTCTGAATGCGGACTCATCAAGCTCCACGAGGACGACCAACGGGGTTTTTGCCGGCACTGCATTTCATATAGTGTGCAATATGATCTTCCTTGTCGCTATGTCTGGCCAGGCACTGGCAGACAAATTCTCTAAGCTGCCACTTGTGAGGCTTGCAGTTGTTGAGATGTCGCGTGTGGTTGGTCTTGCGGTAGTGACACGCGAAAGCACCGCAAGCGCAGCGGAACCACCCTTCTTTGGTCTCTCCGGGGCGCGGTTTACAATGCTTTTCCATGTCATGGCGTTGGAGGGACTTGGAATCTTTCTTGACTATTCCGCATTTACGGCAAGTAAACCGAGCTGCATCATGGGCAGGTGGTGTGGGGAGAGTTTCGGTGTCGGTGAAGAGGTGGAACTCGCTCGGTGTAGACAGGTGAGGGGATGGCAACGGCGAGAGTCGTGGACTAGATGGACTATAGCCGTTAGTAATGCCGGAACAAATGCAGTGCTGACTCTCAACAACTCACCATTGGGGTGTCAAGGGTCCCAACGTGCTGGGACTCTGGCTCGCTTGGCTGACCGGAGACTGAAGTGAGGCTTGCACTTCTACAGCACTATATGGATGGCCAGTCGTGAATGATTCTTGGGATTGGAGTTCTGGGTAGCCATTTGCGAAAGCATGTGAACCCAAGTAGTTTGAATAAGCCAACATGTTCTCCTCGTGTCCTGGCTGCTGCAAAGGCCGTTGGCACTGTTGGAACAACTCAGCCTGAGAGAGACTCTGACAGTGTTCGGGGCCTATCGGCATATTCACGAATGGCTGAGGAAAATAGGCATTGTTGTGCATGAAGTTTTGGTAGCCTGCAAGCGCGGTCGAACAGTCAGCTGTTGGGTATGGAGACGCGGAGGCCGGTCCTTTGGGTGACGGATATCCTAGTTCATCCGCCGACTTTTGCTGTATGTGGCATAGAGATTGTGCCGTTCCGTTGAGACCGGGACCAAAATAAACAGTGCTGCATCCTTGGGAAGGCTGTCTTGACATAGCAGATGGCGCGAGAGAGCGGCCCTCGAGTTGTTGGTGTTCGGGATCCATGACTATAACCGGCTCTCGAATCCCATAAGCAGAGACGGCATCATCCATTGGGTTGCACATCATCCGCCGTTAAGATCTTCAAGAAAAGTTATGGCATGGAAGGACACTTGATGACAAGTATCGAGGACATGAAACGGAATCGTCAGATATATAGATGGTGACCGGTTTCTCGTAGCTTGGAGGCTAGTTCAGGCAAAGGAATTCGTGTCGAACTGGCTCGTAGAAAAATAATGACTGTTGAAGCTGATATACGTGAAAAGGACAAAAGAGGATGGGGTGAATGACAGCACGTAGCCAGGGGAGTTCAATATTTCTTTCCTGCTCCCCAGGCTTGTGCTGTCAATGATTGTGGTTGAATGTTTGATGGAGGATAATCATAATGGACAGAGTGGACGAGAATGTAGTGAGGAAGTGTTATATAACAAAAATCTCATTTTGAGGAGCCTTTTACACACCAGTGTGTTTTGCGCGAGCGAGAGAAAAAAACCCAAGACGATTTCCCGTCTTGGTTCTTTTCTAGCCAGCCAGCAAATCATACATCGTTGTATGGTTGACAAGGATGACTGATAGGTAATGTACCTACACACCAAGAATACGTATAGGAAAAAGCAAAGTGGCAGCCATCTGCAGTGGTTCTGAGCGTGGCTGGACCCTGGTCCTGCCCCTACGTCCAAAACCGATCCCCAGACAACAGCAAGTAAATCATTTCGACCAAAATATCTGCAGCTAGTAGTTCGCAGAGTAGCAAAATGAAATGAGTTCTTTGCCCATCCTAGCCTCCCGCCGCAGATCGTTTGCATGCTCATCCTTTTTTTCGGAGCAGAGCGAGGACCACACTAAGGACGAGCTACCTTGTACCCTGCGTTTCTCGGTACATTGACAGCTTGAGTACTGTAGGCGACAGGGGATAGGTTATAGCAAAACGCACACGCAAAACTGCGCAATGAGCTTGATGTGGGCTTTGCCTGTTTCTTTGCCTCTTGCATCCGTATGAGTCGACCACCCCGGCAAATAGGGAATACAGAATACATCAGTTTGAGCTTATTCATTTGGCGTGCCCAAGCTACCTTGACTAATCGACCCGCCATTTAGCAAACCGTTGTCGTGCTTTGCAGCGCCTCCCCGCCTAGAGCTTCAACCGTACGGCGGCGATGGATCTCCCATGCAACCACGGCCACCATCGTGGAGGCAGCATGAGTAATTACATGATTGCATGCATCCTACCTCAGTTGCGTTGCCTACTGCAGTCCTTAGATCCAGTGCTGCATCTTTTCGATGCCGGATGGGGAGGAGGAGGCGCGGCAAGGACAGGGCCCTAAGAAAGCAGGTACTTACCTTCAAGGGTTGGGAGCCGGCTGAGGTTGACAGCCCACCTCCAAGTCCCTTCTGGTCCCTTGACGTTGCTAGTACCGCTGACGATCCGGAGCCTGCCCTGTTTAGTGGAGTTGATTAGAGCATTGCGGGATGCGATCGCTGGAGAGGCGAAAAACCAAACTACATAGTACGTCGCAGCAGACGGCCAAGATAGATTGAATTCTACTACCTACCGATAATTCCCCGTCGGTTCCTACCGAGCCGAAGCTATCACAAGAAGCAGCGATACGGATTGATATTCAATTGAGGACGTGGACAAGTGATCCTCTGCGTTCTCCGGACCGAATCCGACAGACGCCCGAGAGGTGCTTCACACACATTGGCCTATGAGATCATGAGCTCTCACGACACAACAGAGGCCAGATTTCATTCATTACGCATCAGCTCAGACCAGCGTTGATCAGCATTGCAACAACCAAGACCCACGTCAATGTATGAAACAGAGCGGCCAGGCTCATCAGACGACACGAGCGAAATCCAGGTAGGCCGGCGAGGGCAGGCATGGCAGGACACGCACAGAAAGAGTTGACTTGCATACTTACAGTAGCCCATGGGCGTCATGGACCACTGACAAGACTATCAAGACGACACTAGGACATACCGATGGCCGTGCACACCCGGACCTTGCTGCGCAGCTTCCAATCTGTCCCAATTGCAGTCAACCATTTGTCCCCTTGTTTATTATATTCAGGACCGCTGGAACTTTTGGCAAACTAGGACCTTAGTAACAATTTCTTCTGAGACACATAATAGTGGCTGATAAGGGCGTGTGGCCTAGCTTGGAGAGCCACCTTTTCTGAGGTCTGTCAGAGCTACGTACTGCCGAAACCCGAGATTTGGAGACTTTTCGGCGCAAGCAATTGCATCGACATCCTGCATCCTGGCAGAGACTCAGCAGTTCAGAGATATTCATGACTAGTGAATCGCAGAAGCCTCAATTTCTCTTGGCCAGCATGAAGGGATAGAAACAGCATGTATGCACTGGTATTTTACTGATTAATCACGAGCTATATTGGTTGCCGATGCTAGCAGGTGCACTAGTTCCCCGTGGACGACATCTTGAGCTGGTGGCTCCAGTGCTGCAACGTTGGAGACCGTTCTTGCTCACGTTGAGCTATGCACGACATGCTACTCGAGCACCCGGGAACGAACGATGGAGGACAATGGCCTCCACAGCCATTCAGTCACTCGAACCAGAGATGCAAGGCCTCTGAGGCTCCAGAGATCCGCTTATTCAGGCTTGTAAGTAAAATATTTCAGAGAACATGTTTGACAAAGCGGTGAGAAAGAGGTAAAAGAGATTGATCATTGGCCAGCAGACTGAGTGACCAGGCCAGAATTGATGGGGTCGACTGAGCCAAGCAATGCGGAGAATATCTCTTGTGTTCAGGTACTGTATACGTACATGTACGAAGCTGTATTGCACAACATATCGAAGTTATTACAATTGGCTGCCTATAACACTGGGGTGGTGTACGCTTGTTGGACATTGGATCGCACCCCTAAGATCCGGCAGATTGGGCCTCAAACTAAACCATCCTGGTACTAGGTATCCCCCCCTTACCCGTGGACTCTATCTCCAAGCTTGTTTTCCTGCATCTCGAAACACATCTGACGACAGAATCAGCAATGGCCTCATGTAAATACGATGGATCTATGAGTGCACGGCGCACAAAGCTAAGAGTCGCTATTTTCAGCCTCGAGAAACATAATTTCCCGTCCACAGATAACGCTGTGTGGAGCTTGACCGCCAAAGCGTCTGTGTCTGCTTCTTGAAATGGCCTCTACACAACCGTCATGAATTCTGGGATCTATACTAAATACGTCACGGACAGGGCAGCAGGAACCTAGGCAGAGGAGAAGCAGAGAAGGAAAAAAAGAAAGAAAAATTTCGAGTGCTTCATCTGTCACCAGCTCACGAACATCCTGGCGAGTTCACCGAATCTGCTCCCCTGTCTTTGCAATCTTACTGGATAATCTTCCTAGACCAACAGCGGCCGACAGCTCCTGAACCCATGCAGCCCAGACGAGTAAAATTGGGTCCCGCGGGCTCCATTTCCTTCTTTGGGGCTTCTAGAAGCATTCCCGCTTCGATCGCCCGCCGCCCAACACCAACAAGGCTCATTCATTCTCGCGTCTCACCGTTTGGACAGTTGGCAATGCCACAGGCCATTACGCACGCCTCGAAGACACCTTACTCGTTTGGTAGTGTTTCTGCATGGTGTGAAACACCAGGACTGACGATCTCGATATCTCTCATCTTGGAGGCTGAAATATCCTCTGTCCGTGTGTATACTCGATTACATGAACACGGCCCACGGGGCGTAGGGTAGACCCAACACTTGGAGTAGACTGTAGCTACATACTTCGTACGTCGTTGACAAAGAATATCGCTGGCTTCTTCTCGGTCTTTTGGTCGAGTCCTGCATCTCCCGTCCAATCCAGACACACGCTCGAGGAAAACGTGATCTAATCTTCAGCCTCCAAATCTTTAGCCTTTGACTGCTTTAGAATACTAGTGCGCCGCATCTCACCAACAAGGGCTACTCCCATTACCAAGCCAGCTTACAAGCTTGTCTTTCCCTAACCAACAGGGCACACGGCTGAGTGCCGACCAAAACACACAATGCATTCATGCTTGATAGATATCCATCATCTTGGTTCCGCCGCGGCTGCAAGAGAGAAAAATTTTCTCATGTCAGATGCATATGCGTGCCGCAGGCAACCATGCCCCTGGGAGCTTGGCTCTGCGGCGCAAGTTGATCTTGTATGTACGTACCTACTCCTGCAAGTATGCCGTGAAACATCCCTGCCCCGAAGATCTGGGATACAATTATCAAAATCCCGGTTGACAACCACCAAGCATTACGCATTCGTCACCAAGACCGCCTTTGTCATACCCGTCGTTACACGGTCATGTACGCCCCAAAGGGCATTGGGCATTGATACAGAAGCGAATGGCTTAAGCCACCAGAGTTTGTGTCAAACTTGTTCACCGTCAAATTTTTGCAACGTTATATCGTTCTCTCATGACTGCAAAATCAGCCACAGGACAGATTTTTCACGGGCGCAAGTCGGTCAAGAAAAGGGATGGCCAACAAGAAAACTGATTCCAAAGCAGGCTATTACATGGTAGGCGTCGATTGACCAACACCATGGTCAGCACATGACCCTTGCCAAGAGAGAGTGCAGAACCTCCTATACTAATTTTGTGCGAGAGCCACCCTTAAATTATGAAAACTCCGGTTCATGAATCCTGATGTTCAAATAACGCTGTCATCCTCCTCAATATCTTACGCGCGAATGAAACCGAGGCGAGATATGGACACGTATAATACAATAACCCTTTGATCTCGCATGATATACATCTTGATATCGCGCGACTCATTCCTCCCTGTCCGATCTCCCTGTCGACCTGGTACTTTGCAGGCAAGGTTTAGTGTCCGTTAGCCGTGACGCCATTGGTCTTGACTCCTGGTACTGTAACTCCTTCAGGTTGTTCCAGGGCGGCAGCTGCAACTATCGAGTACTGTCCACCTGCACCAGCCCAGAGGATGTGCCTCTCGCGAATAGCAGTGTTGTCGATCAAGGTCGGGACTTCGATATCCTGAGTGGTACCTTGACCAGTCTGATAGTTTGCTGAGAAACCCCACGAGTACACCGTGCCCTTGTCAGTGATGGCAAAGTTGTTGTCAGTGCCTGCAGCCACAAATGTGGTCTTGAAGTCTGTGGAGTATGTTAGTACGCAAACCTCTGGAGTTATTTTGGAATCAAAGGTAGCCTTACCTCTGCCAGCGACTGTAGGCTCAATCAAGATACGGGGCTTCTCGTGCTCGTCATAGACAGTGTTGTCTTCGTTGTAAACGCTGGCGTGGTGGCCGACTTGGTGGCCGTCGACACGTCCCCAAGTGAGCAGTTCACCTTCCTCGGTTGCAACAACAGAGTGGTGCATGCCACCTTCTATCGAGGCAATCTTCTTGCCTTGGAGCGCCTTAACAACCTTTGGGTTTAATACCATGGCATCATCTCTGCCAGCATCATCGTTGTGGCCAGTCTGAGAATAGTTGTTGAGACCCCAGGCGTGAACGTCGCCGTGGTTGTCAATGTAGAAACTGTGGTATGAGCCAGCAGAGATGGCGACAGCATGGTTCTTCTTGGTAAATCTGCCGCAGGGCTCCGGGTTGAGACCGGTGTTCTTGTTGCCACGAGTGATGGCCTTGCGTCCCAGTTGGAACTGGCCTCCGCTACCCCAAGTGAAGACCTTGCCATCTTGATCCAGAGCCAGGACGTGGTTTGCGCCAGCAGCAAGACGCTTGATACCCTTCAGAGCCTCGACCTGGATAGGGACCTGCTGGACACGGACTGTGTTGGAGAAACCAATGATGCCATCAGACCCTCTAAAGGTACCCCAGCCATACACTCGGCCATCCTCGGTAAGGACGAATGATGCAGAGTCAGTAGCGACAACCTGAACAAATCTGGTTCCAATCGCGACAATGTCAGTAAAGCTGACTTCGCCGGGAGTGGCCTCGTTCGGGTTCATCTCCTTGAAACCTTCATCGTCATCGTCAGAGTCGGAGTCGTCTGCATCGCGAACACCGCCGTCCCAAGTCGTGTCACGGCCGAGAGCGCGGTCGTCGTTCACGCCCCACGTCAGGATTCTGTTGTTATGTGTGAGAGCAACAACGTGCATGCCACCACAAGCGATTGCGACGACGCCAACCTTTTTCGCGTCGAGGTTGTGATTCAGGCGCGGCCGCTTGACATCAACCGGCTTCTTGTTCTCGTGCTTCTGGTTACCCAGTCCCAGTTCGCCCGAAGTGCCTTCACCGAAAACAAAGATGTCGAGAATGACTTCGGGTTGCTCGTTGATCTTCAGGCCGGGAACAGCAACAGCAGGTGTAGCTATCCTCGTCCTCTTCGTCGGCTTGGGCTCTTCATCGTCGCGGTCTTTGCGCTTGCTGCTGCTCTTGGCCTTGACGGCCGCTTGTTTGGCGGTGGCCGTAGCTGCTTTACTGCTAGCAGCAGCCTTCTTCTTCGGTGCGGGCTTGACTTCCTCTTCCTCCTGCTCCGATTCGGCTTTTTCTTCAGCAGCACCGTTCACCTGAGCAGCGTCGTCCTCGGTCTCTTCATCTTCAACCTTCTCCTCCTCCTTGGCTGGAGCAGGCTTGCGAGAGCGGGAAGGGATCTCGGTCGTGGTCTTCTTGGTTACTTTCGCGGCTTTGGTGGCTGCAGCCTTGGTTGAGGCCTTGGTAGCAGCAGCTGCCTTGGCCGGCGCGCTGCTCTCTGTTTTCTTGGCTCTGGGGGCCATTGCGACAATGTTTGATCAATGTAGCTGGGCGGATGTGTGCGATAGGGGTGGATAATATGAATGAAAAGGACAAAACCCCTCAAGAATAGTGGATAGAGGAGGAAAAAAGTGGTCAAAGTTTGGCGCAAAAGCGCGTCTGATGTGGATTCTTGCGTAGGGTCGCAGATGAGTAAGACTTGCAGGCAATTTTTGGTTCGATGATGCAGTGCCTAGCTGAAGAAGCAGTCGACAAACAGTACCGTTGTCCAAAAGGGAAAGTAGTAGATCTTGTTGGAATTCAAGACGTCTGCTTTCTCGAGATCAATGGGTTTGATAGATGGACGGAAAAAGGTGAGAAGTGAGAGAAAACAAGTCGAGGAGCTTTTCTTTATCGAAGCTGTTTTCGGACTGACGCGCTTTGTGGAAAACTTTTAGTGCCTGAAAATGGTGTTGACTGAGAACAATCCACTGGCTCCAATGGTTCTGCAGGGACAATCAATGCTTGCTACTGGCTACTGGCTGCCAAAGGTCCCACAAGTAGGTACGTATCCCAACCACTGTGGCTTTTCAATGTTGCAGACCGTCGGGTCTGTTCGACAATCGCCCGATCGCACGAGTTTTCCAAGGGTTCTAAGGCCCTGGGCAAGCTGGGGGTAGCCACTGGGGCTCTGCTTTTAGCGAGGGTTTCCTGGGCTACACTAGAGCTCTTCTGCCGCGTGCCCCACACAAGCTCCATTGAAGCTTCCAATTTGATTCCCGGGAGCGACCGGGCCAGTCTCCTGCTTTGCCTGGCTCGCCTGGTAGGGATGCATCAATTCGGTGCATGTGCTTGCTTTTGCTTGCCTGCGCAGTACTGTATATACATCGTACCCATGAATATGGTTATTATCTATTGCCTGTACGATATATGCATCCTCGAATCGGTACATCATGTGTCCTGCAATCCGCGCGTAATTGCATTAGTTGAATAAAATAACAACCAATTCTCCATTCGGCAAGACTGATTGTCATTAATTGCTCATTTCACAAAGTCCGGAAATGGTGTAATAGTTGATCCAATGTCCTTTGTCTCACAAAGTTCTGGAAACTTGGCCGTTTCCGGCGATAGTTCCTCGTTCACGCAGCATGATTAAGCACATTGTATTTTCGTTTCGAGTTCATGATCGCAGTGCCAATTGTATGACTGAACATGTTTGAATCCTTTTTTATTTACTGTCCATACGCTTGATTGTAAAATCTTGGGTATCAATTTCTGTTGCCCTGCCTCCAAATAATATGATGTAGGCTAGCACGCCATTGCAAATTGCAACTCCGAAAACGCCATCCATGCTTAGTATTGGCCCCGAACAGGTGGGAATCATTTCAGTGCCAGATTTCTCTGTTGATCTGCGTAGACCACTTATTTCTTGGTGGTGAAGTCAATCTCGTTGGCATCATTCGACTCGCCCTTGACAGCCGAGTTCTCCTTGGCGGCGTTGTCGCAATTGCACTCGCCAGCAGGGCGGGCACGGCACGAGCAGCGAGCGCCAGTGACGGTGTTCTCGTCAGCAGCCTTGCTGCAGTTGCAGGCAAGAGCGGGCTGCTTGCCGCAAGAGCAAGTGGCTTGCTTGGCTAAGGAGATTGTTAGACAGTGTGATTAAGCTTTGCTGGAACGCGAGGCCAAAACTTACCACAGACGCAAGCGGCACCGGAGGCCTTGCCGCAGCAGGTGAAAGTGGGAGTGGTGATGACGGTAGACATTGTGATTGGATTGGAATTGATTGGATGAATTAGAGTCGAAGTTGGAGTCTGAGAGACAGATTGAGATTTGCCGTTTATGTATGTGAGCTTTGAAGCTGTGAGATGATTGATGTGTTTGTGTGTTTGTTGATGAAAGCGGAAGTGAGTGATGATGGGAATTGGCAATCATTCATCGAAGGTTGTAGACGGTTTTATACACGAATTCAGCATTCCAAAGTTATCGACGCTCTGTCAAGAAATGGTCCGATAGTCTGAAGATCTACGTCACAAAAACACCCATTATGCAGGGTCTTGGTCACCGTTTAGGGTCAGCATATTTGTTTGCTATTTGATTGGTTGCAAATTCTAAGCTGAGCCAATCAGAGCCCACCTGATTACCTCCCCCCAGAACCATTTGGAAGATTTCAGGCACGATCTAGACCACCATATCCATGATCCATCATGATTTTGTCCAATCATCAATGCAGCCTTACTCAGCCTCGACGATATTGTCTGTCCTCAATTGCAACTGATCTTATTGGACTGAGGTTTGTCAAGTGACCGCGCAACAAAGTGTCCGTGCCTCAGTCAGTCGCAACAATGCCTTTGAGCCCGAATCAAGCTGCGCAGGTGCGCTTTCCATCTATGCATGATCTTGAGAAGTGCATTCTCCAGCCCTGAAAGCATCCAAGGTGTGTATCGGCTGTTGTTCCTTGGGAGTCAATAGTCCCTGCAAGGTGGAACGACTGTCTCTACACAACTATACTTTGGATCAAATGTTTATTCAAGGACAACACTAGCCTACTGAACTACAGTAACACTATCTACAGCACCCGTCGCATCGTATGCCGTAAACCCGGTGCCCTCACGGCAACCAACATACTCTGCTTCGATCTCATTGCCCTTCATGATCGATGTCTCCTCCCATAGTGTGATTTTACCCACTCCGTTGCCCATTGCCCCTACAGGACAATAAGCCTCCATGAACTTCTTCCTCAGTTTTACGTGTCCCCTGTGCACACGACCAGCACGTTCAAACTTGCTCATATCCAGCCAGAAGAATAGCTCAATCTTTCGGTTGTGATCGAGGTTGACGGGTCCGAGGTCACGGAAGCGACCAAACTCGGGCACATATCCCAAGCGCACATCCAGCAACCCATTGTCCTTTGCATTGTCGCCGAGATGGTGCATCCAGCCCGTGACCAGCTCGTCAAACTCCTGGAACCAGTACGTCTTCTCCTGGGCTGTCATAGCCGAGTGATCCTGACCCTCGACGAGGAACATGATGTTGTCCGGCAGTCGTGTAATGGTTGTGCGACCACGGCGTATAGACTCGGTCTCGGGCACCCGCTCGGGCATTTCTGCCAGCGGAGAGGGGAACTTCTCGTCGGGAGAAGACTGTGCGAGCCGGTCGCGTAGACATCCCCAGTACCCAATCTTTTCGGTAAATGCCTCCATTCCGTCGAGACCGTTGACACCATTCTTCAGCTCTGCGGTGACGGCGTTTTGTGTTCGGCCAACATCAACGGTCAAAATCTCTCGCCATATTCCGGCATCATCTGGTAGCGACGCCCAGAAAGCCTTGACGGGCTCGCTGGTCCACCAGGCGGCGTAGGTCTCGGGCCGCCAGTAGGACAGCCAGATGCGGGTACCGAAACCCTTGTTCTTGGTCGGATAGACGATGCGATCGAAGTGAGTCTTGCCATCGATGAGCTCATCGAATCGTTGAATTAGGTCGAGTTGGCTCGAGGTGGGTTCATCGTCTGGGTACTGGACGCCAAAGATTCCGTAGACGAACTTAGCGCCCGGCTTGTGACTAGCACGAAAGAACATTATATAAGGGACGGACTGTCCGGTTTTTTTTTGTCTTAAAGAATTATTTCTTCTCAAAATATTGATTATGTGTGATTTACTTCCAAGAGCAAGTGTATCCTACTCTCAAGGCAGTTTCTCATTCTTCGATGATTTGTACTTTCTTTATATACGACCTCATGTCATCCTCTCAAATCAAGGCTTGCCAAACAGACCAATCATCATTCAGTCATTTAAGATTTGCTCAGCTTACAATAATCATCTTCATACCCCGGATTCAATGATAACGCTAGTATCCTTATTCTGACCTTATGGGTCGAAAGCAGGTGAGCCAACGGCGATTTACAACTACCAGACGCCAGTGATGCGCGTGACCATCATGAAAAGATGCGGAATAAATTTGGCTCTCAAGATAGGCACTATTCTTGGGGTTAATCTTACCAATTATGGGTGTGTCACATTACATGTTGGGTACGGTTTCTAATTCAATAGCAAATCCGATTCCGATTCCGCCTCAAGATGATCACTCGAAGATATATGAAGATATATTTGTTGTAGCCCCCATGGCGGCAGAACTTGGACATCCTATCTGGAGCGGCAAAATAAGAAAACGACGCTTATGAATCTGGACTTAAGCAAAGTCCGAATTGTCCATTATCATGTATCCATAGATAGTCACGGATCTTTTGAGTGAGCGACCGCCGACATGGCAATTGGGCAAGAGTCTTAGCTGACGATCAGCTATTGCTGGGCCAGCTCGCTCTCCAGAGCAGCCGCCATTTCTCCCAATGTATCAAATTTCCAATCATACAATGACTCGTCTTTGTTTCCCATGATTGCTCCCGGCCGGATGATCCAACATGACTTCAAGCCCTTTGCCTTTGCGGGATGGTGATCGTGAAACTGGCTCTGCGCAGTCTGCAAGATCTGGTCCTTGGCGACGCCAAGCTTTTCCCCCACCTCCCTGATCATGTAGTCAAAGTTACGCAGGTCGGGCTTGTAGCTGCCAATGTCCTGCGCCGTGAGCACCAGGTCAAACGCGACGCCCTCGAGAGGGCCGCTATTGGTGCCCGCAAACGACTCGCGGTCGACATTGGAAATAATCACCAGCTTGTAGTGCGTCTTGAGCTTCTGAAGCGCCGCGACCGTGTCCGGAAAGGCTGGCCAGCTGCCCACGGACGCGCCAAACGCCTGGCTCTGTTCAGCTGGCGGCGCCGACAGCCCCAGCTTTTGGGCAATTTGGGGGTGAATGGCCGCGAGCAGCTCGTGGTACTTGAGGTCTGGTGTCGCCGCCTGCTGGGCAGACTCGCACTCGTGCACTACATGCAACAGCTTCTCCTTGCTAAAGCTGGCATTATTGGCATCGAGAAGTGGTTGGAGATTATTGACGATGCCCGTTTCCCAATCAATAAGGGTGCCATAGACATCGAAAGAGAGTACTTTGAAGTCAGATAGTCTTGCCATTTTGCGTGATTTTTAATTTTCGCATTGAATGAAAAAATGAGATCAAATCGGATATTGAGATACTTGGGTGGTTTCTTTTTGTCTTACCACGCGCCCTTCATGTCAAGGCACCGCGGCGTTGATCCTGCAGCGGGGGTCTCCGAAGCGCTATCCCGGTACCGGACCGGTACCGGGAAACCGGATCTCTTGCCGGTTCCACTCGGTCCCCCGAGGCCACCTGTTGCCTCGCGACTTCGTGACTCCGGGAGAGGTTTTTGGGAGACAGAAAACAAGCCGTGCTATTTGTGACGTGCATAAAATTATAACCTGGAGCCGGTCAATAAGCAAACTATCATGGATCTCGCTGGACTGCCAGAGACAGCACCCTCAAAACCTGAGAAGAGATTGCGCTATGCAGATGTTAGTACTCCAAGGTGAATGACGGGATGAACACCGACTAATTGTGATCTCAGGTAGCAGTCACACCAACAGCCAAGGAGTTCGCGGGCATCTATCGTGGAAAGCAATACCATGAACCAGATTTTTCCAACACGCTGGACCGGGCCTGGGAAGCGGGGGTAGAAAAGGTCATGCTCACGGGAATGTCGCTGTCTGACATTGCATCCAATCTGGCCATCGCCAAGTCGCGACCGGCGAACTCGTGCTTCGTAACCATGGGTGTGCATCCATATCATGCCAGCGAGCCTGGCCCTGCCGGATCAGAGTACTACAGCCAACTGCGGCAAGCCGTCAAGGACGCCCTAGCGGAGCCAGCCCCCCTGATCAAGGCATTCGGAGAACTGGGTCTCGACTATGACCGCCTGGTGCACGCTGACAAGGAAACACAAATCGCAACATTCAAGGCGCAATTGGACATGTTTGTTGAGGAGAAATGGGACTTGCCTCTGTTTCTCCACTGCCGGGCCTCATTTGACGACTTTGTGGATATCATCAGCCCGTACCTTGAGCAGCTCCCACGGCGCGGACTCGTGCACAGCTTTGTCGGCACGTGCGCGCAAATGGAAAAGCTTGTCGAGCTGGGATTCGACGTGAGTGTCAACGGCTTCAGCTTTCTGGACCGCGAGAGCTTGGACATGGTGGCGGCGATTCCGCTAGACAAGCTGCAGATTGAGACGGACGCGCCGTGGGGTGAGATCAAGGCCACGTCCGAGATCGCCAAGCGGTACTTGGTGAACGCGCCCCCTGCGCCGCCAAGTAAGAAGAAGGATAAGTGGGATCCGAAGTACATGATCAAGGAGCGCAACGAGAGTAATTCCATGGAAAGGGTTGCTTTCGTGGTTGCGGGAGTCAAGGGCATTGGTGTGGACGAGGTCGCCAATGCTGCATGGCAAAATAGTGTCAAGATGTTTAGCTTGTAGTGGTTAATTGAAAATGAGAAATCAACGTCGCAATCTTAACGCAGCCATGACAGTGAAATTTTTTATCAATATTGACACGAATGCGCGTTCCAACTCTGGACTATGTACAGTATTTCGGAACTTGAACCCAAGGCGTTCCGCGACCCTCGATTCTCCTGATTGAAAGGAAAGTGGGAGAATGATTTCGCATGCAGCGCAATTATAGAGAAGGTGGTGAGGAAATTTGCATGACTTTTACGTGCAACGTACGAGCCCTGATACGCATGGCACAACTGAAATTGCCGTCATTTGCTCCATGCTTATTGCCAAGTGTCATCGACCGAGACGGCAGCAGCACACGATGCATCAACAGTGTACTGGCGGTTGGGGTCGCTCTCCCAAGAAACGTTACCAGACGCGTCGACCTGGATGTACTTGTACTCGAAGGAAGTGCCGGCGGCAATAGGGACGGTGACGGACCAGGACGACCCAGATGAGGTCAAGGCGACGGCGGCCGAGGTATCCCAGCTGCCCAGCTCCTCGATGGATCCGGCAACCTTTACGGTGACACCCGAAGCGACGGTCACGGCCTCGTTGAAGACGACAGCGCAGCCATCACTGCCGCCGGTTGCGGTTGGAGCGGGCGCTGAAGAGGTCGTCGCAGTCGAGGTCGCGGTAGCGGTGGCAGTAGCAGTAGTAGTGGGCTCTGGGTCGCTTCCTCCAGTACCGCCAGTGATGGCGATGTCAGCACAGCCAAGGTAGATCTGGCCGGTCTGGAAGCTGTTCCACTTCCACGAGAGCAGGGTGTGGTCCGAGGTGTAGCCGTCGGGGAGCTTGATCTTCTTAGTGACGGTGTATCCACCAGCTATGGTGGTGCTGCACGAGTTGAGGGCCGCGGCATCGACGCCCATGCAACCGCCGTTTCCAAACTGCTCGCAGGTGAACCAGGAGTTGTCCCAGCATGCTTCGCCTTCGGCACAGTCGGCGCTGTAGTCGCAAGTCTGTCCGTCAACGTCGGTGCAGGGCAGAATGCCAGACTCGAAGCAGTCTTCCGCAGCCTGCTTGTCGTCATCAGTTGGTGTGTAAGTCGGGTCCAGGAACTTGTCGACGATGTCCTGGTCCTGGCAGATACGGTAGGTGAACATGCCACCATGATCGCCGTTGGCATCAAGACACCAGACGACCTCTACAGTGTCACCTGCAGCATAAGTCTCGACGACTTCACTTCCCCAGTTGGCTCCTGGAGGGTTATAGTCGACGCTGACTCGGGCATTGTAACCGCAAACACCACTTCTGCTGACTGGTGCCGCGTTGAGGTCGGGCCACGACTCTACAGGCTCGAGAATTGTGCACTCCGGGCAAGTATCCACACCAGCCTGTGACTCAATCAGTATATATCCAACAATACAAAGTTATTTCAACGTACCTCATAGTTCAAGCGAACTCGACTCGGAGGTTCCCACAGGTAACCGTGGCCATTGACTAGAGTCACAAAAGTGAGTGTAGCAAGTGTCTTGACAGCAGCCATGGTGTTTGGATGATATGAGTAACGACTTGGTAGTCCCTGATAACGAATGTCACTGACCAAGGAGATGCTCAATAATGATCCTTCTATTGCTAAGCCGCCTCTCGAGCTTTTATAGTTGAGACTGCTGAAGTTGTCGCGACTACTTGACGTAGATCATTGCCTCACTCGAAGGTATTTGGGCAGCGCTCCTCGGTCATATTATGGTCGGTCCCCAGCAGAGAACGCCCGACATGGCGCCGCTGGGTAACCATGGGGAGAGGCCACGAGGACGTCTTGAATATATTGAGGCATTGAACTGTCCCTGGCATGAACCGAACCACCCCAACCCAAAATACCAAAACGGGAGATACTTAGTCAGATAAAATCTCGATAGGCGACCAACTGGGCCCATGGGGAAGCCGGCGCTTCATCGGCATGAAGTCCTCCATCCAGCCCGTGACCCCGGACTCTGGTCCGGAATAGGAAAGCTCTTTGGTGCAACCCCCAATGTCGGGGTTTGTGGGGAAAGGTGAAGGCCGCATTCTCCATGCCGGGACTTGCCCCAGATTTAGCCCAGATTCGGAGCGCGGCCGCCAATGCGTGTGAGGTGGCTTTGTCAGGCAGGTGAGGTGAGGATGTCGGAGTTGACGGCGGACTTTGGTTTAATGCTAATATATGCTCAAACACTCTAAAAGCAATGTATTATTCTACTAGTAATCGCATGTGTTCGCAGCACATACACCTCAATTAATATTCACCAGTGTCAATGAACCGACAAGACCTGATTCAAGAAAATTCTGACGTGGAAAATATTATTCAAAAGGTATCTATCCATATCGTTTCGAGCACGCATGAGCCCGTACCTGACGCCCAGCACACGCGCTCACAGCTATTAAAATACTGGAAATGCGCTTCTATCCCCAGACCCGTTCGACACTCTCCAAGAAAGAGTATGCGAGTTGTCTAAACGCCAATGTAACCCCCACATTCAGTGTAACACACGATTCCCGGCTCATTTGAGGCTTCTATTGCGACGCGTCGTGTCTAATTCGTCTCTTCGACAACGTCATCCGGTAGCATTCCGATGCCCGAATCGAACCGTGTATGCGTGGGGCTCTTCAATCCCCGAAGTTGATTCTCCTTGATCCTGTCGTGCTTGGACTGGTCGAACCTCCAAAAGACGCGATAGTCGTGGCACGGCTCCGTCTTTCCTCTAAGGGCAAGCTTTTCGACCTTTGCGTCGGCGTCGACGGACGAAAAGTATCGCTGCTGCCACGACCGCCCCTCGCGGGCCTCCTCCTTCCGCAGGGCGCGCTGCGCGTTCTCGATCTTGCCCTTCTCGTGGCCAATGGCAAAGATGTCGCTGTTGTGGATGGCGTCGATGACATGCTGCCAGGCTCGGCCCGTCTCGAGGGGGTGCTGCTGCTCTACCGGGGCCACCTGGAGAGGCGTCCGCTTCAGCGAGCCAAGATCGACGGTCTGGACGACCTTGCCCTTGGCGTTGGCGATGGTGTAGGTCCCGTCCCAGCTGCCGGCGGCAGTGTAGAGTGGAGACTTCTCGGCGCCATCGCGGAACAGCGTCGCCTTGAAGCAGTGGCTCGCTCCCCGGAGCCAGCCCTTGGAGCAGTATTCGATCTTGGTGGTGTAACCTGACGAGCTGTGGATGTAGGAAGTACCGCCCAGCTCGGGGGCGATCTGGAAGGTCATGATGCCTTCGACGTGGACCTTGGGCATGGTGAAGACGTGGTCCTCGTCGAATCTGTCTATTCTGAAAGTGCCGAAACCTTTCCGCTCTATGTTTATGGTGTGCGAGAAATACGACCTCGGACCGATATGTCCCTCAACCTGCGAACATGTTAGCGACAACAAGATCATGCTTGTCTGGATCAATACGTACCGACACCCCATGTTCCTCGTTCCATATCCGATAGGCTGTCTGGGGAGGGTGGTGAGATACTTGCTCCGAGATCAACTCGGTCGTACCAGACTCATCTACCCATCTGCCGAGGAAGATCTCTCCCAAGAATGGATTCAGAGGCTTGAGCTTTTTGCGTGTCCCGTCTTCATTACGTGTGGCCATTTGGCGCCTGAGACCGCTCAAGAACCATTGCATTACCAGCAACGCCCTCTTTTCAGCATTTTGCTCCTGGGCGGGAGCCACTAATAACGCCGGATGGTCATTGAAATATTGACTAAACTGGCAGATACTGTCCGGAGACAAGAGAAATGGCGGTGCCGATAGAGAAGCGAGATCTCCTTTGAACGTAGCGACAGACTGCGTCGGGTCGTGTAAGTTTTTCTCCTCATTCTTTGTGAAAATATTAATCGCACCTTCATGAATTGAAACCATCCTGATTTATGTTGTTGCTCATTCTTGTGCCTGTTATCGTCGCATGCGACGGGAGTTGGCGGTAAAGACATTATTGCCAGTATGGAGTATAGGTACAGTACTAGCCCACAGGCACTATTCCGCGGGTACTCTTATGCTGAAGCTGTTATATGTACCTAGGTGCTGTGAGAGTCGAAGCCGAGTAGCACCACTTGTTTGGACGATTGTACTGCAAAGTTATAAGGTGTTGTCAATTGAAATCCAGGTAAAAGTAAACAGAACAAAAAGAGAAATACACGCGATATTCTCAAGATAAGAAAAGAACATGGCACGAATATGGCGAGGTCAGGTACCTGTGGCACCCGTAATCCGACGCAGTTCAAGCTTCAGCCATGATGCGACGAACATTGCACAGGTGTCTGGTTGGCTAGGGCCACTGGGATGACACTAGAACACTGGGGGGCTCAGCGGTAGATCAGACGCCGTCGATTCGCTAGATGCGAGCTTATCGTACAATTGATGATTGGGGGGGGGGGGGGGGGGCCTCCGTCACCCGCATTGCCGCGACTAAGAAGCAGCAGAAGCAACTTTGGAAGCTTGGTGAGTGTGCATGAGCCTGTTTGCACTAGCCTCAAGTCTCATACAGGGCTTGCATCATATTTCTAGAAATGGCATGTGAGAGGTCGGGGGCATCTTCTAGGGGATCCCCAGCAAACTCCTGGTGTTTCAACCTTTAAGGAATCCTTGGCGGGGCGCTTCGGTTACAAAAACCACGTGCGTTCAGGGTTCATCAGAGACAGACCAGACCAGACATGAGGATAATAATAACAGTGTATAACCACCACCCCTAATCTGCAATTTGCATTCCTACTGTACTATTGCAACTGACGATGATTCCGTGAGAGCAAATAATGGACCACAACATTCACCGTCATTTTCGGGATCCTCATCTCCTTGAGATCATGAGGACAAGCCCCCAAGACTTACTGCCTGTCGGCACTTCAGTATCCGTGCTTAGCTGCTGGGGCACTGCCACTAAAACGACGTGAGCCGAGCCCAGTACACCTAGACTACTAACCCAAAACAGAGAATGAGATGTTTGTCAAGATTGATTGATTTGATCTACAAAGACATCATTCTTCTCTATCAATTGTGGATACATGGAATCATCGTGAACTCTGTTTACTTGATGCTATTTACCATTCTATTGCAGTCTCATTGTTGTCAATCTATGTCTAGTACTTCACTGCCGTATTCTCCGCCTGTACCTACCTGAGCGTTCCACTGTCCGTTTATGCACCTTGGGCCTACATCAGCGACTCTTCATCAAACCACTCTTCATCAAACGGCCCTGGACCAAACGGCCCTGGACCAAACGGCCCTTGACCAAACCGACCTTGACCAAACGGCCCTTTCGCGTTCACTGATGCCTTTGCCATACCATAGAGCTCGTCTAAGAACGATGATTCTCGGGGCTTATCTACAACATGACCCCACGACACCTCAACTCGCATCCTGACTAGAGCGGTGGGTGTGCTGGCAACCTTCGCACCCTTATAGCCTTGCGGCACCCAGCTCGTCAGACCCGGTGCGAAGACGCAATGCTTCTTCAGCAATTTCTTGATGTTTGGAACACTCGCCTTGCTAATGTCCACGTTGCTGTTATCCACGTTGCGGAGCTGGAAACCGCCCGCGTACTCAAAGAACTGATCGGTAGTGGTTCCCGATTGACGCTTGTAGTTTGGCTTATACTGCTTGTCCTCTCCCTCGATAAAGTCAATATACCCCGTGTCAAAGGCCGAAGAGGCTGTACACGCTATGCGGCCCTGGAGGTTCATGGCCGGGATGATGACATTCTGTCGGAGGTTTCGGCGCGCATCATCCAAGCGGGTAGGGTCGATGAACACTGTCATGGGTAGCAGCACCTCGTCTAAAATAGTGGCAACTCTCTTGTCAAGCGTCTCTCCATATTGCGGGTGCTGCTTGATGCCATGCAGTCCGGTGGCATGCCACAGCCGGCAATCATACTCGCTCATTCGTGGTTCAGAGTTGTTCTCGAGGGATGTGGTCACACCTCTCAGCTCTTCCTCAGCCTTTGGAAGTACGCCACCTAGGGTACCTAGGGGAAAGCCAAAGATCTTGGAATGAACCAACCGGATGACGAGCCCCTGAATGGACGTATCTTCCTTGTTTGGATACCTGGAGTGAATGCGATATTCGGGGTACAGGTCGCAGAGCGCCTTGAACGCCTCCACACTGGCCTCATAGCCGGGTAAAAGGGCTCTGGTGGTAACCAGAGTTGCATCTGCCTCGACATCTTCGGTCCAGATAAAGGTGTCCACCCACTCCATGGTCTGGTCGATGAAATCGGTAAAGTCCTTGGCCGCGTCTTGTGGAGTACACTCGTCCCTTTCATTCGCCGCGCCGGTTGACTCCTTTTGCATCATTGATTCCTGAGTCTGCTGCAGGCGAGTCTCGACTTCCTCGAGCTGCTTGCGCAACTCTGCATTCTCCTTTGCTGCGTCTCCAGTCTGTCCTGTTGATGTACTCGTTGATGATGCCTCTGGTAAACCCATACGACCTAATAGTGCATGATTTTCATCCAGTTTCTGACGCAACTCTTGGATTTCCTTCGTCGCGGCATTTAGCTCCATGATCAACTGGAACGACATGTCTTCTGAAGGCGTGATTGTTGTGGTCGATAGAGATGGAAATGGAGATTGGTTTTCTTTCTGATCTTGTGGTTGATTTTGTAGCTCGTGAACTTGTTGAAGAAGACTCAATACTTGTTCCTGGAGCAATTTGACCTTTATATCTTCCTCCTCGGTCAAATGCTCCGTTACGCCAGTATTTATATCTTCTTTGAGCTGCTCTTTTGGCAGCTCATCCTCGATGGGTGTTTGCACTACTTGTTCATCATCGTGAAAAGATTGAGACGTTCGACTTTGTCGTCTAGTACTAGTACGATGACCATGTTTGCTGGGATACTGTGAGTTCATGAAAGGGATTGTTGAAATCCAGCCACTAACCTTTGTGGCCGAGCCCAAAAAGGTCCGGGGTTGTATTCTGTGGAATCCCTTGTGCGCTTTGTTTTGATGTTTCCTGAACATTGAGATGCTTTGTCATGAATACTATCACACTTACGGCAGAATTTTGCAAATGTTGGACTGTGAAAAATGAAAGGGTACGCAAGTATAGGTTTTAGAGATAACGAACCCGTTTTGCTGGATATACTGCCAGTCCTTTGCGAAGAGACATCTTTCATGCTTGATCCGTCGTTGGATGACTTCTTCTTGAAGGGATCTTTGATCTTTTGTACAACGTTAAGAACTCCCATAGTGGCGGACTTTGATACCAAAAGTTTTGGGAAGAGTTCAGATGTCTGATGATTTTGCAAAATAAAATACTGGCAGAAGAAAAGGCATGATATATGACATCTTCTTATAGACCATGATACCACCTGTATACGAATCTCTATTTTGACCGCAGCCCTTCCGTCGCATTCCCCATATCGGACATTCCGAAGTTAGTTTTATTAAGCTTTCTTCGACATGATCCTGTATTTCTGCGGGTCTATTCGCCTAGGTGCTCGCAGAATCCCCTCTTTTTCTCCTTTAACCACTCCGACGAACCGTTGCGCGAACCATTGATGCAGCTGGTGTGACATTGTGTCTTGCATAAATCGGACAAGAAAGAGATTTTCTATTTCTGAAGTAAGTCATGGCCTTTGTCGACGTGCACGTAGTCTGAAACCTCGTGTATCGCGGTGAGGGTCTCCATTTTCGTATACTGAACCGACCGGCAGTGGAGAGGCACTTGTATCCGATCCAAAACCACACGAGACATATTCCTGGTAGGCTCATTGTCAATATATCTCTATCGGACCAAAGACACCATCATTGGAGTGCATACATGTCGAGCGCTTGAGTCCTGGAACTCTGGAAGAAACCGATGGAACTCAGTGTTGGATGAGAAAGGTTGTTCCTAGGATTGGTTATCATACAAATAGATGACTGATGCACCTCACCTTGACCGTATACAAACACATTTTGAAGCGCAATTCGGTAAAATCACTTGTATCCTCAATATCCTATCAAAAATGGTTAATAACAGAGCACCTGCAATGAACGGCACCGTCAGCCTCGCACCTCCAACGCAAACATTAGTCATCGCAATTGACTTTGGTATGTTCTTTAAAACAAAATAAAGACAAGAGACAGGGGGGGGGGGGACAGAAGCAGAAAAAAGTCAAACATGACCTGATTTGCACACTCCTCTATTGCAATCCAGAATGTGATGCTTTGGCATAGGATGCTGATACTCGTTTCCAGGCACTACTTCTACCGGTGCTGCATGGTGCGACACTTCGCGATGTGATATTCGACCTGCGATTACCGAGTGGCCACACCTCGGCGAGAAAATATTCACCCACGTCAAAGTGCCAAGCAAGATCCGTCTGTTACCCGACGGGAAGCACCAATGGGGGCTGACCATCGATAAAGACGCCCATCCCGACGAAGTGATTGAGTGGTTCAAGCTAGGTTTGGATGCCGATCACATCCCGTACGGTAATGAGGATTTGAAGGCAAAGCTGCAGAGCTTCGACGTTGACGATCTAGCTACCCGCTTTCTGGACAGCATGGGCGAAACTATCTTAAAACAGATCAAGGAAAGGCTTGGGGACGTTTATTTTCGCGTATTGCCTATTCATTATGTGCTTACCGTGCCAGCCATCTGGACTGAACTGGGCAAACAGAGAACACTCAAGGCTTTTGAGGCCGCAAAGAGTTTTAGCGACGACCGAGCCTGGCGCAACTTTGGGTCCGTGGAGAAGCGCACCATTACGCTTGTATCGGAGCCCGAAGCCGCTGCCATGTTTGCTTTGGATGATCTAGTGAAAAGTGGCCTACAAGTCGGCCAGAACATTGTCGTCGTTGACGCTGGAGGCGGCACTGTGGACCTTGTCAGCTACAGGGTCGTCGCCTTGACTCCAATCTTTGAGGTCAGCGAGACGGCTGCAGGTTCTGGCGGAATGTGCGGGTCGGCCTATCTTGATCGCCGATTTCGCGAGCTTTTGAGAAGAAAGATTGGCGCTCTCGATGGATTCGACGAGGAGCTCTTTGAGAAAGCCGTGGATCAATTCCACCATAGAACAAAACGACAGTTTTCAATGGCCTCTCTGCCCAATGGGACGTTCAGCCTCCCGGTCTATGGTCTCGCGGATGACCGGGATGCCGGTATTAGGCGTGGTCGGATCACGATCAAGGCAACCGAAATGCATATCATCTTTGAGGAGATCGTGCTGAGAGTGATCCAATTGATCAACGATCAGATTGCCGCCACTGGAGGCACGGTCGACAAGATTCTCCTCGTCGGAGGATTTGGAAGCTCTGTGTACCTTCGGGAGAGAATCCAGCAGGTTATGGACACGAGACCTGGGGCCAAGGTTGACATCGTCTCGCCAAGAGATCCTCAGTTGGCTGTAGTGAATGGGGCTTTGCTCAGGGGCATGGAACTTACTAACCCAGTCAAGCTAACAAGAGTCAAGGTCAAGGATCGCATCGCCCGCAAGCACTACGGCATGGAGACCTCATTGCGCTTCAATTCTTGGATTCATCGTTCGATAGAAAACATGAAGTACTATGATGGTATGGATGGACATGACTGTGTTGATGTCATGGATTGGTTCATTAAGAAGGTACTTTCCTCGTGAATATGATTGGCATCAAGTTTCCACTAACAAAGGTGCGACAAAAGGGCGAGCCCATTACAGAGGCAGTCCCATTCCGCAAGAACTTTTTCCAAATTTCGAGAGTGTCTTATGGTCGCCCGCGGTCCATCGACCTCGTCATTTATTCCGACGAGATTTCACAATCAGCCCCTCTGACTAGGGACGGCAACGTCAAACTACTCTGTCTTGTAAGCGCAGATTTGAGCGCTATTCCTGACGCAGAGTTGCCTATTCGAACAGGCGTAGACGGCCAGGAATACTACGATATTGATTGTGACATCGAGGCTGCGTGTGAGTGCTTTCAGATCCCCATAAGCAAGATGCCTGGTGGGAAGCTAATATCGTGTCAGATGGGTCTGCTACCATAAGTTACACCCTCATTTATAGAGGCGTTCGATATAATACCGTGGAAGTCAAGTACGTAGAATAGGGTTCTAGCTAGATATTCATCACACCCTTCGTAGAGCTCGTGGACACATATCGATGATAGATTGACCCTTGGGGGGAAAATAGATCTTTCGAGAAAATTGCATTGAACCTGACATACAATCTCACTACAGCCTTGTCCAGAATTGATTTTACTTTTGCCCTTGAACTAGGGGGCGGCAATCAAATTAATGCCTATTTGTCTCGCATGGACATTCATATTAACATTGGCTTCTTTGCAAAATCAGGCATCGCGACAGAATCAAGTAGATCTGACTCGAAAGAGACGAGAAAGTAATGACTTGGGCCCCAGGACCGAAGACTGATTGAGACTGAGAAACATTCCTATGATAAAACAGCTTGTCTTGTCAATAAATATCTACTCGCCGTCTTGAAAGCAGACGACGAGTGAACTTAAGAAGGCAGCGTTTCCACTTTGATACCACCAATCATATTTTTAGACGACAGTGCAATTATAGAGTCGGCAGCAGCTGATCAGCGACACGATGCAAGGACAAACAGGGTGCCAGATATTGCTCCACCAACCCCCGGGAATAAAGAGAAGCTAATGAGGGGACAGACGAGACGATCTCTATAGTGGCGACGATTGGATTTCAGCGCACTACTTTGTTTGGCTCTCTGAAAGATTGCAGAGTAGACCTGTCAGAGAGTGCATTGCTTGTCTTGAGACAAAGTCGTTGAACGACTTCCCGGTTCGTACGATCACATCAAACTGCCGACATTCTCCGACCACGTGTCTCGAGTGCATTCAAGCATCGATTCAAAGTCAATTGGTGTCGAAACAATGGCATGATATCTCATGTCCCGAATGCCCTGCGCGACTCGGCATCGATGACATCGCGCCATATACAGGCCCAGATACGACCTCCCGGTCAGGCCCATCCCATCAACGACGAGCCAATGAATGCTAATAAGTCATACAGATACGCCGAGTACTTGCTCAATAGAACTCTGGGTGAGTCCAGGCAATTTGTTTGGTGTCCGTTGCCAGGGTGTTCCTCTGGTCAGACTCACCACGCAGGATCCAAGCAACCCCTTGTTCTATGCGAATCATGCCAGCGACAGTGGTGTTTCAACCATCGAGAAGTGTGGCATTCGGACTATTCCTGCCAAGAATACGACGCATTTCTGGCCGACAGGACCTTTCGGACCACTACGCAGCAACAAGCACAGCTTGAAGAGGCCGAAGACAACCAGGCACGCCAACTCCAGATGGCGATTGAGAACGCCAGACAATTATTTCAACAGACTCTTCTCGAAGAGGACGAAGCCGCCCAGGAGCGGGCTAGACTTGAACAGGTTCGACGGGAATGGGAGGCTCGTGAAGCTCGAGAGCGTGCCAAGCGCGAGGAGGAACGGCGACAAGCTGAGGAGGCCGCAAGGGAGAGGGGACTTCGGCAGGCTGAATCTAAAGCGAGTGAGAAGGCTGTTAAGAAAACAACCCATCCATGTCCAAAATGTCGTGTTAGGATATTCAAGGACGGCGGCTGGTAAGTCTTTGGATGCTCCAACGATCTCTTTGCACATGACTAACCTTTAACCAGCGACCACGTGCATTGCAAACGCTGCGACACGCACTTCAGTTGGGAGACTGGTCTGATAATGAACGATTGGTAACAACCAAAGGTTACAAGCAGCAGATTTCTGAACGAACGCCAATAATTTACTCTGAGCGGGTAAACATAGGCGAAGTCGCTACATGTTCAGTTGTAATCTGGCTCGCAAGACCGGGTCGTGACCAGTAATGACCTACGTAAAATTTACATGCATTTCAAACTATTTTTAACCCTCAGTGCAAGCCAAAACGTGATTCATACCTAGAAGATTGCAATACATCCGCAAGAAGACTGTACCTGGCTGCCTCCTTGCGATCGAGACCAGATCAAGATCTCGGCCGCGGCACAAGAAGAAAAATTGATCGTCGATCGATTGAGATCTTTCATTATACGGACTTTTTCCGTGGGATATCTGCTAGTCGGGACGCCGCGCGAACAAAATATTGGCCCCGTCGCCCCTTATTTGAGGTAAAGTTTTAGTGGATACGGACGGGTCTTTCGGCGACGGCGTTGTTAGCAGCACGTTTTTTCTTCAGTGCCTTGTCCCGAACAAGTCAAGCCTCAACGTCTGGCGCGGCTTTGTCATCGTGGGATTCCCTGACAGAGCCGCATCCGCCGGAATTTCCGAAACAGCTGGATTCATGCCTGGGCCAAGCAAGCAGAAGGCTGTCGTTTTCTTCACACCGGAGTGGACGGCGCTCGTAAAATACTTTGCAGCGCGGGCCGAGACCACAGATTAATTGGACCATCACCGGCAGGTCGGCCCTTTTAAGCTCGTCTAAATAAGCTCATCTGAAAGAGAGGCATCCCTGGGATGTGGGATGTAAGAATGCGGCCGATCCAAGTGCTGACTCTCGACTCCCTTCTCTCTGGGCCAGGCCGACAGCATGAAAGAGTTCTGCGCAATGCGATAATGAACTTGATCAAAAACGGCATATATCTCAAGAGGGTCTGCAAAACGCCTTCACCGTTCATGAATCATGAATGACGAATCTGTCATTTCAAATGATGATTCGTCTTCCGATAGTTGATTAGTCCTTCAGCTGAAAACTGTCAAACTTTTACATGGGATGGTCCAATATTGATCTGTCAGACTTTAAATCCCGTATCCAAGGACTTGGGCATCGGAACACTCCGCTGTCGGATGGGCCTTAAACTTCGATTTTATCCACCTCATCTATCTGCAGGTGTCCGTATTCATCCTAGTCAGGTACGCAAGGCCTTATTCCTTGCGCATTTGGAAAGCTGAGTCCCTGATCAGCACCCGACGATCCCAAAATGCCATCTCAGTTGCGGGTTCGTGGTTTTCGTTCCATTTTTCTCACCGAGAGCCCACCCAGACTCGACGACCGAGTGTGATCCAAGAGTCCCAATTCAATGAAAGGAATCATCTTGTGCCATGATTGTTTCGAAATCTATTACAGCTGGACAGTCAATCGCAACATGAAGCGTTGACAGACGGCAAACATATTACCACTTTGGGCGATCCGCAATCGCCGTGCTGACTATAGTAGAATGCCATGATTCAGCCTTCAGGCCATCGTTAGTAGCTTCCGGCACTATCGAAGAGCTAGTTGACGGATCTGCTAATACTCGCGGAACTCAAACCAGTCAGAATGCTTGAAACCCGGTGGCTTGGTTTGTTGATCATGGACTAATTATTTGACGGGAAGCCTTATATAGCATCCGCCTTCCGCCCTGCTTCCCGATGGCCCGAACGGTACTGCTCAGCTCAGCCTTCTGTTGCCTGGCCGTCGTTATCCTATACCAATTTGTGGTAGTTACACTCGCTCTCCTTCGGGAATCATACAATCATTCAAGATGCATTTCACGACCATTTGCAGTGCGCTCTTCATTGGCGCAGCTGCTGCTGTGCCATCAACACACCTCAAGCTCCCGGTCCGCCCATTGAGAATCAGAGATGACAACACCACCGCTGATGTCTCTGATGCCGGCCCTACGCTCAACTACCAGGACATGAACCCCTTCAACGTCACTCAAGGAGTTGTCAACAATGGAACCAAGCTCTCCCACAAGATCTGCTGGTCTCAGGGTGTCCTGACCGATGACATGTTTGTCAACTGGACTCACTTCAAGGCCAACGGTGCCAACTTGGGAGGCTGGCTCGAAAAGGAGAAGACACACGACCCTATCTGGTGGGCATCTTTCGGTGGTGCCGCCTCCGAGGCAGTGGATGAGTGGAACCTCTGCGGTGAGCTCGGCGACGAGTGCGGCCCTGCCCTCGAGGCACGATATGCAGAGTTCCTCAACACAACGACCATCGATCAGCTTGCCAGCGTCGGTGTCAACACCCTGCGTATCCCTACAACTTACCAGGCCTGGGTTGATGTTCCCGGCTCTCAGCTCTACCACGGAAACCAACTCACCTACCTTCGCGAGATCACCCAGTATGCCATCGAGACATACAGCATGCACATCATCATTGGTCTTCACTCCCTGCCCGGTGGTGTCAACAACCTCGACATTGGCGAGGGTCTGATGCGCGACGGCTGGTTCTACAACGAGACCAACCTGGACTACAGCTGGCAGGCCATTGACAAGATCCTCGAGTTCGCCGAGGAGAGCGGATCCCTCAACGCCTTCACTATTGCCCCCATCAACGAGGCCAGCGACGACCTGTCGTCCTTTGGTACCGCCGCCGGTCTCTCGGACAATGCCACCACCTGGATCCTCAAGTACATGGACGGTGTCTTTGACCGCGTCGAGGCCGTCGACAAGCGCATCCCCGTCATGCTCCAGGACTGCTTCAAGGGCGCATCCTTCTGGGCTCCCCTGTTCGACACCTCCAAGAACCTGGTCTTTGACTCCCACGTTTACTACTTCGCCGCTGCTGGCACCTACTCCGCATGGGTCAACCCCGCCGTCTGTGGACAGGCCGAGTACATTGCCGAGGAGACGACCTTCCCCGTCTTCATTGGCGAGTGGGCACTCCAGGTCATGTACAACAACACCCTCGACGGCCGCAAGTCCATCTTCGACACCCAGCGCTACGCCTGGCAAAAGTACGTCTCTGGAGGTTCCTTCTGGACCGCCGTCTCCTACGCCACCACCGAGGTCGACGGTGAGGGTACCCAGAGGGACTACTGGAGCTACATCGATCTCATCAACGCCGGTGTCATCACCAGCGCTACCAACAGCAGTTACTGCTAAATCTTTACTAGAGCAAGGCAATAAGCTGTTGTGGAGACGGTATCGTGAGGACTGGGGTGTGAAGATGTTCCCAGTGGTCGCATGTCAGCTCTTACAGCAAACAATCCTTCATAAACGATTTACGAGTATTCATATTTAATCAATAATGTATAAAGTCCAACTACTACCTGGTAATTGACTTCACTTCACTTCAAAGTCAGCTCCAGTCAGATGAATGCCACGTAAATGTTGATGTACTAAAGATGAAGCCATAGTAGAGGTGAAGGTCAGGCGACGAACAGGCGTTGATCAATGATCTGGTAACTTCACAAAATCCGATCATGAAATTCGCACACGCAAGTCCCGCTTTCACAGGGTATGAATATTTCAAGACATCTGCAAGCATAATATCCATAGATTGGCCAGAAAGCATGGATGATGCCAGGCTATAACAAGGGAAGGATCAGTCTATTCAATCTCAAACACCTCAGGACCTTCTGCAAACAGGGCAGAATCTCTAAGTAACTGCTCACTTTTATACACTGAAAACAAGCCCACTCTCATCCACCTGTTGAAATGTTCGTCTCTCTTCAGTATCATGACGCCGCATACCTTTCTTATGCACCCTATTAACACACAGCGCCACCGATTGCCCTGTTCAGCCCTCAGATAATGCGCAAAAGAATTTTCTGAGTTTGCGCCTTGGGAAAGATGCAACTGTGCCTCGTATTTGACTCCTTGCCAGATTATTACCCACGATCCAAAGCCACTCTTCCCGTGAGATGACTCGTAACCGAGCATATTCGTCGGAATTATGAGTGCTTCTATTTTTAATTTTGTGTACGGGCTCAGCCCATAACCAGTATTGCTGCCGAGCAATGACAAAAATATAGCCTTGCCATCAGTGACATTCATCAGTTCAATGCGACGGATCAAGCTTGTACTTCTATCCTCACCCGCCCCATGATACTTGATTCGACCACTCCAACCTGCCCAGCTCCACGATGGAAAATTGGGTCGCCGGCGTGGGGTATCTGACTCTTCCCAGCAATCGGTTGCGTGAAACCACATTAATGAGCGGGAAAAAGAAGTATCTATTCTCTCATGTTGGGAGACGCCCAAGTAGGGTAACCCATAAACCTCATAAATCGGTCGCTTCCGCCTGGCGAAGCGGCGCATGACCCCAGCCAAAGCGATGTAAGAATCTGAGTCGAATCGCAGCTTCCGTGCCGTGTACTGTTCGATGGAGCTGAGATACCAGGGGAAGAGTTTATACCGTGGCATGGAGTTGAAATCAAATTGACCGAATCGCAGGCGCTCGTTTCTGTCGAACACGCCTGCACGAAAAGCGTCGTCCATCTGCGTCTTGTTATCGACATGCAAGAGATCAAGAGGGCTGATGAGACTCTCGTAACAGTTCATAGCATTACACTCAAAGTAAACCTGGTCCTCGAGAAACACTAGCCGTCGGCGACTGAGTACTGCTTCTTGAAAGGTCCAGCCCCGAGAAGACCACGTAGACTGCCGAATAGCGCAGTGAGGATCTTTGGCCGTCCAAACTACGTTCAGATGACCACCGACAGAAACTGTTTCTGGCCAAGACGTACGCTTGCTTGATGTACCTGGAAGCCCGTGACTTTCATCCTGGCCAGCTGCGGCGATGATGGTCAACTGTGCTTTCTCGTAAATGACATCCATTTTTGGAATTTGTAGCTGCTTTTCAACCGAGTTGTGTTGGTCGATACACAGCTTATCTACCCAAAGATACTGGTATCCGAGAGACTTTGTGACACAAATTGCATCAGAAACAACCTTGGGAAAGGCTGACGGCAACACTCTGCGGTCTTGATCATCGTGTACAACATAATTCTCAACCGGATCGGATTGGCCCCAGACGTAACTCAGTGCAACGTATTGGCTCTCAACAGTAGCCACCTCTATGGTTAGTGTGTTGCAGTTGAGAAGCTTGATGCCATGGGCCTCGGAGTTCGATGACAAACAGAGCGTCTTGTGGTGGTGGTCACAGTACTCAATCCATGACAAAGCTTGGCGAGCATCGAACATCGTCGAGGGCTGTCGGGCCAGAAACATTCTTCCCGCAACATCATGCTGAAGTACGGCGCATTCTCTGGTCTGAACGTGTTCCTTCACGACGGAACACAAGTTCGCCTCCTCCAGAGCAGGTTGAAAGTATTTGGGAACTATGATTAGAACCATGGGCATGATTACTCCTTGGTCCTTTTGAGCAGTCCACTTTCTGGTCGCCGCCTGCGAATTTCGCAGGAACGGAAACACCCGGAGTTCGTCGTCGACGTCGAGTGTATCCCGTCCGTAGAGCGCATCGTAGGCATCCAAGTCTAAATCAGGCCGAAAGTGGTTGATCTGCTCGTGAGAGAGACGAGAACGATGCAACATGGGACATAAAAGGCAGTCATTCTTGGGTAGTGCCCCTCGAAAACGTCTTCCGACATCAAGAATGAAACGGCCAACTCGTGGGCAAGGGCGTGAAGCGGCAGCATTAAAGTCGATTTGCGCGCAATCGCGACATAGTCGCTGATTTGTCTCCATCGATGGTCGTATGGAACGGCTTCCTTGAATCCCTGATCTTATTCGATCATCACTGGGCTGCTCAGTGTCGTTATCAGAAGCTGAATGTGATTCATCGCTACGTTGTTTAGGCATCGGTTGATTTTTCGTTTTGTTGGGCTGTAGTTATGCGTGGTAATTGCAAAATGGGTGATCTTGAGTCTGCAATCACTGAGGAGCCTTTCATATCCGAAGGCCGGCAATCACCAATCCCCGCATCCCTTTGCAACGGAGGGTGCATATCATTCCCATCCCTGCTTGTTGAGAGTTCCGGCCAGGCCAAAATCACGCAAGTCCTCACCGCTTGCGGGGGTTCCTTATAAAAGTTTGTATGCGCGGATTGATTTGAAATACTGGAATGATCGGATGAACGACAGGCGAGGATGAAGAATGATGGTCGAGAGTGTGATATATTTCTTGAACGCTTGTTGGCGGGGCTAGACCCCGCAAATTTCATTGTGGGCTCAACACCACGCCCGCTAACAGCACTCTCTCACCACCCATGTAGGTAACATGCTTCACGGCAAGAAGATTGCCTCAACATGGTACATATGTAGATATATAACGAAGCAAAGCACGATTTTGTACGCTTACAATTCATATTATTAGAAGAAAATTGCACAATGTGTCTATCCATTATATCCTACCCCTTTGCAAGAACTGATCTGGGATATCGACATGCTTACAACGTATGTATTCGCACAAGTTCTTGCCGAGACTGTCAAAGCTGCTAGTGGAGTTGAAGCCTCGATCCAGATGATCTTTTAGCAAAAAGTGTACCGCGCGAATATTGGGGAACTCGCATCGGTCAATTTGCCTACCCACGTCATCCTTGCCCAGCAGCTCCCGGAGTTTGGAGGTGCTCAGCATCGTTCGGAACCAGTCCCACTCGTCGTCATGACGGACAAAGAGGCCGAGATTGCAGTTCGAGCTCTTGTCCCCAGATCGGCCGAGGACGACGTGGCCAAGCGGTGCACGAGTGGTAGGACCGAAACTGGCGAGGTCTACCGGGCTCGCAGTGTCATAACTCGGCTGCTCTCGCTCATAGGTCTTAACATTTGTCGGAGGAGGAATGTCAATCACGGTTCCGTCGGGTAGATGAGCCGTCTCATGAACAAATGTTTGAGGCATCAAAGTGACCCAATACTCGAAGAACGGACGACCGATGGCCGTGCGCATGTCGACCGCCATGGTACCTCCAGGGTAGCTCTGGAGCAGGTTCTCAATGCAGTACCTGGCGAAAGAGCCACGGTCGGAGTCAACAAAACTCGACCCGGAAAGGATATCAGGATCTGCTGTTTGAGCAAAGATGCGACAGTCCACGGTAGCTTCCTCCTGGCTGCTGGGATCTTGTGGGACAGCTCCAGCAATCATGAACTTGAGGCATGAGAACTTGTTCACTTCATCACCCATTCGAGCCTTGGTTTGCCGTTCGATCATGGCAAGCTTCTCTGGTATATCCAAGCCAGTGAGGTAGACTGTGACCACAAAGTCAGCGATGTCTGAAATATACTTCGAGCAATGTACCGACGAGGCTCTTGTGGCATGCTCATTTTACTCCACCAATATCACCAGAGGTTGGTCACTTACAGTGAAACTCTGCTTGCCAGCCACCTTTCGCCGTAAATCCAACTGGGATATCAGGTTAGCTTTATTTGTCATGTCTCATATGTCGTTGGAACAGTTGCAAACCTTTTGTTGTCGCTGGTGGAGGAAGACCTTTGACTCCGGAGATATGGACCTCGTTCTTCGCAATTTGCTTCAAAACGATGTCCTCGATTGAAGCAGTCACGTCCGAGTTATAGTATAGAGGACCCTGGATTTCGTAAAGTAGCTGACTTGCAATTGTTGCAATCGTTACCAGCCCATCCTTGCCCTTCTCCATTGAGATGACTGCTTCTCCCTTTTCATCGATGGCGGCGGTAGGATCTGCCCATATATCAGTACAAAGGCTTCATAGCGATGCATTGGAGATCAAGACACCACTCACAGCCCATATCAAGATCGTTGGTTCCCAGATCCTTGAAGCCCGAGTAGTAGCCGCCAGTAGCATACGTGCTGCACTCGATAATATGGCCAATCATCAAGGCGCCGGCGAGTTCCTTGAGGTTATCCCTTGTCCAGCCGTGCCACCACATGGCCGCTCCTACAGTGACAGATGCATCCGCGACGCGACCACATAGAACGATGTCTGCACCGCCTTGGAAGCATGCTGCGATGCCTGTGCCTCCCAGGTAGCATTGAGCGCAGATAGGCTCAAATCCCCAATCTTTGATCGGCTTGTTTGCTGGAAGATTTAGAAAAGGCTCTCCTATATAGTAATCAATTAGTTCTCATCTCCGACGTGCTGCACTTGTAGTAGACTCGCCTTGACGATATAACTGCAATGCCTCATCTGTCACATCATCGCCGTCGACAACACCAATCTTGAGATCAACACCATGCTTTCTGATCAGCTCCTTGACGGCTTCGGCCAGACCGTGCACGTCGCTAGCACCAGCATTGACAGCGACCTTGACGCCCTTTTTCGCCAGCCAGGGAATCGCCGGATCGATCTCCTCGAGAAAGTATGGTTCGTAGCCCTTGGCGACCATGGTCGAGCCCGAGCTCATCTTTTGCTTGGCCAGGTTGTCGCGCTTGTCGGAGCCGCGCAGCGTCATGTTGCACTCTGACATCCAGTCGCCCGTGATCACGTCAATGTCTTCGTTCTTGGCCATGTCGTGCATCGCTCGCTTGCGATCGTAGACGCCTGCGTGCAAACTGTCAGTGGTGATTATCGCGAAGATTGAGACGGATGTGATTACCTCCAGAACAACCGGCGATTCGAATAGGCCGTTTCGGCTGCGTGCCATTTCCATTCTGTGCTTCCACTCCATTTGGGGGATCTTGACTGATGGGTGCCATAATAATGTGAGAGTCACTGATTACGAGCTTAGTAGAGCTATAGTGAAGAAAAAACATCACAAATTCAATTTTGATGTCTGTGTATATGGATATATTGGACTTATAACAAAGCATTATCCGTATAATATGGTTACACATGGTCAATGGTTCTACTCCATGCCGGAGTATGATTTCCTGCCATTCAATATCTGACCACCCCCAAATATTTCAGTGTTGAAGGGTGCTGTGTTTTGGTGTTGAGCACTGAAAGCCGACGCTAATGATTCAGTGTTGCCACTGCTACGAAAGCTGCATGGGCGGCAGTCTATAGCGAGCGCCCCGCATCAGCCATCGTTGGGGTACCGTTTAGCACTGACGATTGGGGCAGATCTACCATACTATGTCTAAATGGAGCACTGAACTGATTCATTATGGTTTGTAATGGCAAGCTTGTTCAGTTCATAGAGTTCAGAGGCCGTTGGAACATGTAATAGATTCATCGTACTGTACACTCATAATGGAGGAAAACTAGGTACTTTTGATTACAAGATATACTGAAATTATTGCGCGTATACCAAAATAATCTCAATTTTATAGCTTGGGTCTAATGGGTGTGTCCAACGAGCACAATCCGCTCCTCATCTGCACCATTTCCTTCCTCAGGATCTTGCCGGTCGGATTCTTGGGGAGCACCTTGATCTGCCAAACACCGCCCCGCAACTTCTTGTAGCCACTAACTTGACTGTCAATTGCTGTTTGGACCTCTCTAAGTGCTCGCAGCACAGTGGCATCGCCCTTGAAACCCTCCTTCAGAATGACCCATGCCGTGGGCAACTCTGTGAGCTGGCTCTCATCCCAAATAGCACCTACACCACCCTCCACCACATTTGGGTGCGAATTCAAGTAGCTTTCGAGCTCAGCAGGCGACACCTGGAACCCTTTGTACTTGATCAACTCTTTGGTCCGACCTACCACGCTGATCCTGCCCGCTTGATCAATCGTGCACACGTCGCCAGTATTGTACCAGCCCGACATGGGAAAACCTGCTTTCGTGGCATCGTCATTGAACGCATAACCCCTCGTGATATTCGGACCACGTAGCCATAATTCCCCAGGACCGCCTTCGTTGGCATCCTCAGAGGTGCCCTCCTTCTTGAGACAGGCCTCGATATTGGGCAGGAGCTTTCCTACGGCACCCTCGGGGACGTCCTCGCCGAGTTTCTGATAGGCGACGTAGCCCGCGGCCTCTGTCATGCCGTAGACCTGAATCAGCCGCCACGGCGCGCGCTGATACAGTCGCTCGAGTAGTGCCTTCTTGAGCGGTGCGCCTCCGACATTGATGATCTTTGCGTGCGAAAAGTCATGTCGTGATGTCACGTCCGAGTTGGCCAATGCAAGGACCACACTGGGGACGCCCTGGAAGTTGGTCGCCTGATTCGATCCTACCAGGGCTGCGAATTGTTCGAGATTGTACGAAGGCATCGCATGGTGGAGCATGCCGGTCCATGGCCCCAGGAACAGCGGCATGGTCGTCATGGCGATATGGGCCCAAGGCGTGAAGGCGACTGTCTTTGCTCCGGGATGGAATTGCTTGGGATCGTGGTGGTAGAGCTGGTGGCAATTGGAGACAAAGTTGTAGTGTGTCAGCTCGACTCCCTTTGGTCTTCCTGTCGTGCCAGAGCTGAGGTGTATGGAAGCCAAACGCTTCGATGTGTCACTCCAGTGCGGAATCGGACGAGGTTCATCTGACCAAAAGTCTTCGGGGACGTGTTTCAGTCCTGGTGACTTGCAGATTATCGTGAGTAATCTGGGATTTGACCAATTTATGCCCACAGTGATGAGCTCTTGCTGGGCCAACTCAATGGCCTCGGTCACCACCGGCACAATCTCGCCATAGGCAACGACAAAGTCAGGTCGAGAGACGGACAATGCATGCCCTATCTCTGCAGCCTTGAGTGCATGATTGACTGGACAGACGACGCCCCCAGCCCAGAGGATGGAGTGAAATATTTCTAAGAAGTCGACACTATTCGGAAGTATAATGGCCCATCTGGCCTGGTCACGAGGTTTGAAGGCCGCATGAAGGCCGCCTGCAATTCTTCCTGCACGAAAGCGAAGCTGGCCGATGGTAAGACTTCGGTTCGTAAGGCTGTCTTTTGCTATGAGATGAGACTCTGGGAGCCCTTCGGCATACGCAGAGCTGTGAAGAAGCTCTGTGAGATTTTGGTCTGGAGGGATAGGAATTGATTTGGAGCAATAGACCTTCATCGTTTGTGGTGGATCTGCGACTGCGCCGGTTTCTGCCACGATACGGCACGTTTATGGAAAGACTTCCTACTTCTGAGCCCCTCACTCGGGAAGCCATTGTACCCTCTTTGAGCTCTCGCTCGAATTTCCCATACTGGATATTATCTTCCCGTTAATCAGCTTATGGACTCCCGATCGCAGCTCTCCCGTGTCACAGAGCCGGCGACATCCTCATGCATCAGGCGTAAAGTATTTGACCACCAAGTATGATACCAAGGCACTATCATGATATACGGCTATCGCATAAGCCATCATCCAATAAAACAATGTTAGTAACACTCCAATGCAGGCCTGGGGTCCCCGCGTCTGAATGCGTATTCGCTTGCATGCAGCACTGAATCATTAGCACATTGATCCATGCAGGTGCATCACTTTTAAAACTGCCGGAACCATTTTCCGAGAATTCCGTATCGCGGCACTGGAGGTAATCATTGAGGCAAAGATACTTTCCGTACCATTGGCTAGAAACACTGCTCTATACGCAGCGACATCAACAGTCTCTCTGCGCAGGAAAGACAACGCGAACTGAGGTCTACAGCCGATTTGATCGTATGTTTGTTGGTAAGATGAGTATGCAGAACTCAGAAAAGGGCAAGCAAGATCGTCCCATCAGAATTGGGAATGCATCTGGTGCCATTGGCGATGGCATCGACCAAGTTTACAAACTGGCAAAGTCGGGAGCAGTCGATGCAATCACTGCCGACTACCTTGCTGAGTTCAACATTGCGTGGAAAGCAATCGAGCTGTCACATAACCCGGAATTAGGCTACGAGTCCAATTTCCTCGAGCAGCTGGCCTGGGAGAATGGTGATGCTGCTCGGATTGTTGCTGAGAAGCACATCAAGATCGTCCATGACGGCGGGGCTCTCAACCCCAAAGGCCTGGCCGTCAAGGTCGACGAATATCTCAAGAGCCTAGGCATATTGGACGTGAAGGTTGCTGCTGTTACGGGCGACAACCTGACAGAAAAGCTTCGCGAAAATCAGCTTGGCAGTATAAAACATCTCGATCTAGCCGAAACGTTTCTCGAAGCAAGGAAGGATGACATACTGGCAGCAAATGCATACACCGGTCACTCTGGCATAGTTCGCGCACTACAAGATGGCGCCGACATTGTGATCTGTGGACGATGCTGCGATGCGAGTCCCGTAACGGGACTTGCGTCTTGGTGGCATGGCTGGGGTCACACCGAGTACGACAAGCTTGCCAGTAGTCTCATGGCTGGTCATCTCATTGAATGTGGCGCATACGTGACTGGTGGCAACTTTTGCGGTGCTCCAGAGATTGAGCAACTTCATCACGTTGGCTACCCGATCGCGGAGATCTCGCAAGACGGAGCCGTGATTATCACCAAACCGCCTGGCACTAACGGAGCCGTCACGGTCGACACGTGCAAGGCGCAATTGCTCTACGAGATCCAGGGACCAATCTACTTGAATCCCGATGTGGTGGCCGACATTGAGCGAGCCCGACTGGTGCAAGTTGGAAAGGACCGTGTAAAATTGTCTGGTATGAAAGGTTCGGCACCACCGCCTACGACAAAACTTGCAGTGTGTCTACTGGGCGGTTGGCAGGCAGAGATCTCAGGTTACTGCGCCGGCCTCGACACGGATTTCAAGTTCAACATGATGAAGGATCAAGTTTTACGCCAGATAAATCCAGAAGACTTTACGACTTTCAGCATTGAAAAGTATGGGTCACCGAGCGCTGATCCTCAGTCACAAGCCGAGTCCACAGTCCAGATTCGCCTGTTTGCGCAATCGCCCAAGAAGGAGGCCATGATGCAATTCCGGCGCGCCATCTTTTACAACGGCATGCAAGGATACTGCGGGCTTCACTTGTCCATGGACTGGCGCACTATGGAGCCGAAGCCCTACGTCAAGTATTTCCCTGCCTTGATTTCGCAATCAGAGATTCCGCTACAAGTACAGATACTAGGAGCAAATGAAGCAGGCGTAAATGTAGAGGCTAGAGGCCTTGTCGACTGTGCGCCAGCTGCTCCAGCGCAACGAAGTCATGAGGTTCACAGACCAATTGATATAGATGCATGCTGGCCTAGGACTACATTGCGGCCTTTGGGGGATCTGGTGTTTGCGCGAAGTGGTGACAAGGGCGGTAATGCCAATGTTGGATTCTGGGTTCGGCATGAGGCTGCCTGGCCCTGGCTGCAGTCCTTCCTAAGCAGTGAGAGATTGATAGCACTGCTGGGAAATGATTGGGACGACAAGTATGCCGTTGAGCGCTGCGAGTTTCGGCACTTGCACGCTGTTCACTTTGTTGTCAAGGGCATATTGCAAGACGGCGTCAGCAGTTCCTCGATACTGGATGGATTTGGCAAGAGTTTTGGAGAGTTCCTTAGGGCTCGACATGTCGCTCTTCCGAATCAACTGGTCGAGATAGAGGATGATTTGAGAAAGCGATCACGAAAGCAGCATTTTGAATCTAGACTTTGATATGTACTAAGAATATTATTATCATACAATTGGCACTTTCTGCGTCCTAGATCTATGTTAATGTGCAAGCTTGACTGCAGGACCAGTTTATCATAGCGTTTATGGGGACGTAAATCTGGAGAGTTATGGTTATCTCGATGGATATCAGTTGTCTGTTTTGAGTATGAAAGGAAACAATACAACGTGCACAGGAGTACAATCTACTCCGCCCAAAATGCACCGTCAGTGAGTGTTACTGGGATGTTTTACCGAGGACTCGCTATGAGCAGTGCTTGGTGCAGCACATGTCAGTGGTTCGATCGCTAATTTACCCTGGTCCTTCGCAAGTAACAGGGTTCGGCGGCTAATACACACTATAAAGACGCTGCGATGAACATTACATTGTATCTCCAGCTGCTTGCTCCCTACCCCAAGCTTACAACATTGTCGCGAAGGAGGCAATCGAATTTTGCAAAACCAAAACACACAAATGGCAGAACATCGTCCAGTCAGGAATGCTTCTGGTCGCTACGACAATGTCGACTTTCGCAAAGCTGCTGGTTTCAAATATCCGCCAATAAAGTGCAGCTATAATCGCCGCGACGTTTTGTTATTCGTGAGCCAGAACCCAGACATAGTCCTGTCTGCTGCTATCAACTAAATGATTGTCAGGCCAATGCAATTGGAGCGCAAAAGGACGAGTTGCACTTTCTCTATGAGCTGCATCCCAAATTTGCTATATTTCCAACGTTTCCGATCAATCTGGCATTCAAACAGACAGACCAAGATGTATTTGACTTTATTGCTCGTACTGTGAGCGCCGATGTCCCCGGAGTGCCGCCATTCGATGCGCAGAGATCTGTCGATGGCGAACGAGGAATCAAAATCTTGCGACCACTGCCTGTCAGTTCCAAAAGTCTCGAGCTAGAGATTCATAACAAAGTCGTCGGAGCCTATGACAAAGGTTTGTGTATAGTTCACACTACTTTCGAGAGAGACGACTGACATATAGTGTACGCAGGCGGAGCCATGATTCTGGAAACTGAAGGAGAACTTATTGACGTCAAAACGGGACTTGTCTATGTCAAACTCACATCCACCGCATTCGGTATTGGTCAAGGAGGATACGGAGGACCGAGGGGACCGTCCAAGCCAAATGCGCTCATTCCAAACCGCCCTCCAGACGCTATTCACAATTTCAAGACCACACCCGAGATCGCTCTTCTGTACCGATTATGCGGTGACTATAATCCCATGCATGCGGATGATGAGTTTGGGCAGCGCGCTGGATTCAAGGGCTCCATTCTACAGGGCTTGGGCACCTGGAACATCGCGGCACATGGACTCCTAAGAGAGCTTGGGAACTCGGATCCCTCCCGGCTCATGACATACAGCGCTAGATTCAAGAGTGTGGTATATCCAGGGGATGAGTTGGAAACACGCATGTGGATTGTTGCATCAGGCAATGGTATAGATGACGTTCTGTTTGAGACGGTCGTCAAAGGAGACGGCAGAGTGGCCCTTTCCAATGGTCAGGCTAAGGTCAAACAAAGTGGCAGTAAACTATAGTCAGTGTATTTTCAAATTAGTGCTTCATTTCGAAAATGTCAATGTATAGTCGCTACAAATGTGAAGGTCTCCAGACTGGGTTCCTCTTTTCGCGGTACGCTGCCAACCCTTCGGTAGCATTGGCACTTCTGAGCATGGCCTCAGCGTATATCTCTTGACCGCGCATAGTCGCTCGACTAATGCCCGTTTCCCAAGCCTCCCGAGCCCCGAGACGGGATATGATTACACTATCAGGACAAAGCGCGGCGATTTCAGATGCATAATCGAGGGTTCGTTCTAGCAGTCTCTCTTGAGGCACAATCTCTTTGACAAGACCCCAGCTCACGGCTTCTTCGATAGTGAGAGTTCTCCCGGTCAGACACAAGTCCATGGTCCGGTGATTTCCGAAAAGAACCATGCATCGAGGTAGCGCCCCGGCCAGTGCCACGACGCCACGGAGGACCTCAGGGAGGCGGAACGTCGCGTTTGGCGACGCAAAGATGACATCCGAATTCAATACAATTTCAAAGCCTCCGCCTACTTGCAGTTTAGAACGAGCTCACAGCAATCCAAAAACACGTTTCCTTACCATGAGCATGGCCGTTGCATGCGACAACGATGGGTTTCTTGCCAGTCCGATTGGCCATGCCACCAAACCCTCCCACTGGATATTCGTGAGCGACAGAGTTGGTATTTTTGATATCTAGGCGCTGTTTCAAGTCCATGCCGGAGCAAAAGGCCTGATCCCCGGCGCCGGTGAAGACGGCACATCGCAGCTCGGGCTCGGCGTCATACCATCTCCACAAGAAGCCGAGTTCAATAGTCGCCTCTACGGGGAGGCAGTTTCTATACTCTGGTCGATTGATGGTGACGAGAAGGACATGTTTTCGTGGAAACGAGATCAAGCTATGTTGCAAGGCGGGATAAGGGTGCTGTATCCATTCAGGTACCGGATTGGTCGTCGTAGGGCTGGACATTGTGGTGCACTGAAGACAACTGACGCCCAATACGCTATCATTGATCAATTTCTTGGACATGCAACGAAGTCTAGGCCAGTGTATAGGTGTCTTACTTAGCAAACCACACACACTCGGACTGCCATGCTGCACCACCTCATTGTACCTTTGCCTGCTTCGGTCAACGTTTGCCGTCTTTTGTATTTGCACATGTAGCACGGCAAGACTCTTATGCACCTGCATGATCAGGATTGGTCGGACCCTCCAGCGATACGACCCTGCAGACGCTGAATCATTACATCGTTCGGCTCCCGTGTCTTACCCCAGGTTTGCGGGGTCATACGCGGATAGACCGGGATGGTGCATCATGGTAAATGATTGCCGATATCATGAACCTAGCAATGGCGACAGGGGGCTTGCGAGGGTTGCGTATGCTGACTGAAGGCCTGTTACTGAATACGCTGGTGCATGGATTGAACAAGCGACGCGAACTAGTATACGGTAGAAGGTACCTGCGAAATGGGCGCCAATTGGCGAAGGCTCCTGAGTTTCTAGCTAGGGCCCTGACTTTGGTACTGTTAGTAGATGTATGGTGTTGTCAGGCTTTGATTACTGCGATCAAATTTTATTCAATCGAGAACACTATTGATCAGAAGTTGAGCAGCAACCGTTGTGTGAATAATAGTATCAGATACTCTTTACGACCCCCAAGATGTCTCCAACAGAGACACAACCGCCTCCAACACCAACATTTCTCAAGCTATCATATCCAGCGCCACGAGTCCTTCTAATTCGTATGGATCGCCCCAAAGATCTCAATGCCATGTCCACGACGGCTCAGTGGGAAATGGACTCGGTATGGAAATGGTTGGATCTTGAACCTAACCTGAGCGTCGCCGTCATCACGGGTACGGGTCGGGCCTTTTCCGCAGGGGCCGATCTCAAAGAATGGAATAATTCCATGTCTGACGATGCGGATCCTAAGAGTCGAATGGGCAATGCGCCCGCCTTCAAACCTCTTTCGCGGCGGCTGGGGAAGAAACCCGTAATTGCTGCCGTCAATGGGTTGGCCATGGGAGGGGGTTGCGAGTTCATAGTCAATTGTGGTATGTTCTCCATCAGCACCGGGTCGGACATGTTTCTAATCGCACGACAGATCTTGTGGTTGCTGCCGAAGATGCCTCTTTTGGGCTTCCCGAGGTGAAACGAGGACTGGCTCCGATAGGCGGTGCTCTACCGCGTTTGATAAGGACAATTGGCTTGCAGCGGGCGTCGGAATTTGCGCTCACGGGCAGGAAAGCCAGCGCACAGGAGTTACTGACGTGGGGCTTGGTAAACAAGGTCGTCCCCAAGGATCAAGTTGTGGACGAAGCAGTGAAATATGCTGTAGAGATTGCCGCAAATAGTCCAGATGCAATAATATGCACGAGAGCTGGGCTCAGGCAGGGCTGGGAGACGGCTTCGGTCGAGAGAGCAGTAGAGATCACGCTGGAAAGAGAGTTTGCCGAGCTTCAAAGAGGGGAGAATATCCTCGAAGGATTGAAGGCATTCTCAGAGAAGCGACAGCCATCGTGGAAAGGAAGTCGCCTCTAAAGTGCCTTTTGTCTTTCTCCCTGCAATACTTAGATTTCGTCAAATTAGTTGAGCTCAGACTCGAGGCGCGCCTCGTAGAACGATCAAAATAGCTTCTTAGATCTATAATCCATGGTATACAACGGAATCGTACGTCGTTTGCGAATAGAGATGCCCAGCTTGGGATACTATCTGTCTCAAAGGTACATGCATGGCGCGGTTCATGGCGTCCAAAAACGATTGGTCCGATAGGAGTAAAGCTACCTACTCGTGGTCTACGCCAAGCACTTGTTGCACCGTACGCCCTCGGGCGTATTCGCTTGCTGTTGCCCGTCAGGTCATATTACTAATGATTCAGCATCATCCCTGCACCAGTCGTAAAGGACCTCCCCTCCGATATACTACTAGACACCTAGCCAGTATTGCTCTGCCGTATGGCTGAACTTCCCCGCCAGATCCTTTAGATCAATGAAGTGGGGGTCGTATATCTGCCCTTTCCGTATAGTAAATTCGTTACCTTGCGTCTTCAAAAGCTTTTGTGAGTGAGGCCTGGAATCAAGTTTTGTGATTGTCCTGCAAAAGTTCTGTTCAGACTGTGCAGCTCCCTTTCTTCGTCCCACCGACGCTTTTTTTGTGTACGTAAATACCATTGTACTCAAATGGAACCCATCAAGGAGGAGAGCAGAGCTGCCCAGACGGAGGAAATTGAAAAGATACACGAAGGACGTGGCTTTGAAGACGATGCTTCTTCGATCAGTCCGGAGGCCCTGGGCGACGACTTGCCAGAAGGCTACTTCTACTCAGTGCAGTTTCTCGGCGCTTTGACCGTAAGTGGTACGAGTTCAGACACATATGGCTATAGCTAATTATGATTAGGGGTTCTGTCTATCCGCAATCTCTGCCTATATATTCCTCCTCTTTCCGACAAACATCCTTACGTACATCAACGCGGACATTGGCCCAAGTCCGTACATCGCATGGGTCAACATCGCAAGGACGTTGGCGCTGTCCTTTACTTATACTATCCTCGGTCGATTGTCGGATCTGTTTGGACGTCGCTGGTTCTTCATCGGCGGGAACATTGTCGCTCTAGTCGGCATCATAGTCTGCGCTCTCGCTCAAAATGTTAATACACTGATCATCGGCAGTGCTGTTTATGGTCTTGGTGAGACTGTCCAGCTCAGCTTTAATGTCGCAGTTGGGGAGCTGGTCCCAAACAAGTACCGACCAATGGTTCTATCATTCATCTTTCTCACCAATGCACCTTTTGCCAGTTTTGGGCCAATCATGGGTGAGACAAGACAGTTCTTCACATATAAAACATTGCCCAACAATGGCTGATCGAAACACAGCACGAAAGTTTATCGAGGTTCCGTCTCTTGGGTGGCGCTGGTGCTATTATATCAACATCATTGCCGTTGGTCTTGCCATTGTGCTTTTATACTTCTTTTATAACCCGCCCACGTTTGAACTACTGCACGAACGCAAAGGAAAGAAGGAGATACTGAAAAAGCCCGACTGTGAGTGAATATGATCATGAAATAGCAGAATTCAGAATACTAATAGTGTCTAGACCTTGGAATATTCCTATGGACTGCGGGACTCACCTTGTTCTTGATGGGAGTTTCGCTTGGTGGAACCATCTACCCCTGGGCTTCAGCGCCCGTCATTTCCACCATCGTGATCGGCGTGTCATTGCTGATTATACTCTTCGTCTGGGAGACTATTGCCGAGCTGGAGTACCCTGCGATACCGGTCAAATTCTTTCGCAATCGTGGCTTCATGAGTTTGGTCTGCTGTGCTACAGTTGGTAGTGTAAGTTCTATGATGATGGACAATATGATTTGGAATACGCATTGATCAATGCTAGATGACCTACTACTCGGCTGTATTGCTTTGGCCTCAGCAGGTACAAGCTCTTTTCACTAAAGACATTACGGAAGCTGGATGGCTCTCGGTATGTATGCCCGGTTCTCTTCCACCTACTAGAGACTGACAAGGAGATAGTGTACAGTCGGAAGCGCAACCGCTCTAGGTCAGATATGCGCCGGTGCGATCGTCAAATGGGGTGGCAATGTTCGATACTGGATCATATTCTCTACATTTGCAATGGTTGGGTTCGTGGGCGCTCTGGCTGCCGTAACTCCAGATACCAGGAACATGGCCGTGGCGCTCGTCATCTTGGGTCCCTTCTTCGTAGGATTCATCGAGCTGGCATCTCTGGCCCTCGCTCCCCTGTTCTGCAAGCCTGCGGACATTGGCTTGGCATCTGGTTTGCTCGCTTCCATCAGATCTGCCGGTGGCTCCATAGCAGTGGCCGTTTTCAGTACGATCCTGTCAAATCGAGTCAAATCAACTATACCCGAGACTGTAGGCCCAGCAGCAGTGGCAGCGGGCTTGCCGGAAGGTCAAGTCAGCGCACTTGTTACAGCCATCATTGGTGGTAAACTGTCGTCATTTTCGGTACTGACGCCGTCTATCAGCGCTGCTGTGAGTGCAACACTCCCCACGGCATATGCGCAAGCATTCAAGACTGTGTACCTGGCGAGCTTGGGATTTGGTGGGATAGCAATCGTTGGATGCCTCTTTTCCAAAGACGCACAGAAACATTTGACAAATAGGGTTGAACGCAGGATGCAAAGCGGCGAGGTCGATTAGGCCTTGTACATACATCATGTACATAATTTCATGTTGCCGGGCTGCTAATGAAACATTGTTAATTGTAACAAGTCGCATTGTATACTTCATGGTCGTGGATAGTGCCCGGATTACAAGTCTTGGGGTGAGAGGGTGCCCCCCTCCACCCGGATATAGAGTACAGAGCACGCTAGGCATTTGATCCTGGGGTACCTTAGCCTGGACGGGGCCCCGCGCCACTAACTATCGCCTATGACTCTAACTATCTGGCACTTGCCCTCTCGAAGTCGAGCTCTGCATCTGCGCCTCCAAACGATGCGTTTGGTGATATCAGACTCCGTCAATTTCATATCATTCAACTGCTATTTGATATAGAACCAAGTCAAGCGGGCTTGTATTCGTTCAACATGAGTCGTTTGCGCAATCGAGGCTCAGACACTGGTACTTGAATAATCATATATTAGCAGGTTGCTGCATAATGTCACAGTCGAGTTCCAACGGAGGCGGCATAATGTCGCCAAGCACTGACAAAGAGCACGATATCTCGCAAGCCGACAATGAGTTGCATAGAAAACGGGCTCGCGACCGAAAGTCGCAGCAGGCCATGCGGGACCGGCAAAGAGGTCTGATTCAAAGCTTGACGGGGCGAGTCGACTTCCTCACGCACACACTTGACGAGACTCTGAAAGACCTTGGTCGGCTTGAGTCGAAAGTCATGACGCTCGAGGCAGAGAATGCGCAGCTTCGTGCTCAGAACGCTGCGTGGCAGTTGGGCTTACTCGGCCGTGCTGAGCCTCCAGAGACGGCCGATCCAAAGTCCCTAGAGCCCTGGACGATACCTCCCCGAAACTCACCTCCGTGTTGTATCGCAGATAATATTGTCCAAAACTTCATCCTGGCTAAGCGTGCCGAGAGTGCATCTTTACAGCCCAGCGAGGTCTCTATCAACGCAAGGTTGAAGCCGAACCCCGCTTCCCTCCTCTATAAACAGCAGGGTACCGCAGATGAGGTGAGCAACGTGGTTGGAGACCTTGTGCGATCGTATCCCGAAATCGAGACTCTTCCAAAACAGGTCGCCGTGTTTTACATCATGGGGCTTCTTTCCAAGGTCAGTGTTCGAAGACCAATATCAACTTGACCTTACGCCTTCTTATTAATCTGTACGAAGTGGCTCATTTATCTTGACAAGGAAAGCTGGGATCTAATGCCCGAGTGGCTACGACCAACCAGATGTCAGTTATCTACGGCTCATGCTGCCTGGGTTGACCGGATTCCATGGTGAGGACAAGTCTACCAAAACAGAGACTTTTTGGCTATGATGAACTAAATTGAACAGGCCCAAGGCCAGGACGTATTTGGTACAACACCCCGATATCACGTTGGATGACTTTGCATCCACATATAGCTCTAGTTTCCAAATCAAGTGGGACTTTGATCCTACCTATGTGCTCATCACAACCGAAACTAGGAGCTCAGCGGTCAAGGAAGCGCTGTTAAATCCTGTCTTTGAAAGCGAGATACGGCGACTCAAGAATTGGACCGTCGAGGAAATATTCCGACAGCGTTTCCCCGAAATCGCAATGCTGATTGACGAGGATACAGTGTCTGTATGAGCAACATGATATTCTAATTCCCTGACTTTCAACTTGAAGAAGAAGCAAAGTGAATTAGAAAAGAAGGAAAACCACATCTCCAAACAAATGTATGTCAAAAAGTCATTATCAAAGTCGAGGTAGGCGAGAACAACCAAGTCACTCCTTCTCAGCAGACTTGGGTAGCTTGAAACCACCCGGCACTCGATGTTTGAATACACCCTCAGGATCATACTTTGTCGCCACGTCTTGCATCAACTGAATATTTTGCGGACCATACGTGGAAAGCGGATCCGAGGTGCCGTCGGAATATCCAACATATTGCCACTCCACGTCGACGCCGATCTCGATGCTATACTGTTTCAATGCATCGCGCATTGGAATCAACCTCCTGCGTGCCTCGACCTCCTGAGCAGCACTGCGCACCATGTGCTGCATCTGGTACAGAATCGCATTGTCCGCTTCTCGCTCCATGCCAGTGACGTTTCCACCCTTGTCGACAGAATGCGCAAACAAAACTTTGGGCATCGCTTGGATCACCACGAAGTTGACAAAATCTGGATCCTGATCAGCTTTCCAGCCATCAAGAAATTTGCGTTGCGCTTCTAGCGCTTTTCTGATGAAGCGCGCATCGTTCTTGACGTTCATCGTGAGCCAGATTTGTCTGTACTCGGTTGGCTCATCCAGATCGATCGCCATGTTTAGATGGCTGTCGACACGAAGTGTGTTGCTGAGCTGGGGAGTGATGGATAAGAATCGATCAAAGGCAGGCGGTCTCACTGAACCCGTGGTATCGTGGAGCGCCGCGGAAACAACAATGTCACCGACGGCTGGGTTATAAGCCCAAAAGCACACCGCCGAGCCCTGTGGATAGCTGCGTATGTTCTCCACCCAGTCAACGTAGGCGGCAATGTGCTTCTCCGTAGTGCTCAGAGGATAAACCACTTGACCACCCCAGAGGTCTCCCATATTGAGCACTTGCAGGTCAAATCGGGTGACGACGCCGAAGTTGCCAGACCCTCCCTTGAGTGCTTTGTACAGGTCCGCGTTGGTCTCCCTGTTGGCGTTGACGACTTCGCCGCTGGCGAGTACGACCTCAAAGTTCACGACATTGTCGCAGCCAAGGCCGACCATGCTGCTAAAGAAACTATTTCCACCGCTCAGGAGGAATCCTGCGACGCCGACTTGAGATGCTCGCGCGCCAGGAGCCGTGACTCCAAATGGTTCAAGAGCTGTGTACACCTCATGCCATTTCGCCCCGGCACAAATCTTGGCAGTCTGGCTATCAGATTCGTACTCGATATGATTCATCAGCTCCAAATCAAGCGTCACGCCATCACTGACTGAATATGACTTATCAGTTCTCTTCTTCCACAGTGATGATTTTACTGACTGTTGGATGCACCCGGAAACGGCGCATGACCGCCACCACGGACCGCCCAGTTGCATGTTGTCTGCGTATTCAAGATAGTTACTGCCTGCGCAACTTGTTCCGTGGATCTTGGTTGAACAATGCAAATTGGACCGAGTCGCGCCGACACAGACCAGTAAGACCCATTGCGAGCGGTATAAGCCTCCGTGTCTGGTCGAAGCACTGTCAGGCCAGCGGCCTCGAAAATGTCACTCTAGAAGCACTACATATTAGCTCATGGTACAAGTAAATTAGTAAACACTTGCTGATCAATCGAAGGGAATGCGCTTACAACGGTAGTCGCCATCTATATCAGTCCCTGCTTGGATTCAGGCCAACGCATGAATGGTTCGAGATGAGTAGGTGTACAGTTTAGCTTAGAGAGCCGAACACTTCAGACATATGATCACATTGATTCCTTCTAGAGCTTGGTTGAATTTAAAACTGTTAGGCAATGTTTTCCGCGAGTTTGGAATAGAGGAAACGAGGGCTTAAATGGGTATCTAGTTGAGGTGATCAGTTTGTAGATATCCGCGCATCACAGAGCACAACATTGCTTGGTCCCCCCACTGTATCACAATACAACATCTCGCAACTACTTTCCAAGCGTCCCGCGTATTCTACTACCTCAATGGAACTCTTCCCCAGCTATTATATGATTCGATTCGATCGACAAATTAAAGCGCGGCAGCAAGCGTCTGGAGGGTCGCACTTCAACACGCGGGGTCTGCTTACTGAACAAGCATAGCGGGCTGCCGGGATATGCAAACAGCTGCCTTTGGATATCCCATTGACAGATCACAGCACGTCATTCATGGGAGACGCTGTGTCAAGCGTAATGTTTTCTTTGGTGGCCTGACATCTGCACAGTGCTGAATAATACGCCACATCACTCTAAGAGACATGATTTGTTGCTTTTCTATGGCATTGCAACTGCCTCCGAAGGTCGAAAGCTCGGAGTGAGAAACGCAATGGGTATAACAATCAAGAAGAGGTTTACGCACAACTACGATATCATTATTGTTCTCTATGATTCTAATTTGTGGAAAGGAATCGAGTAAAGGGGAAATTAATTTATGTCAGATTTGCTCTCCTTGATTCATATGCATTTTCAGTTCTGATTTGTTGTGTGATTCTCTTTCTCTAATACTCCTTTCCACCTTACTTTTGGCCATGGTGTGCAGAGTTCTGCGTGGTCAGTGGACATTCGAACCCAGCAATATTTCGTGGCTTGATTAGAACAGTCACTGCGATTCTAGCACATTCGTCTGTCGGTGTGGATCGCAAATAAAAAGGTGTTTCTCTTCTTGCTCTTTGTGTTTGCTTGGCCAGGCATCCGATTTGTCCTGATTGAACAACATGGGCCGAGCGAGCCAGCAAGGCCACTGTACAACTGGACGTAAATGAGGCCGTAATTGATTTCTTGAATATACCAATATCGATGTCAACGTGGGTGCCAATTTCGACCAGTGTGAATAAAGTAATTGTGGTTTTTGCATGTTACCATTGACCGGCTTGTAGAGACAAGTCGTTGACGACTATGCTACAAGGATCGTCCACCGAGACAAAGAATGCTCCCTCATCGACAGAGTTTCAGGGCATTCTGGAGGATGGCCAAGCTACACAAACGACCTATTAGCACCATCGGATGCAAACAAAGACGTGATCCCTGATATGGAAACCTGGTAATAACAGAATATTCTCTTCCATTCACAACTGATACCGACTGAGCGAGCACATGCACAAATTGTTTGTGTCATATTAGAGCGTCAGCACCTTGGCAGAGAAGTTGATAGATCGGTCACGAAAGAGGGGTACGCTCTGCAGGCAAGCAGCTTAGTGGGGTAGCTGCTTACCTACCGACCTCAGATTAGTGTCTCATCGGTCGCCTGTGAGACCATGCCAAAGGGAGTACTTCAGTGAATCAAGTACCTACCTCTGATATACGCAACTGGTATCCTCTAGTCCGTCTGCAATCGGAACACCATATACATGCTCATTCCGTTCGTATGAATCGAGAGACAAATGATACTACAGGACTCCGAAAAATTTGACCATCGAAAGTCTGCTCATTTCGCACCCGAAAGCCAACCAGGCAGTAATAACATAGTAGTACTTAGTGACGTTTATGCTACGTGGGGGGCACCCATAAACCCAGTCTCCAACAGTTCGCGTTCATTTTCCGGCGGACAGCTGCACCGGCTTCCGCCTGCATCATCCCTTCCTAGGCGCCAGGCTAGCAACGCAATGTCTGTCATATCCGCAGGGAAGGCGAAACCAGGTCAGGCATATTCGGTGAAAAGCAAAAGACCTGTCGCCTGATGAATTTTTCTTACCTGATACGACCTCAGCTGAAGCCTTGCATCAGCCAGACATTCTCTGGAGTATTTACTTAGCCTCATGGTTGCAGAGGTTCCGAGCAGCTCAGTCATCTGTGTGTCTGTCCACTAAGAAGCCAGTCTCCATACATCCGCATCGGTACACGGAGTTTGGTCTCGTATGATTGCCTACAACTTGCCGATCAGTCATGGACTCTCAACGTGATGCCATGGTGACTCGTGGTCTCACCCAATTGCATACTGTGAGTCCAGTCGTTCGTGCCACGATGAATGATCAGACACTGCATTTGCAAGTGCCGGAGTCGCTAATTGTATACCCAATTATAGGGCCTCGGTATTCTGCTTGGAGCTGGACGAATATCAACTACCACACATGAGCAGATACTGGCGCTTATCAATGGCAACGATGATTATTCTACCAATTCAAATGCAGGGAAAGAGACACCAATTTCTCTCGTGTCAAATGGATTGGAGAATAATTTCGAGTATGTTCAGACATAATACTGATATGTATCATACTCAGCTGCTGACTTGATAATCTAGAAACTTGAGGATTATCAATAAGCCACCCAGAGGACCGAGCACATCCATCTCATCAGCTTCACCTCTATTCCCAAGAGAGAATGCCTGGCGATCGCACACACAACGGAGCCTAACGCCGGCATCCAAGGAACCTCCGCACGAACCACGACGTTCCAATGTCGTCTGCCCCTGGTTTTGGACTCCTGGCTACGTTTGCCGCGAGAAAGAGAAGGGCACGTGTGCTTGGTTGCATGAAGACTGTCCCGACGGCGTAAAGGACCCTCTCATTTGCGCCTTTTGGGCCGACGGCGAGCGTTGTACCAAGACCGCAGAGGATTGTCGCTTTGCCCACTACTGGGCGGCCCATCGCGAAATAGCGCCCCAGCCGAGCCCCAAGTACAACCTGAAATACAAGAAGTCTAAGAAATATTCAACTTCGACTGCAAACGATCCTTTTTCCAAGTACTCAGAAGCCGGTACTGGAACACTCTTGGACTAAGTGAGCGTCGCAACTTAAGGTTTACGGACCGGCCATACTTCTATCAGACTATTACGCGGGAATCTTTGAGACAAACTATCCCGTATTATCAAGACTGAAAGGACATGTCATCCAAAAGGCTTATCGTGGACACCTATACACGAAATCATACCTATATTTAAACCATACAACATCTGTCCTTTTGATGTTGGCGACACTTAGGTAAACCTTTTTACGTTATTAGGGGCATTTCTGTCCTTGAATGTATTTATCTCTTAAGAAAGCTTAGGTGGCCTTAGAAATTGACACGAGCATTAATAGAGAGTAAGGTGATCGCCATATACAAATTGTCTAACACATACACGTGTCATGTTTCGATGTTATACAGCGCTCCCAAGAGTAGTGACGCTGCGATGCAAGTTGATGTGGTGATCTGGCTCCAAATGAGATTGTCGGTCTCTCTACCGGTTGTTCAGTGAAAATTGATGCGGAGTCATAATTGGAATTATCGTGATCCGGGTGGATTCAGTGCACTATCCACGACAGTCTTCTATCTCCTATCCCCAGTGGATCGAGACACAAAATGTTTGTACAGAACAAGACTGCCATGAGTCATACCGACTCTGGACACTCACAATGAGTTTTAGTGCACCAGATCTCGAATCCTGGATGTGTAGGTATAAAGTGTACGTGCTCAAGTTAGGACCACAAGAGATACCACCACAATAACGGTCGGCGATGAATACAATTCAAACATGGCGCAGCAACTTTCGAAACGAGCGAAGTCTTCAGCGCGGAACAGTGCCTTGGAGCCTGTGCCACCAGATGATGATTGGATCACGGTACCGCCATATGACGATTGGACTATGGCACCGCCGAATGACAGCCAGGACATTCCCATTCGTGATGAAACCCGCCTAGACGAATCGCTCGGAACTTCCCACCATAAGGCGTTGCCCGACACTTCTATCTACGAGGAGGGACATACTTTGACGGATAAGACAAATGATGCTGAGAAGATGCCGAGAGCGGCTAACGATAAATACGTGGAGCGGAAGCCACCTCTTTGTGATATACTAAACTCGATTCAGGTTGGACTTCAGTCTCCGGAGTGGAGGCGTGCTTTGATGATATCCAGATCTCCTCTCCTGCAGCTGTTGACGGCATTCTCGGTTACTAGGAAAGGAAAGGGTTGCGAGGGCAAGCGGAAAGAAGACGACGAGTCATCAGTTGATTGATTCTGGTGTTGAAAGCTAAGTGAGACTGTACTCTGATGTACTTTGAAGACGAGTCGAGATTGGGGGACGATTAATGCGTACGGGCAACTTGGTCACAAGCATTTCAGGGACTTGATGGAATCCAACAGACACTTTAAAATCGCTGAAAGTGCTTCACTGTTTTGCGTGCGAATCAATTGAACTTTTTTGAGGTCTAATTACCACTTGACCCATAACTCTACTGTCCAAGAATCTTGCCCAACTCCTCACCACGGCTAGTCGCGGCCTTGACGGCCTTGTCCACAATCTCCTTGAAGCCGGAAGCCTCGAAGCTCTCCAGCGCGGCTTGCGTGGTGCCGTTGGGGCTGGTGACGTTCTTGCGCAGCTGGGCCGGGCTGTCGGACGACTCGACCAGCATCTTGCCGGCGCCGAAGCAGGTCTGCGTGGCCAGCCGCGTGGCCTGCTCCTCCGACAGGCCCAGGCTGGTGGCGCTGGCAATCAGGTGCTCTACCATGGCGAAGAAGTAGGCGGGTCCGGAGCCTAGTGGATGCGGGTTAGAAAGTGCTCCAAGACCGAGCTGTGACTACTTGTACTCACCAGACAAACCCGTGACAACGTCCAGAAGCTCCTCCTTGTCGACCCACTCGGTGGCCTTGCTGAAGCTGCTCAAAAGGCCAGTGACCAAGGCCTTCTCATCCTCGGTGACATCGGAGCTAGCAAAGAGGCCCGAGGCGCCCTCGCCGTACAGGGCCGGGGTGTTGGGCATGACGCGCACGGCGTGCGGGGTGCGGCCGTCGGCGCCCTTGAACCACTCGACCAGGCTGACGAGGGTGATGCCGGCAGCGATGGAGACGACGACGGGCAGCGAGGCGCGGGCGGCCCACGAGCCGCCGAGCTCCTGGCACACGCCCTTGGCGACCTGGGGCTTGACGGCCAGGATCACCACGTCGGCGTCCCTTGCGGCCTCGACGTTGGACGTCGTGGTGCGCACGCCCAGCGCGGCCATCTTGTCGCGGTTCACCTCCCACGGCTCCGACACGCAAATGTTGTCCTTTTTGGTGCCCTTGGCGAGCAGGCCGCCGATGATGGCGGCGGCCATGTTGCCTCCACCTGCGAAACGGATTGGGGTCAGCTTAGTTTGCTTGTAGTATGCCTCAATTGCAGTTCGGACTTACCAATGAAGCTAATCTTGCTTTCTTCCAGCTTGGCCATTTTGAAGATTTGTGAATAGAACGTTTTCTGCTTAATCTTGGAAAAAGGACCAATGACAATATTATAGATGTTGGGCGTTTCTGGTTCAACCCGAGTCACGTTGCAAGCCACTACCTTATCTGTAGCTGCGATCTCGGGAGCGGTACCTCTTATCCACAACCCGCCTGCCGCTGATACCCGCCCACTAAACTGGGAAGAAGCGGGGCACGTCGTCCAAACTTTTAAAGGCCATGGTCCAAATACTAAACGTCTTTGTTGCGATTTATTGAACTAATTGTCACCACATTATTACATATCAGATCTCATGGAATTGAGACAACTCCGTATTGGTTGTATGCAGTACCGAGGCCTCGTCGGAGGAATAGTCGTGGCTGTTTTGGTGCCTTGGTTTAGAATCATTAAAGGCGAGGGGGGAAAAGGCACCGCGACGTTTGCTTGTAAACTGTGAAAGGGAAAAAAGGACCAGGATGGATTTTTTTTCAATTTTTTTTCTTTTCGTTTTGTATTCGTATCCTGAGCTGCAAACACTGATCCAATTGCAAGGAAGAAGCGATATGTTAAATGTAAACCTCGCCGTATTGGCTTCCAAGCCCGGCTGCTCTGGATTTTCCCTAATGAGCCCCCCTTCCCTGCCCTTTTCCTGTAATTTTGGTCTCTCTTATTATTTATTCGTTCAATTTTTTTTGGAATAAAATGAGAGAATTAGAAGGGCAAGTGGAGGTTATTTCAATCGCTAACGAGCATTCCGTCGTCACTGCTTGCATTGCTCATTCCATAGCGATTCTCCTCTTGTGTAGCAAGCAGAGGTATCCCATCTTCCCCCAGACTTATGACACGACTTTGTGCTGCTGCTCCAAGATCAACGACTTCTCCAACGTTGACTAATATTCCATAATGGTCCCTTAAGTTTCTTTCGTCAAGACTCCTCTTTTCAATGCGTCTTACATCTCTGTCTGTGCTGTCATTGAACTCTTGTAATTCAATGGGATAATCCATGGTCGATGATTTGAAATACCAGACATAACCTTTCGGCTTACTCCTGCGATAGTTATCAACCAATTTCACCCCGACGTATATTGCAATTTTTTTGTAATCAAGGTATACTGACATCGACGCCCGCTCTTGATCTGAGCCTCCAAATCTGATGATCCCAGAGTTGTCCACGGCTTCATAGGGAATCGTTCTAATCCCGGTGCCAATCCTCATGTCCAAAACTGATCTATCGTGAAGCGCTGTAGCATAAAGCAATAACAAGCCGAATTTGCATGAATTCAACGGTTGTGAAACGCGTTTGCTTTCGGTTCGAATTTCATTTATGATTCGATTGGGATGGGACTCGATGTAAAGATCCAAACTTTTGGGGAAAAGGTATTGAGGGAGAACCAATGGTCCGCGAGGCTCCCTACGTCGCTGTAAACTGCCCCTTAAATGTTGTTTGACGGGTATACAAGCACGGCTATTGGGACTTTGGTGACTTGAGATGCCCAGCATAATCCAGCCGCCCTCAGTAGAGCACACCGTTGGCAATGCAATAGATAGCCCAAAATTGGTGATGGAGTAAATTTTGTTGATCAGAGTCAGCTCACCCGGGAGAAAATGCGCAGCCAATCTGAAAGTACTAGGCGATGGTGCAAGAATGCTGCTCCAATGAGGTGGCACATCGTTGTCCCATGACCAGGCGAATATCGTATGGTCATTTGTCGTTTTTATGATCTCTTCTTGTAGTCGAGTGAATGCTTTGCGGCCTTCTCCATACAGCAGCGGCATGTTCAAATCGAAAATTCCCAGCATACAATATGCCATATCCTCTTCTCTGGTGGTTTGACGTTTGGACAGCCAGGACATTTTGGCAGCAACGCTTGCCATGGACATTTGTTCGACCGAGCCTAGTACGTATTGGTCAATTCCGGTGACCTGGCTGATGACATGAAGAAGCGAAAAATCGCGGCTGCCGAGATGGATCCAATGGCGAGAATAGAAGATAACTTTCGTTGGGGCAAGTAGTTCTTGCAAGGTCCAGCCCCGTGTGAACCACTTGCTCTGTCTGAAGCTGGGGTGTCCTCCCACATCGATATGAACCGGGATGTCGACGTCTCCCATGTATACATAACATTCGATAGAGTTATGGTACCAGGTAAACATTGAATTGATAGCCTCACTCAATTCTGCCGAGCTGGTCTTATCGATACAATTGGTGTCAACCCACAGCCAGTCAATATCATGACTGCGCGTTTTTTGACAGGCGTCTATGATCTTTTGGTATCCTGATCTGTTGGTCACCGAAATTTTGTCTCGGGCAATCCATTCCTGGTAGGTTATCTCGCCGTTCTTCTCCCAGGTGTGCGAGAGGATGGCATACTGGGGTATATCAGAGCCGAAGAACTCGCTCAAATCGAGCGTGTGGGTATTTATGAGTCGCATGCCGATATGTCATGTACCGGACAAGATTAGCCACTTGTCTTGAGCTCAGTAATTGATTCGCTATCCAAACGAACTCACTTGTGTAAGAGTTTCAAGAAAATCAAGAGAAGCAAGAAGTGAAGCTCAGCCACTTCCGCTAGCTGTGAATTGCGGGGGTTCAACACGGAGTTTGCGTCGCATTCTACCAAATGGGGCGCAGCCTTGCATGGTCATTGTGTGACCACCAGCGAATTATGTCGACGACACAATCTCGCTCTCCCCACACTCATTCTTGTTTGATAGAAAAATACATAGAAAAGAATATTAGGGCGAAAGAACATTGCACGACGAAGGGCAAGCCAAGTATCCGGGGACCATTGACGCGCTTGAGAGAATGGTATGTCCAGCGTCGCAAACAAGGATTGATTTGTCGTCGCCGGACCAACGCCAAATTTGTCGAGAGTGTGATAACGCAAAGCATCATAGACATCATAATACACGGCTCATATTTCTCTGCCTGGCTATAGGATCATATACGATATATCGAGAGCATGTGGGAGTGAAACGCCATATCCTCGTCTTCTTCGTGTGGTCGGCGATAGTCCTCTAGACATATTTTCACCAATCGCTGAACGGCTTCAGCACAAGCTGTTTTCATTCAGACATTTGTACATGGAGGATAGAACAGTCTTCTGATTCGGGAAGATCGAGATGAACTGTACCTCCGGGTCAGGATACTGATGCTCTGCTTGCGTGATTGGACAAGACGTTACGGCGCCTCTGGTGATCGTCTCCCATGAGCTGACCCTCATCTAACATGCAAAAGAACAGTTACGATTGTTGTATAAGTTATATAATTTGCAAATCCTCCTGCTTCTCATGTCGGATCCGACTCGGTCATTCCCGAACGTACTTCGGACCAGTGAGTATACTCTCGGCCGATATGGAGAGAGTTCCCCTCAATTTGGATGTGCATTTCAGCAGCCACAGTCCCAGGTGTTCCGCAGAGAGCTGCCATACGAGGTTATCGACACCCTTATGATGTACAGACTGGTGCAACCCCATCAATGGAAACATGGAAGCATCCACATGCTGTCGCTGCAGGCATTTGGAATCAAATCTCCGCCAAGAATCCAATAGGGTCGTTATAAATAAACGTGTTCATCAATAGTAGAAATGATATACCACCCTCGACGTTTCTGTCAATGCAGGTTCTTGACAGCACATCAGTTGTATCATATTTTCTGTATCTAGCCTACCCCAGTTTCTGGCCGTCTTCTCCTCTCGACTAGATGTACTAGGATATACCAGTTCCCCCTCACTTGTCAGATGGTCCTAGCCAGGACATTATCACTATCGAGTCTAGTTTCACTTACAGCTTTCCCCTTTCAAACACTGCGACGGATGTCAATACCCGCCTCCGCAAATCTTGGCCAGAACCTGGCCCTCACCAATCGCTTTGTGCATAGCTTCGTCGTGGCGTCGCCTGAAGCCATACGATGGCTGCGCTCCAGCAACCTTCACCGTACGTGTTCTCGCAAATATGACCAAGAACATATAAAGCGCGGAAGAACGATTCAGCCGGCGCGAAAACTATTATACAAACCTCGGCATCGGCAAGGCCAACCACTCAGGACGAGAGTAATTTACGCACCACAGAAGACGAAACACTAGTGAGCAAAAGAGGGCAACGACTTCGCTTGCAGCTCATAGTTCACCAGAGTGTCGACGATGTGACGCACCCCAGGGATTGGGCCTCGGCCCCTGGACCTAATGCGACTCTCTCATTGGTTCCCTATAATTCCCCGGATTTTGGTCAGTGAGGGCAGCTCCACTAGACCGCTGTCCGGGACACAGCTTGGCTGCGGGGAAGCCCCTGGTCAATGGCGTCGCCTGTCGCCTCCCACGCGATCTCATCGCACAGAATCCCATGTAGACAGTCCAGACGGGCGTAACAGCGTGATAAAGAACGCCCATAGCCATTCGCTACCTCCTATCAGCTACTCAGGCGCAGAATAACAGACCAGGGTTGTGAGGAGTATGTAATTGTGCGGACTCGTGCGGGGTGCGGCATGGTATCACGGCCTATATCAGCTGCAATCCTCCTGATTCAGCTTCGATGTTCCCAGTGTATTTAAGGACGTAGACTTACATGGTCAACTTAGAAGACATTTTGTTCATACTAGAAGTTCTAGCCATAAGTTTTCAAAATGTCGTCCCACGGAGCGGTCGACACAAAAGTCACCCCGCAGGTTACCCCGCCAAGCCCTGACCACGAGAAGGCCGAAGTTGCGCAACTCGAGCAGGTTTCGACTCAAGAAAATCCGCCTGGAAAAGGTCACTATGTTGAAGAAGATGGACTGCGTACCGAAGGTGAGATTCTATGGCCATGCAATCATCGTTAAGCTTTGCCATGCTAACAATTGACATCCTAGGGGACGGGGTTGTCCATCACGATACGCCCGTAGGCAGCACGCAGTCGACACATGCCTTTCGTGAGCGGGGCTAATTCGAGTGAATGCAGATGACCACGAAGAGAAAGATGGCTCTCGTCGCCCAGGTCAGCCAATAAAGCAGGAAAGCTGATGCGCGACGACCTTTTGCTGACCTCTGGTAGGCTTTCTTGTGGACTGGCTCGCAGATACCAGTCTACCTATTCGGAGGCGTACGTATGCTAGGACATGGTCGAATAGAGCCATCTAACATTGTCTAGATACCTCCATACATCTATGGGGACCTTGGTGGGACTGATAGATGGGTATGGTTTGTTCTTGCCAATCTGCTGGCTTTGGCGGGCGTCTGTCCATTCGTCGGATCCATGTCCGATCTCCTCGGGCGACGTTATGTTGCCCTCATGGGTACGAGACTTTTCTTGTGATCGCGCATTGACTTTTCGTACTGATGCTAAGCTAGGGGCCGCATTCATCGTCGTTGGCATGATCATCTGCTCGACCGCGCAAGACATGAACACGTTCATCGGTACGATTGCCTGCCTTCTTCGTAAAGTGAAATGAGACGGTGACTGACATCGTGAAGCCGGCATGGTTTTCGCAGGCGTCGGAGCCGGTATCAACGAACTTACAGCCCTTGCTGCCACGTCCGAGCTTGCTCCAACCTCGAAGAGAGGCATTTACGTTGGTGCACTTATCTTCACCATTGTTCCGTTCTGCCCATCGGTCCTGTGGGGCCAGTTGATCGCGTATCACTCATCTTGGAGATACGTTGGACTGTTCTGTGCTCTGTGGGCCTTCATCGGCCTTGTCTTGACTGCCGTCTTCTACTTCCCTCCACCTCGTGTCAATTCGACTGGCCTTAGCCGGCGCGATGTTCTGAAGCGCATCGACTATGTTGGTGGCCTTACCAGCATTTCCGGGATGGTCCTGTTCATGGCCGGGATGCAGTGGGGAGGATACCAGGTAAGAGAACCTGGTTTTGATATTTCTGGCGTTTGTGTCGCTAATCATACCTTATCAAGTACCCATGGACTTCTGCTCATGCGCTCGTACCATTAATTCTCGGAGCGGCATTGCTGGTGGCGTTTGGAGTCTGGGAGGCCAAGTTCGCACCGTACCCCATGTTCCCCAAACGTCTGAACCAGGCGCCAAAAGTGCTTACCTGGACTTTGGTCATCACCTTTATATCAGGTGCCAACTTTTTCTCCATTCTCATGTTTTGGCCAGTCCAGGCTTTCAATGTTTACGGTCATGATCCCGTCCAGGTGGGCATTCGTGGACTTCCTGTCGGATTTGGCATCATGTTTGGCGCAGTTATAGTCCTCATCTTGCTGTCCGTCTTCCGTGGTCGAAATAAGACGCTCATGGTGGTATCATCGGTGCTTATGACGACAGGCTGCGGCGCCATTGCCGTTGCCGATGTCGATAACATGTCGCAGCTGTGGGGAATTCTCGTATTGGCCGGACTAGGCATCGGCGGTATTGTGGTGCCGGCATCAATCATCACAACCATTATCTGCCCCGACGACTTGATTGCAACCGTTGCGGCGCTGACGCTAAGCATTAGAGTTATTGGAGGCAGTATTGGATACTGCGTGTATTTTGTAAGTTCTCAAACGCGATTCCTGGTCCCCCGTCTCCCATTTGTTGCTTTATCGGAACCCGAAGGATGAAATGGTGTGGTTCGGTATGCGTGTTCCGCATTGGTGCGACCGATACGAGAAGTCGACACACGCGAACCGCGCCAAGGCAAGGGGTGGTCAGAACTTTACTTCCGAGCTGACCAGAGAGCTAACGATATCCTCGATAACCAGAACGTGTTTGTGAGCAAGTTTACACCAGCTTCCATCAAGTACATTGGGGGTGTTTTGGTAGAGAACGGTATCACGTCGACGGAAACAATCGCAGAGGTCATTGGCCTCACGACTGAGAGTCTGATTGACCGCATCGCCGACGTGCCCGGGATCGCCGGTAACCCAGCGCTGTTCGAGGCCGTGGTCAAGGCCGGGCAGATCGCCTATGCGGAGTCATACAAGTATGTCTACTACAGCAGCATAGCCTTTGGGTCTGTGTCAATAGTCGCTGCGCTATTCCTGGGGGACATTAGCCAGTTCATGGACGACCACGTTGCAGTGGTCATGTAACCTAGGTCCATTGGTTGGTCTCTCGGTGTGATAAGCAAGTTTTGTCAGTGTAGGACAGGACAAAAACTTGCAAGTGCCTGCCCAGATTAGACGCTGCAGGTACGGAAAGTAGTGTGCTTTGTAGCACGGAAAGTGGGAGAGGGGTAAGACTGGAGACTGGTTACTGGCTGCTGGGTGAGAGATTGATTGAGTGCACGAAGAGATTGGACGATATGGGCGGGAAATATTGGGAAGAAATGTCAGCGCTGGCCGGGAGCTGAAAGAAAACGACGCCGGTGCAAAAGTATATACACGCACGGATACGAGTTCTGGTCTCGTCCTTGTTCTGGTTCTCGGTTGGGCTTGGCTCTGTATCCACTCGTCTTCGCAAGCTGCAGACAGGCAGGCAGTTATTGTACAGTAGCTCGCTCAGAAGGGTTCTGGGTGTGTGTTGTCCTGCCTAGTGTGTGGACTGTTCGTTGGCCTGGGCTCGGTGCTTCCAAAAATGGTGACATTTTGATCGCCAGGACTTGGCGCAAATAGCACATCCAAGCACCATCCCAGTATCAGCTCGGATGATTTTTGGCGGCTCCAACAGCGAGGAGAAGCTATGCAAAGCTCCAGTGGAAGAAAGGAAACGCGTACTGCTGCTAGGTGTCCTTCGGTGTACTTTTTGGTGGCTTGAGAGGTTCCTAGCTCGACTAGTAAGCGGCTGACGGTTGTGGAGGCATCGGAGGCGCGGCCTAGGACATAAAAATTCCATAGCGCAGACGGGCGACCGACCCACTGAATAGTACTGCTGTTTCTAGCTGATGTCCTACTAGGGAATTAGGGGTTTTGGGAGGTTTGAACAACACGTCCAAGGTGTAGGGCTGATACAACACAGAGGACCCAGAGGTCTGGATGCAGCTGAAAAAAACGAGAACAGAGGTCCGGCCTCGACATGCAGATCCCTTAAAACTTTTCCACTCCCCCAGTTTTTCGCGTGCGATGCAATGATCTATTCTTATTTTTGTCAGCTGGGACTGACTTTCTGACCTTGTACATACTCCGCATCAATGGTATACTGACCCTTGAGATCATAATCGCCACTGCTCTTTTCCCCGGCCGATCAGTGCAACCGGCCGAAACTCTATACCCAGTGCCGACCAATTGACGGGCATACTGCCGAACCAGAGCCTTTGCCGTCGGCAATAATCGCCCTCCATCTGCATTGGGCTCGACAGCTTTGGCTCGCCCGTTGATTTGTTCTTTTTGTTTTTTGTCATCGTTGTCGGCACCACCTCATACAACATGTCACAAAATTTTCGTTGTATCATTGTTGGTGGAGGACCGATTGGTCTCGTCACCGCCCACGCCTTGACGGCAGCGGGTATGGAATGGGTGCTGCTTGAGCAAGAGGACGACATTGTGGTGCAGGACACTCCATGTGTACTTATGTATCCTGATACCCTCAGAGTCATGGATCAACTTGGACTTTCCGATCGTCTATCACGGATAAAGACAACCATCGACCGCACCCAAATCCTATCGCATGAGGGCGCTGCATACAACACAACATACACCCATGACTGGAGCATGGAAAAGTACGTCTCCTCATGAATTAACACATAGTACTGCTTGAGCTGTCACATGCTGACTACAGACCTTAGTCACGGCAGAGGAAACTGGTATTTCCATCAACCACAATTGGTCAGTGCCTTGTACGAAGCTCTATCAGAGAGCGACAAAGCTCGTGTCAAAACGAGCAAAGAAGTCACAGACATCGACGCAGAATCTGAAACTATAGTTGTTCACTGCTCAGATGGCACCGCTGAAGAAGGCAGTCTTGTCATCGGAGCCGAGGGGAGCAATAGTATTGTCCGGGACATGATGAGAATTAATGCATTGGCCGAGGATCCGAAGGCAGCCGTCAACACCACCCTACCCTTTGCTGCTAGCTACCGCGTGTTATGGGGCACAATACCCATGGCTGAAAACATGAAGGGCAACGAGGGTTGGGAATGTCACGGCAAGGGCTACTCGTCGCAAATGTTCTTTGGCCGCGGTCGGGGCTGGTTCTTTGTCTACGAGAAGCTCAAGAAGCCGTCGCGCGGCCTGCGCAACTATACCGAAAAGGACATGTATAGCTGTGCGGCCCGACTTGCCAACCTGCCCATGACGAACAAGATGCGACTGCGCGACGTCTACGCCGTATCGCACAACTGCGGCATGGCCGACTTGGGGGAAGGCCTCGTGCGCCGCTTTGCCTGGGGCCGGACCGTCTTGATCGGGGAAGCGGGCAACAAGCAAACGTCGCACCTCGGACTAGGCCTCAACAGCGGCGTACAAGACGTCGTCGCGTTGACCAACATACTGCGAAAGCTGGTGCAACATCACAATGAGCGGCACGAAGTGGTCGAAACGGAAGCCATTCATCTCGCCCTCCGCAAATACGACGCTATCCGCCGCGGCGACGCCCTGCACGGCTCGAGAACATCAGCGAGAGCCGCCAGACTACAGTCTTGGAATGGCCGCGCACTACGATTGTATGATCGGTATTTTCTCCCATCTGGAGGATCCAGCAGGAAGAACTACGACGGCACCATAAGCTCAATCGTCAGCCATGGTATGCTACTGGACTTTGTTCCAGAATCAGATGCTCAGTATGGGCGGATACCATGGGTGCATGCATGAAATCACAGCCTACAAGACTCTACAAACTTTTCACACGAGACTGCGAAAATACACCAATGGAGGACATTTTCTTTTGTTAGATGGCGTTGGGAAAATTGGGAAAATTTTGATGTGCGCAATTCAAAATGACGGACGTGCATAGCGGTCATGTTTTGCGTTTACCAGCCAGCGCTTTGATCTTGGGTTGGAGTTGTGCACCTTGATTATTGGGTGGTAGGACATAATTTGGTGATACGTCTGTCTCCCCAGAAATACATACTCGTTATTTTCTTGAGCCATGCAATTTGCGTTCCTGCAACGGTGTTCCTGTCACTGCAGCGCATTTCAATTCACATGTTTCACCGACCTTGTCAGCACTCACATGGCCGGTTGCATCTCAACCAATATCATGTGATAGCTTAGTCACTTATACAGCACGTTGCTCACGTATCTCTTCTTTTCCATCTATTCGTCCCTGTGCCTGCCATATGTTTGAAAGCAGTGCGGTGCCCCTCCTTCGGCTCGCCACCAGATGCGGCCGCTGTAATTTAAAGTGTGTGGCCGCCGCGACGGCGCCCTGACTTGCAGTACCTGATTGTTACTATTTCCGGGCCCAATGACCTGTCACTTCATCAAACGTAGCATTGAGCTCAATCGATTTCGAGCCAATCAGTCTTCAGGAAAGGAGCGCATTCCCCTCCGGCATCTCTCCTATAGGCCCCTGAATAAAAGAACGGTTCAGTGTAGACCAAAGGCAATCTTTAGAGTTTACGAACATCATCCTGACGGCCACATGCACGGAGATCTGTCTACGAGTCGCGTCTGCAGTGCAATTGATTGTTTACGGCTTCGACACTGACTAAGTAGCCAGCTCGAAAATTCGTAAGCACTCGGGACACATGCTTTATGCACTCACCTCGCCGTCAGATTCATATGTCAATCTTGTGATGCCAAGACCATGGCTAACAAATGTATCTAATGTGGAAGACAGTATACATGCGTGTCTTTATTTATAGGCCTGGTATTCTCGCTAAAAGCCAAGCAACAATCAATCATGATCAGCATTGAGCATTATAAGTCCACTACTTATTCATCTTGTAGTTGCTACACTAGTGGTGATGTGTATACATATACACTGATGATCTTGGCAGCAAAAGACTGTTGCTCCTTAGGCGATATTGTCAAATAAAAATCTTCGGCACCCGGACATGATGTGCTACGACCGTGGATGATATTCGTTGATCATGGCCTGGTTCAAATAAAATAGAAGAGCGGCCGTCCCGCCGAGTTTCTGGATGATGCAGCCTCTTCATTTCCTAAATTCTCCTGCCTTAGCGCTGCCAGTTTCCCTATAGTGGACGCACTTGAATCTGTCTTCTGAGCATGTTGGACAGAGAATGCCGTGGACAATTGATCTCGGTCCTCAATTTCAAAATTTCATCGGGTCTGGAAATGATATGACTAGGGAGTGACGCCCTCACACAAAAGCCATGGGCGCCGATGCCAAGTGCATGCGGCTCAGCTGGGGCCTGGCTTCTCTGGTGGACCGCCATGAAATCTATTTGCCTTGGCGACCCTCCCTATCTATTATAGCCCGGCGGAACTTGCCATGACTAAAAAGCCAAGCGCTTCGGCTCGCATCGTTCGTATAGTATCTCGGACTATTCGTATCGTAGGGATCAACGTCCAAGTATCAACAAAGCAGATGCAGCAAAGGCCCGGGTAGTCATTCCATGTCAGTAATGGCCATGTGGTATAAGTGATGGCATAAGGATGCGCCAATTAGTCCATCAACGTTCTCAACTGCAACATACATCAGAGATACTGGACACTCGTTTCCTACTCAACCACCATGGCCAACCAAACCAGCGGTACCGATGCTGCAGCCGCTGCTGATGCCTTCGACTTCAGATTATATCGGTACACACCTTCACTACCTGCGGCCATTGTCTTTGTGGTGGTCTTCGCTACCCTTTCGGCACTTCACGTCGCTCGCATTCAACGGCACCGATCGTATTATTTCACTGCATTCACCATCGGTGGCTTTTGTAAGGCTCACCCATACCAAAGGCTCATTTACTGATGGAATTTTCACTGACAAGCTACCTGCAGTTGAACTCATTGGGTACGCCGGCCGTATATGGTCTCACTATGACACAACCTCGATCGGCGGTTTCGTTATTCAAGCCATCCTGATTCTCGTTGTCCCCGCTCTCTTCGCCGCATCCATCTACATGATCCTCGGACGCCTCATTCGCACCTTACATGCAGAGGAGCTGTCGCTTATCCCCATCGCTTGGGTCACCCGCGTCTTCGTCATTAGCGATGTGATCTCGTTTTCCCTGCAGGCGGGCGGTGGCGGGATCCAAGCTGCAGGCACCTTGGAGCTCTTCCACATTGGCGAAAAGATCATCATTGCTGGACTCTTTGTTCAGATTGTCGTGTTTGGATTCTTCATGGTCACGGCGGTGATATTCCAGTACCGCTTTGCGCGGTCCGCTATTTTCGCGTCGGCCCCTGCTCCAGTCAATTGGAAGCGTCACCTCAACGTGCTCTACACAGTTAGCGCGCTGATCTTGGTCAGGAGCATCTTCCGCGTGGTTGAGTATCTGCAGGGCAATGATGGTTATCTCATCTCGCACGAGGTGTTTCTATACGTGTTTGATGCCTTACTCATGACGGTGGTCATGATAATATTCTTTGTTTGGTATATCGATGACATTGAAGTCCGGCCAGGTAACGATGATTTGGAGCTTTGCTCGGCAGACTGAGTCAGAGATGGAGCGGCGCATTTAGAACTAGATCGTACAGTTACATTCGAACACAGACATTGATATGATGCAGAGAGAGGTACATCGGGATAAATTAATAGACTAGTCTAAGCGGCTCATATTTCTGTGCCTCGGTCGCTCAAGGTATCCAGCCCGTCTCTTGCAGTGGCCATTGTATCCAAAGCCGATGCTCCTCATCTAGTAAATGATACGATTTGGCGATCAGATGATCTGCCCATCCTTGGAGATACCAGTGCTTCTCCATTCGTTTCAGCAGTACGGAGAAGAAAGCAAAGATAGCTACAGCTTCCTGTGTTGGCACTCTCAACAAGGGCAGCAGGCCCTCGGCCACTTCAAATATCCATATAAATGCATCAGTCAGGTCGCATGGGTCACATCCCGTCCGATCGAGGATGGAGAATGATTTTTGTAGCTGATCAATAGCCTGGACATAGATATCGCACAACTTCGGATCAGTCTGGCGGAGCTCGATCATGGAGCGCATGCCAGTCAAGTGCTGGTTCGCGACGTGTAGAGAAAATTCAGGACCAGCCTCCCGCGCACGCCAACGATCAGCGCCATGGTTTAGAAGAGGCGCCATTAGGCGATTGCTTTGGTCCCCCGCGATGCTCATGAATGCGCGCGTACCCTGGAGCAAAAACATCCACTCTGGAAATCCGCTCTCTTCAATGAACAGCGGGCCATCATCTTTGCGTGGGCACGCCAGAGCAAAGTAGATGGTCAGAGTCGAGAAGAGAAAGAGTGACTCCGCTGTAGCGGGACACGGATCTGTTATCAAGGCCACTGTAGGCTCAGATCAGCGAATGACGTGGACATAACCAGTAGAAGCGCGATGCTTTAAAATCTCCTTACTAGCATCTCTTGTGGCGACTCGGTGATGGGCCATTCCCAGTGATTGGTAGTAATCCCGCATTTCGACGTTGTGGTGAGCGAGATGCAATGCCGATATCGCCAACAGCGTCCTCATGATATACTCGCATTGTAAGCCACGCTGTACCGCACTGAACCGATAAAAGTCTCGAAGAATGAGGCTTTCGGAAAGGGTTGCAAATGTTCTCGTTGTGAAATTGTGCAACAACTCCAAACTCGACATGTCCAGCACCTGCGAAGGCCCAGGAGATAAATCGATCCTCGGACTATTCAAGCCCAAGAAATCACATTCGACATTATGTTTGACACAGTTCTTACAGGCAGGTTTCGTCTCGTCGCACTTAAAACCCCATCTGTCAGCGCGATTGCCGTCGACAATATTGATAGGTGAGAAAAGGAAAGAAGAATACAAAGGATCAACCTTATGCATATTATTACATACTTTGATCTTTCGCGATTTGCAGGTCTTGCACCCTTTGCGGCTCTTTGGATGCGATCTCCTTGATGCACCACGCAGCATAGGGTCGATATTCATGCGCGCCATTAGCTACGCTGAGCCTGTCAGTAAGGGTACGAGCCGGTTCGGGAAACTCGAATTCAGTGACTTCAGTTTTGGTATTCTCGGGAAATTCTAGTAATCCTAGGCCTGGGGAGTAGTTGAAAGATGGACAAGACTCGTTTAGCATCCGAGTTCTACTTTTTTATGTATTTGTTTTGCCAGACATCCATATCTGCATTGTACAGAGCTAATTGGCTACCAACCCATGGAATTTGGTAGGAGTTGTGTGGCTATGGGCCGCTATGCAACCCATTCTTAGCGCATACCAACTGGACTAGGTTAGCGCCTTGTAGGCGTCGGTCTCGTATTCGCTCGTACTCGCTCGGATTTGAGTAGCAGACCAACGCCCGCCCCCACTAACTGCGCTGATCATAATGCTAAACGGCACGGTAGGCGGATGTCTACGTACTATTTTTCCGGCGAAAGTCAAGTTGCAAAGAGGTAGTAGAAAGGTGAAGACGACTATCAGTCTAATGCGCAGATCGAGAGGAAAGAGGGTCATCACAGCTGATGATGACAAATACTCATAAGAAAGGCATTGGTTTCCTCGTAGTTCTAATGAATGAGCGTTATTCCAAAATTTACCCAATGAAGTATGTTTCTCCGAACTTCCACCCTCTGAAAGCTTCCAAAATGAGTGACGGTCGAACAAAAGAAAGATAGCAATGGAAAGAATTTTCAAATCTCCAAGCGTGCAAGCTCCGTTATGTTGCAATTCTGAAAACCAGCACGATGGGTTTGTCGTCTGCTACACTGAGCCATGATCCAGTCACGCCGAGATACTCATTATCGTCATCTTTACCGGCAATATACATGAAGTTTAAGGTATCCTGTTGGTTTAGATCGATAGAGTTCGTGAATTGGACATTGACCAGGCCTTCATTGACAATCGGTCCCTCTTTTCCTTGGTTATCGGAGCTGAAGAATCGCACAAATGCTCCTTTTGTGGGTGACACGGTGACAAAATTGCGGTTTCTGGTGAGATAACCATGTTCTGGTGATTTGAGGCGGTATGGAGTCCCGTAGCATACCTGTGGGGGAGAGATAATCTGATTAGCACCAAAGCTCGGGAGAACGTGTAATTTATAAATATGAGCTATAACCTACCGGGTCGACATGATGTCCGTCAGCGTCCTCAACTTTCCATTCCAGGAACTTGACCTCACGTCGCTTCTGAGTCGGGCCCAGGAAACCTACTGGCGTAAGCGACAGATGTCGTGAGTAAGCCCGACCGATACCTCCCCGCGCATAGAATGCCGACAGGGCATTCACTAACAAAGTCGTGGTCAGTAAATTATCTGCCCCCAATTAAGATGATATGATAAAGATAAAGAATAAACCAGAAAGAGAGGATCGAAAAGTGATCGAGAAAAGAAAAGAATTGGTGAGATGAGGCGGGAAAAGATAACGAAATAGAGGACAAGGGCTTACTCTCTGAGTATCTCCCAGGATCTGCCGTAAGGAATCTTCCATGGGGGTATCCCTCTAGGCCATTCAAGTAGATCTTGACTGAATGCTTTGGGATGGAATCCTTGTTCCACTCCGTCATCCTTTCCGGAAGATTCTCGTATCCGCGGAATTTACCCACAAAGTCAACGAGATGCAGACCTTCATCTTGCTACATAGACAGGTCAGTCAAGAAAATGTTGCCTTTGGGGAATGTTTCCCATGTCCTGTCTTGTCTCCTGACGTACCTGTGTAATTCTCCATTGGTTGAAGTCCGCAACGGTCGCGCACCATTCGGAAGGTCTTTACTGGATATTAGCTTTACATCTCATATGGAGGCCTCGGTCCTATCCGAGAAGATAAGTTGACTGACTTGTTGCAGAGAAGGGAATCACCTCCATTGGCCTGCCATGTGAGGGCTGTTGTTGACTCTGTCGTGCTACTACTGGCGGAGTTGGCAGATGCGCTCTGGCCCGATGTGCTTACGGAAGCCGCCGCCCCAAATCCACTGAACGACACAGACGCTGCGGCACGCATGGAGTTCTTGATCTTGTCAACACTCGCAGATGAGCTTGTGTCGACTGACTCAGTGGCGAAGAGACGACCGCCGAGCTGGACTCGGGTAGCAAAAAACTCGCCTTCAATTGAAATTAGCATTGTATAGTTTGATTTGACAGTTGTATTCTAAGAAACTTACCATAGTTCTCTAGGAATTCTGTCAAATCTGCCTAAACAACATTAATCAGCTTTTTTTACGACGCAATCTTTCAATCGCGGTTACCTTTTCATGGATTCGATCTAGAGCAGCTTGAGCTTGCGTGGTCAATTCGAGACTGCGGTTATCAAGAAAGATGGTGACGCGTGGAAACTGAGATGCATGAGTAACAAAACTTATCGCCAAATTTGAAACGAGTGGGCTCAAATCCTCACGTTGTAAGCAATGGTAACTTGTTTCCCGCTTGAAGACGAAGAGCTCGCGGATGAGTTGCTGGAAGACTCTCCGTAGCTCGCCGAAGCGCTTAGTGAGCAACCAAAGAAGCCACCGGACCTATACTCAGTGTGTCAGTGAAGTCATAAGCGGTGTCTGTTATTCAACATCATCACTTACGCCGATGCAGAGACATCAAACTCTGAAAAGGATGAAGTGGCCAGAGAAGCCTGAAGCGCAGTAGTGGTCTCGTAGATGGAGACGTATGACTTGTCATCTACGATGTAATCTGGGATACGGAGGTAGAGCTGCCAAAACATGTTAGTCACGCTAGAGTACTTTCATTCCTACGGCCGATTGCGTACCACCACATCTCTAGCCGTGGAACTCGCCAAGCGATCGCTCACGATGTCCCTTTGCTTCAGTCGAAATGCTGATCCTTTTCTTTAGTACATCGATAGAATAGTATGGCATTAATGCAACTGACCTGGAAATCTGGCCCTCTCAATGCCAGCAACGACTGTTTTACCATCCATCTTACGACGAACAATACGTAATCCATAACAGAGAGAGTTGTTCTCTGCAATGGCAGCCCACTCCTTTTCCTCCAATTCGGCAGGGTACCTTAGGAATTCGCAGTCAGTAGAGAACATGGCCTCGATATTGTTTTTTCTAGACGACTCACTTCCAATATGTGCCTGTCAAGAGCTTGAATCCCGTTTCATCGAACTTGTGCTTCAGTTCAGCGAGCCTTGACACGTTCACAACATCGCTGAGACGTGCTTCGTCCTGAGCAAGGATGGTCAACTTGTGAACGGGCAATTTCATGCCACTAGTCTATCGATCTTACTTTCTTCGTTTCAACAAAAACCTTTTTGAGATAAAGATCGATCGTTCCTTCTTTCGGGCTTTCATCCTAGAAGCTATTCAGTAACGGGTCTTGCAGAAAAGCAGCAGTGCGTCACAATCAGTGACTTACCTCGAGACACTGCTGCAGGTAGTCCTTGATTGAATAGTCATCTGGTACGATCGCTCCCTTTTTGGAGCAGAAGTCAAGTGAGACACTGATCATAAAGTCTGGTCAATTGAATTCCAACAGCTTCTGACTGATTTTCCTTACAATTCCTTTTGATCAGTGGTACCGGCGATAAGTTTTCTCAGACTTGACAGCAGTTCAGTCTGAGGAAACATTGCTGGTATTTTCATGTAGAAGGCTTCTCGAATATGTTTGCCATCTGTCAAACTGATGCGGGCAGATATTTCTAGTGCGAATCAGTACCATGCTACGCCAAGAGATACCCCAAGTCGTGATGTTCCCAAGTCCACTGAGCTTTCACCGCAGCCCAAATATCAGCTATGAAAACGCCAAGAAGCCTTGAGCTTCGACAGCCCCAGCCAAAGACTTGCTGGTGTTTTGGCCTTTTGAAACTGCTGATAAATACCGCGAAAAGTATAGCGAAAATAGCATACCAGATGGAGTACCCGAAGGCACCGTCTCGCCATTTGAAGCAGAGGTTGTCGCACCTTCTTGGGAGGTAGCAGTTGTCGTGTTTGCTTTAGCAGCGGTATCATCAGAAGCCGGGACGGAAGCTGAGGTTTCCGTCTTACCATCGCTTTCTATAGCTTTTGCAGTGTCGTCTAGAACATCTGCAGTATTGCCAAGAACCGAAGCAGTGGTGTCTTTGAGCAGACCCATCTTTCAGAATAATTGTAATACCAGGATTGAATGTTGGGGTGTTTTTGTTAGAGCTGAATCACCCTTCTTGAGATGAGGACACAATAGGGCTTATAGAGAGCCGCGACTTTTCTCTGCACCGAGATCCACTGCCTTCGCAAAATGGTTTGTACGTTCGCAGCGTACATTGTGATCACGATACAACCAAGACACGACCGATCTGCGCAGCCTTGGCAAACCATTGTTGCAATATAATCAACCATGTGATTGAGCACGACACTTCATCAGCGCTTCAGTATCCTTGGGAGCACAACATGTAGATTTGTACGCGACCCTTCTTTATGGAAGCGGGGTTTGTTTACTATTTGATTACACGACATGTATGAGTACGGCGGTTTACAGGTGGGTCGGGCCGCTGTACATACGCGAATGTTAAACGAGCTTTCAAAAGAGTTCACCGGCTGCGGCGCATGAACTCTATGAATGTAGAACAGAGCTAATGCAGCAGAAGATCTCCAATAGCACGAAACAATGACACTTAGAAACTGTTCCCGAATTTTCCTGCGCAACACTGATCCGGAGTTGTACTTTTCATCCTGTAAGCACTGTTGCAATTTGCCATTGACATTACCAAGGCACCAAATCTATTCGCCTGAGCAATCAATGAAATACCTCAATGACAAGATCCAAGCCACTGAAGACGTCACCTATTTCACATAGAGTATCAGGATCATTTCTTGTAATGTATTCCAATACGCAAAGCCGAAAGTAGCCACCCAAACATCATTTCACTTTCTGTTTTGAGCCTCACGCATCGTCAAATATTCTACGCACAATCAATCAGCTGACTTGCGGGCGAATGAGTACCCAGCGATCGGTCACACAGAAAAATTGTGACCTATAACTTCAAATCGTTGTGATGTCGTAGAGGGCCGATCAAATGCAATGCGTCAAATACAACTGCATTTTCAATTGGTGAGCATATCTTGGAACGTGGCAATTTCACAAGTACTCAGTAGTAGACTCATCTTCTGAGCCACGTGCTGATGATCGTGTTTAGCTTGTTGACCATCGCTTGCAACATCAGCCACGTACGCAAACTCAATGCACCAAGCCCCGATCACAGGATCACCAAGCAACGACAATACGATCGAGATGCACTGGAGCGAGAAGAATTCTTGGACTAAAACGTCTCAGACTTCCGAAGTGGTAGGAGGTGGACCTGGACAAACGCTCCCAAATGCCGCCCGAGTGCCCGCTCAAAATGATCTCACCGACGATTCAAGAGCCTTAAGTATTGGTCAAGGTCACGTAATTGATACAAACAACGTGGATTCAACGCAAATTGGGTTCAGTGTCGTCTCTGATGCCAGTGTCTTATTGTCAAGCTTATTTACTTGAGTCAGTCGTGGAGTTCCAAGTGTTAGCATATGAATGAAGAAATTTCAAAATCTCAGTAGTGTATGAGTGGTCACTTTCTTCTACTATACACTCTATACTATTGTCCTAGATCCTCCATCACAATTGTTGAAAATTTCCGTGGTGCTTGGTTCAGATCATCCACATATTGAATCAAGAACGTTCCCATCGTTACAAGCATCAACGCTGCATCAAAGAGATAGAGAAAATACTCGCGCCGGACAAGGTATCCAGCGTTTCCCTGAGCGTACTCCACCACGCGAAAGGCACTGCGCACCATGATGAGGCAGCTCACGCAATAGAGAGCCCACATATGGCTTTTCCACTGGATGATGCCCTCTCGCGACTCCGTAGTAGGCCGGAGGACCACACGTCGGTGGAAGATGACGGCGCAGACAATAAAGATGCCAAACATGACGATCTGGACAAACAAGCCGACGAGGATAATCTTTTCTCCCAGCTCGTATAGATGCAGGGTGCCCGCCGCCTGGATACCACCCCCGCCGCCCTGGGCAAAAAAAGATACGACATCACCAATCACAAAGAGCTTGGTGAGCCATTGGATGGGTATAATCGAGTGGTGCTCTGCGTGTAGAGCTCGCATAGTTCTGCCGAGGATCATGTATACAGAAGCAGCGAATAGGGCCGGCGCCACCAGGATCAGTAGGGACTGCATCACGTAGCCGCCAATAGCATTTTTGTCAAAATGTGACCAAATTCGTCCGAAGTATCCTACAGCCTCGACTGTCCGGCGCGAAAGTCAGAATTTGCGCGGTATTGCATGTAATAAAGACATTTTGGATACGTACAAATGCCTCCTATAGTGAAGGGAATGAAGTAGAAGGACTTTGCTCTCCAGATTTTGGCGACATGAGCTAGCGACAGAATTGAGAACAGCGTACCCGTAAGCGCTGCTGCCTCGAGAGATGGTGTATATCTGTAGAGAGCGAAGAAAGTATCACTATCGTCACTGGAGGACGACATGTTGTACTGATTGAGAGTTTTCAGGTCTCAAGAACTTTACTGATTGGACGGAAATTGTGCCTAGAAGTAGAAAAAAGGAATGTTGGAGGACGTCGTGGTAAGGTGTATGAAAAACAGCGTTCCCCAAGCCTCCATGCTTCGGGCGACGGCAGCTGGTATTTGAATAAAAAATATTGGTCCGTGTTTCAGAAGATTCTACAAACCTTCAGAAATTTTGTTCATAGAAAAGCCGAACTGTAACATACAAGCATGATCTTCAGATACGAACGCCCGAGTAAGGTATCGTAGGCAGTGCTACGCGTAGTATGCTCGGCAGCATCCGAGGTGCGCAGTGAACTATAGCCATCAAGTCGGAATTACTCGTGTCTGTGGAGCTTCTTGAGTCTGGTGGCTCAGCCACTGCGAACGCCATTTTGCTCTTGCCATATTAATATATATATTTTCGGAACTCTATACTTCTGGTAGTTAAGGGCCTGCACAATGCAGTATGCCACGCCAGCTGTGGGATCACTAACACCAGAATTGCGATACTAGGTGGATTGCCCAATCGTAACATCCTGACATGGTAGAGATTAAGCATAGTGGAGACAGAATAGTGACCGTAGCTTTCAAGAATCATTCTAAATAATTAAATTTTTGTTTATCGCAAGAATCAACAATCAAATAGAACAAGATGAGTCTTTCCTGAGATATGATGCATTGTAGGAGGGAACTTCGTCGGGGCTTATCCCCGAAACTCACCTGCTGTGGGGTGTGCGCTAAGCCCTGCTCTGTAGTCAGAGAAAGGCACCCGAGTCCGAGCGAATACGAGACTTGTCGTATACTCGGCTTCCTATCATGCTAAGAAGCGCCGGGCCGGGTATTAGTCAGGGCAACCAGGCACGACTCGGCTTCAGTCGTGAGTTTTCTCGGATTCAGTTGGCCAATGCTTGTAATCCATCGTACATTTTCTCTTCCCGAGGTAGGGCACGGCGGACGACGGACATGCCGATCTCAACATTGCCTTGGTACAAGGTCCTTTCAATGTCGATGTTTTGGGAGACTCCCTTTGCGGTACTTTCCGGGTATTGACAAACAAAATCTGGACATGAAAAAAAGAAGCCTCTGAAAATTAGATCGGGAGTCTGAGGCTTGGAGGTGGGTTGTCATCATATCGAGCCCCTGATGATATCGTCGTCGTCATGGTGGCTTTGCGCTTGGGTCATGTCAATTCGACCTTATATAGGTGTCCCTTCACTGTCTCATGAACTCACTCTCGTGACTTGAGAGTGTTAACGTTCAAAGATGCCTTCTTTAAAGTCAATTCTGCCGTCATTGGCCTTCCTGGCCCTGGCGCAAGCTCGATCCATCGTGTCGCAAGGATCAACTACAACAACGAACTCCTCCGAATTCATTACGAGCACGACCGAGATAACCACAATCGATGCTACAGGTGGCTCACCAGCGGTGGTCATTCTGGACTATGGCCGGAGCGTGGAGGGCATTCCGGCTTTCGAAGTTCTTGGTAAGGAGGGCGACACCTCGACCTTTGAAGTCACATATGGCGAGAGTAGCGCTGCCCTCCATTCGTACATGGTCCGTGGGGGAAAAAAATATGAATACTTCTGTTTCCAGTTTACCAACTAACTCTGATTTCTGTAGAGCGATGGCCCACTTCCACTTGCGGCGGCAATGGACACCTATCGTCTTAATCGATACAATATCAGCGAAGTTGGACAAATCTCCAATCGTCTTGTCCAAGGTGCCTTCAGATACCAAAAATTGAACCTGAGCTCGCCCGGTGTCCTCTCACTCAGGAACATTGGCGTCCAGCCAACCATTCATACGACCGCTTTGACCGAACTCCCTGGATCATTCGAGACTTCCGACGAGACAATCAACAACATCTGGACCGCCGGTGCACGAACTATTCAAATGACCGAAATTCCAGCAGATTCAGTGCCAGACTTCTGGACGGTCACGTCAGAAGGGGCCCTTGTCAACAGCCTGGCGCCCCAAGTTCTGGGATCTGCCACGGCCGCTCAGCTTACAATGTATAACCTCCAGTTCAGTGTCAAACCTGTGATTGGTGGGTTTGGGTTTCTCGTCCTGGCCGATACTTTGAACTCTGGCATATACTTTTCATGCGACATTGCGACCCAACAGATCACAGTCCATGCAGGAACAACAAGCGAAGACGTGCTTCTCCAGACTATTGACCTGCCCAGTAACATGACTGTCGCTGCAGGTTCCTGGAGCACAATTACCGCCAGCGTCGCATTGACAGACATTGGTATTGCTATCAATGGTGTCCAGGTCGCACAAATATCGCAGACTACTAGTTTCTATGGCTCCTTTGGGCTTGGAGCATCATTTGGCCATCAAGCAATATTCAAGGATTTGTCTGCTACATCAACAGATGGCGAGGAGATCTACTCCCACTCTTTGACCGACAGCTCCTTCTTAGCAGACTTCTTCATGGGCTCTAATCCGGCGAGCACCATAGTCGATGGCTCGCGTCGTGACCGTATTGCCTATTCCGGAGATCTTGACATTGCTGGCGGCTCGGCTTTGGTCAGCACTCACGGTCTCGAATTCATCCTCGGTTCGCTTGACCTACTCGGGTCTTACCAAGCGTCTCCTGGCTTCTTTATTCCCACGGCCAAGATCCAACAGGAGCCTCTCGCAGAACAGCTCAACGTCAGTGTCACTGGACTTATTGGGTACTCGTTCAACTTTGTTACTGCTGTCGCCTCGACATATATGCACACTGGCGACGTTGAGTTCGCTGAGCAATGGGCTCCCAAGGTGCAAAAGATGTTGGACTGGGCCAACTCTCAGGTCCTCGAGAATGGGCTATTCAATGTGTCCGAGTCTTCATTTGCTGGGGATTGGAACTATTACGACCCTGCTCAACCCGGCGTATCAACCAAGTTCAACGTTTTGTACGCCTATGCCCTGCAGGAGTCCTTGATCCTCCTCAATGATGGCGGAGTAGACGCCAGCGTATATGACGAGCGACTTGGTGCGCTACGCGATGCTATTGACAGTCAACTTTGGAGTAACGACCTACAGGCCTACTACTTCTCCGACGCTTATACCGACGGATTCGGCCAGGATTCCAACGCCATCGCCATCTTGGCCCAGGTGAACAAGAATGCCAGCCATTCGTCCGAGATCATTCTTTCTACATTGAGCAAGGACTTGGCGAGACCGGCAGGCCCCATAGCTTTTTCGAGCGAAATGATTGCATCAGGCTTCCAGCCCTACATCAGTCCCTATGCATCGGCATACCACCTGCGTGCCGCGCTGGCCTCGAACAATAGCGATGTTGCACTCGAGCTCCTGCACAGCTTGTGGGCACCAATGGCTGCTACCACCAACGCCAACTATACCGGCACCTTTTGGGAAACCCTGGACGAGGAGGGACGGCCGGGCCTGGGGCTCACGACGAGCTTGTGCCACGGCTGGTCCGCAGGTCCGACGGCCGAGCTGACAAAGTACGTGCTCGGCGCCATGCCCACGGGTCCCGGGTGGTCCGAATTCAGCATTGCACCGGTGACGCTGGGTCTCAAGTCCGCTCAGGGTCGGATTCCGCTTGTGAACGACAGACAAGTCTACGTGCAGTGGAAGTTTAGCTGCGATGGCCTCTTGACTATGGTGGTGGAAGCTCCAACGGGAACCAACGGCACGGTCACGCTTCCGACGCCGCTGCTCACACCTATTGATGATTCTGTGATTTTAGTCAATGGCCAGGTTGTAAACGCGACGCAATTCGAGGTCGTGGGAGGCGCATCGTTTGAGCTGCAGCAGCGACACAAGGCGTGATCGCACGTCGTGCTGCTTCTGTGTCGGCAGGGGAGACTGGGTTCCGAGGCAGGTTCCATAGCATAAGTCGGACAGAGAAGTCAGTCCTTGTCCACTGTATATATATCATTCATTTTCTCTAGCTTCTGGTGATAAATTCTGAATTTCCAGAATTGTCACATAGACAGATAGCATTATTTTACATCTATTCCTATTCAGTTCTCTCAGGGCAGCAGATGATGGTATACAGCAAAGGCGAGAACTACAATGATGGCAGAGCACGCCCGCTAGCAGTACGTTGCCGCTGCGCTGCGGTTAAGGCCTGTGGCCTGCGATGACCTGAGGTTTTAGGGGGAGTTTACGCTGCCTGGCTGCAAGTCCTGGGGCATTCTCCAGAACAGAGAAAATGCATGGACACGTGCCCACGCGCCCCGGCGGGCAAATTCACGCGTCGACTGGCAGATCAGGCGCGTAACCCGTAGAGGCCTGAGATGAAATAAGGTTTGACAGTCTTTTGACAAGCAGCCACGTCCCTGATCGAAGGGGCCCGCTTTCTTTCGACGGCCCTGACCGACTCAGCGGGCTAGCCATTTGAGTTAGAACCAAAACTGTTTAGCACATTTGGTCAGGGGAAACATCGAAGAAAGACATGAATTATTAGAAGTTGCTCCACGACTCGATTGTCCTTCACGATGCAGAATGGAGTCGCTTTGTCTCCATGCTTGAGATCTTCCACCTTCAAACACGGACCATTCTTGGCCTTGGCGTCAATGAGTATAGCAGCTATATCACCTATAGTACTATAGCATTACTGGATCCATTTGCTCCAGGTTGCGTTCTTGTCCTGGTCTTCGAGGAAACGAAAATTCATCGTCGCCGAACCAAGTAAGCCAACGCAGAAGGAGGAGCCATTAGACATTCCAATTTCCACCACCAAAACAATAATGATCCAAGGGGAAATCTGGCCTCTTCAGGCTTCTGTGGCTGCTCGGATTCTTTACCGACAATCTGCATTTTGTCGTACAGTATCGAATGAATTTCTTAGGTCTCGCCGTTATGGATCTCGTGTGCGCTGTCACAACAGTGTCGGTGGGCTATGCATCAACGGCGCCACATCGCAGTTTCTTGGCAAGTGACAACAACCAGTCAAGCCAGCGCACTCACGGGAAATGGCCGGTCAGACATGTCAATTTCAAGCAGTAGGCAAGTTGGAATAACGACTGGAAATTGCCAGCTGCAAAAGTCTACGCCTTCCTCTAAAAAGGTAGATACTAGAGACGGGCTGACGGCACGACGACTAAGTAGACGATAGCGCGGAACCCCAACAAGCTGAGCTCTTCTCGCGCCGCTTGGCAGGAACGAGGTCCCCTATTTTTCTTGGGAGCTAACCTCCAGGTCCAGTCGCGATTGATCATATTCCCGCCAAGCTTTTCTTCTCTGCAGATCTTCGACTGTTTCCTCGGCAGGATGATATACTACAACAACAAGATAACCTCAAATCGTGCCTGTTCGCATATGCCTATAATTTCACTCTACAGTTGACAATACCTTTAATCAACTGTTTTGTTTTCCTTTTGCTAAATACGGTGAGTCGTCTCTTCCCCGCCTATGCCTAAATGGATGACAGTGGATATTTATGGATTGAAGTGGATGCCATATTACGAAAATGAATGAGGATCATCCAGAACACGGATCACCGAGTGGCAGCGCTACCCCTGCAAAGAACGCCGCAGACCGATTCGATTCATATGAAGTCAGCAACGAGGAAAAAATCAAATCGGTAAGTTTGTGTTTATTTTTGCCGTGGCAAGGTCGTGGCTGGTTTCCACTACTTCGCGTTGTTTTGTTTCTTGTAAAAGAATTTTGCCTTTCGATATTCCTGCTAATTGCAACGGATTATCGACCAGGCCAAGTCCAAGACAAGGCAAGTCAGGATGGGAACCGCCGGGACATCATCCAACGCCACGACCCTCGTCGTGCCTGATATCAGGGACGATGAGAGTTTTGGAGAGCTCGCACGGAAGCTGTCACTGTATGTTTGATACTCCATCTGGCAGTCTATATTCCCGTCCCGCTCACGAGCAGCGGGTACAGAACAAATACTAACATCTTGGCAGGTGCATCATTGATGCCGTTCAGTCACCCCTGAGCTGGGACGACTTGCGCAGTAGCAAGCACATCAAGACCATCCAGCCGTTTATCGACCATCTCTCAAGCTCGGTACATCACCCGGCTTTGGTCGCTGCTCTACTTGCACTCAAGGGCCATTTCGTGGCCATTGAATCAGACGATGACTGTGGTATCAACTCCTCGCGTGGTCTCGCTTGCGAATTGATTGCATGGCAGTTTGTTCTGACATTGTCCGAGCGAGACACTTTGGACTACTTGCTATTCGAACTTCGCAGTGATGGGTCCTTTGCACCTCCAGATGAAGACGAAGAGGCTGCGTGCGGCTACTCACATCATATCGAGCATACTGGTACTATCCGCTCAACCCAGAGCGGCCTCCCACCTCTCCCAAATGAGCGTACCGCTCTTCTACCGGGGCGATCTACCGGCAACAGCAGCGCCGCGCAGTCTCGTGCCTCGAGTGCAACCTTTATAAACCAACGTCAAGAATGTAGTGACAACGAGCCTTCAGCATTCTCGAGACCCTTTGTGGACCTCAACACTTTGGAGATAGCCGCCGTGTCGAATGCCAAGAAGTTCCTGTCCCAGCGTGTGGTCCAGGATCTCATCGACGCCATCTGGCGTGGTGACGTTGTATTCTGGGACGCGCTGACTGCCAGATCGATCAAGAAGCCACGCATTTATCGCCGCAGCGAGGCCCAAGGTAGAACCCTCTTACGCCATCTAGTGAAGGGTCCGGAAGGCACCGATCCCTGGACGCGTCTACGGGTGCCAAGGTACATGAAGGCATTTGAGATGATGTTCTTCCTAATGCTGCTGGCTCTCTTCTTCACTGTCAGCTTGATGAAAGTCACAGACCACATCACTCCTTGGGAAATCGTCTTCTATGCATTCATGGCCGGTTTCACGATTCAGGAGTGGAACCAGTTCATTGAAAACGGTGCCCATTTCTTCAGCACGGACATCTGGAACTTGTGGGATATAGGCATCATCTGCATTGGAACGACATTTTTTGTGCTGCGCATGATTGGCACGGTTATGGGCCACACACCTGTCAGGGACGAAGTTGCATTCGCAGTCTTGGCGCTGCTTAGCTTGTTCTTGACACCGCGCTTGTTCAGTCTTATGAGTTTGAACAAGTACTATGGCACCCTAGTCCCGTGTCTGAAGGAGATGGGAAAACAGTTTATTCGGTTCTTGGGCTTTGTCCTCATCATCCACTTTGGCTTCGTCACCACCTTTATCCTACTCGCGAGAGGCCACTTCCCTCTGGACAGATTGCTCATCACTACCCTCAAGGTCTTCTTTGGTGCAGGTGTTGCCGGATTCGATGTGGCTCCCCAAATCTCCCCGTATCTGGGTCTGCCAGTCATGGTCATTTGTAAGTGTTTGAACTCTTCCACTATTGCTCAACAGCCTCAGATCAGACTCCGCAGAATTACTCGACTTGAGAGGCACGAAAGAGGACTGAGTAATAAGATGCTAACCTATTCTCTAGTCGTCTGCTTGACCAACCAATTGTTGATCACGAGTATGATGGCTCACATCAGCAACAGTCTTCGCCAGGTACTTGACTCTAGCCGTGAAGAGTATCTATATGTGTATTCAGTTTATGTTCTCGAGTCCTCGAACTCGGACAAGCTCACCTACTTCTTCATTCCTCTGGTAAATAAACATCATTCATCCTTCAGCAGCGCAACCTTTCTAACATTGTGCAGAACCTTGTACCTGTTGTCGCTCAACCTGCCCTGTTCTTCATGCAAGATGAGACTGCTGAGCGAATTCGCATCGCCCTTCTCAAGCTCACACATGCTCCCATTATGGTTGCCATCTGCGTCCTTGAGCGTTGGGAGGAGTGGCAGCATGGCCGCCGCGCTCACCAGTTCGATAGCCTGCGCTTCTGGACTGTGAATGGCAATGACAACCGCCCAGTCCAGGCCATCAACAAGAAGACCAGTGGCGGAACCCGAGTTCCCAAATTCGGCCGCCAGCCTCCCAAGGGCGCCGACGGATGGCAAGTCCCGAAAGATCTGGTGATGAAGTCGAGAAAGCCGACAAGAGATGCAAAGATACTTGCCAATGGAATCTCTCAGCCCCCTCCAGCATCAGCGCCAACCAGCGGCAACGGCAAACTTATCGAAGCCCCAGCAAAGCCAGCTCCCCAGGTGCAGACGGAGCAGCAAACTCAACTGTGGACCCAAGTCAACTCCAATGAGATGGAAATGTTGCGCATGCTCAAGGAGCTGACTGCCCAAGTTCAAGAGTTGAAGGCGGATCTGGCTGCTCAGAAGCATGAGGCTGCTCAGAAGCATGAGGTCACTTCTAAGAAGGAGGGATCCAAGAAGAAGAAATGATCACCCAACGAATGTAACATAGTCATGCCAAAACAAAAGGAGAGATCAGTGTAAAATATTCAAAATTGGAATGAATTGAAAGTTCTCACATTCCTCATGACACAAAATTGTTTCGCAATGATACCATTGATGTGCATCACACTGAGGCAAATCTCAAATTCCGAGCGTCTTATATGTCTAGGTTGCTTTTCCAGCCCTGCTATGCTACGAAATCTTTTGGTCCCACATCCTTAGGGAGCGAGAAGAGTCTATGGTTATACTTTCCGCCGTACCAATCCCTTGAAGAAGTCGAAACTGTTCTCGTCGCTCTGGAGTGCCCACATCTTGCCCGTGGGCTTATCGTCAGAATTCAGCTCCTCTGCCATGAGCATACCCCAGTCCCTGGTAATGCCAACGATTCTAGCCCTGACACCGCCCTCCGCCTCGAGGGTCACTATCTGCCGGCCGTGAAGCCAGTGTGTATAGTATTTCCGTTCCATGTCTGCGTTGAATCCTGTCCGTACAAACTGACTGTAGAGTGTCTCGAGCCTGGTCAGTATCTTTGCGAGAAGTCTTTCGATTCTAAAGGGCGGCAGATGACTGGGCAGCAGAGCGTCCAACGATGTCGTAGGCCGGCCGTTGGTCGTGTTGATGCCGATACCCAGGACGATCTGGTAATTTCCAGCCGAGTAGGCGCAGTTGCTGAGGATGCCACCGATCTTGACGTACGGGGGCGCGTCGTCGCCCTTGTGGCGCGGGTCCCGGGCGTAGATGTCGTTGGGCCACTTGAGCTTGACGGGTAGGTCCTCGTAGCCCTTGTCGTAGCCGCGGATGGCCTCGACAATGGCGACGGCGGCGAGGTACTGGATAAAGACGATGGGCCTGCTCGCGGCCAGGTGCGCCGGGTGGTTGATGACGGTGGACATGATGAGGGAGCCCGCGGGGGCGACCCAGACGTTGTTGCCGCGGCCCCGGCCGGCTACCTGCGTCGTGGCGGCCAGCGTGAAGCCCGTGGGGAGGCGCGAGAGGAGCTTGTAGTTCTTTTCTAGCAGCGTGTTGGTGCTCGTCACCACCTCGCCGTACATGAGCTGGTCGCCCCAGGTCTGGGCCTCGCGGTCGACTTCGCGGTACGCCTTGAGGCCCGAATAAAAGACGTTGTGGTTGAAATAGGGCGTCTCCTTTGTATCGGGCCACGTCTCGTCGTGGATCAGGACGCGCTTGGTGATTGTGGAGTAGTCAATGATGCCGTCGCTGTTGGCAGTCTGGCTACTGTCATGCGAGAGCGTCCGCTTGAGAGCCTCCATGTTCCACTTGGTGTCTGGTTTCTCCAAGTGAAAGGTATCGTGCTCTCCCTTGATGTACTCTTCTCCGTCTTCCCTCGTGATTGCCTCTTCCAGACCGACGAGTAAGTCGTCCACATCGCTGCTGTGGAGAGCAGACAAGTGCATACGCGACAGCGAGGGGATGCCAGTGCTTTCTTGATTAACCTCTAGCCCAAGCTTCACAAGACATGCCTTCAGGAATGTGGCCCGGTCCTTGTCGGCTGCTTTAAGAGTGGCGATCAGCTCGTCATAGCCCGGAACATCGTTTTGTGGGCTTAGATTGGCTGGTGCAAACTCCGGGTGAGGTCCCGTAAGTAGAGCATGTCCCATGCCCACTTTGCAGTATACCAATGCCGCCTTCTTCGCGCCGCCATCGACGGCAATCTCATCGGCATAGCTGGCAAGCACCTGATACTCTTCGGTTGCGTTTGGCTGAGGCACAAAGACGCCTCCTCCATTGTAGTAGGAGAGCACCTCATCGGGGAGAGCGCCTGCCTCTTTGAAAGCCTCCCGATCAACTTTCAGCTTCGCTATTCTTGCGCCCTTTTCACTGTGGTACTGAAAGCCCTTGTACGCACCACCTCGGCACGTTCCCGGGAAGAAGGCGAGTTCTCTCGGCCCCACGACCTCCATGCCCCGGTTGCCAACCTCGAACTCGCACTTTTTACTGCCATAGTATCCGCCGGCACAGAAGCCTAGATACGCACCTCCCCTGCGCACATACTGCGAGATGATGCCATTCCCAGCGCCATTGAGGACGCGGCAGTAGCCGAGATCGGCGCCGCCTGGAAACACGAGCAATGCGCAGGTTGCAGGCCACGGCTCCTTGAGCAGAGCAGTCTCGTTAATGGGAATGACGGCGTAGTAGTTGGGTGCCAGCAGGCGGCGCAACGTGTAGATGGCGTGCTTAACGGACTCTACAGTTGTGCCCGTGCCTGTGTATACGAGCACATTGAGCTTTCGAGGCGCCATGATTAGCACGGCGGCCAATTAAACGAGTATGAACTTCCTTGTGGAAATGAGTATATGCGCTGTGAATAACAGGAAGTTGGAGACCAATTGACCGAACTGCGCAAAATAATTAAATCCTGTGTTAATTGATCCGCGCCGGCTATCCTCTCAACGATGGGGATCCCCAACAGCTCTCGGCTTGTAGGCTGAGGTATAAATCCACAGCGGATGCCCGCGGACCTCAACACGGGCAATTGGAATGACTGGGGCCGCCCCAAGCCGCTAATAATAGTAAGCCGCGGTCTTGTTTTCGGTGCCCGAACCACCTTTCAACCCATTCGTTTAATACACCACGAACCATGTCCAACGCTGAGAACAAGCAACAGGCTGCGGCTGCGGTCGACGATGATGAGCCTGATGACTGGTGAGTTGCAGATGTGACCGTAATTCTGCATGCAAAGCAAAACGGCCGTTCCAATGGCCAGCGGCTGACGGATCAACGCGGGCGATATGCAGGGACAAGCGGATCTTCAGCACCGGATGCGCAGGTACGAAAACCAGCTCAATGGACCCTGGTTTCTTTGGTCAACGAAATTCCTACAAGCAGAAGATTGGCTGACCAATTCGGTTTTTCAGATGAAAATATGAAAATGACAGACTGCTACTTTGAGAAGAAGGACTGGCGGGCTTGCAAAAAAGAAGTAAGTACATTCCTTCACCCGTCAGCTCCCTTGCTGCCGTGATCGCATCATGACTTACACCCGAATCACTCAGATGGAGATTTTTAGAGAATGTTGGAAGAGGAATAACAACGACGAGCGAGTTTCCACAAAGGATGCATAAACACCGCAGATGTTAATATCTCAACTTGTACAATATCAACAAATTCAATTTCCATCGTACGCTGTCGAAGTTACCAGCTATATAATCCTACCCTCCAGACATACATCTCAGAATGTGAACAGCCTTTTCAGTGCTGCTCATCGACCTGATCTTCTAGTGCTTGGCGGCCACTAAAGCGCTAACTGACCACAGATTTCGGCCCGCATTGGCCCGGCCGCAGTGCCTGTACTGTGCACGACCCTGCTGCTACCTAGCTTTGGCGTTGGTTACAAGGCAGATGCCGTCACCAAAATTTCCAATCGTGAATACCTTCCACGTCAAGATTTGCGGTTTGTCTCGTGATTTACCTCTCCTTTACCTGCATTGTTACCATTGCCGTTCTCTTACCGTGCAATCCCTCCCACATTCAGCCAACATGGCGTCCACGACCTCGATACCACTGCGATTCGCCTGCAGACAAATCAGAATCGTGTCACGGCCCTCGAGAACGTTTGTATCGGCCTCGAAATCGAAATCAGCTTCCACGTCCGCTTCTACAGCATCGCGGCCTGCTGCCGCCGCCACGTCGAAAACTCCTTCGAGGCCTGCGACTTCCGCGACGGCATCGCGAGCTACGCCCGCAGCTACCAAGCCAGCCGCGGCAAAGCCGCCTACTTCTCCTCCAGCCGGTGCGCCGGGCTCTCACACGCCCGTACCTCAAGTATCCGGAGAACCGCTACCCGACGTACCATCCGCGGCGCAAAACGACAACTCGGGCTCGCCCATTGACTGGTCTTCGTCGTTTCACGGTCTGGGTACCGCAAACTTTGGTCCCGAGGTCGCCACAGTTCTGCAGGAGCCGCTCGACGCCGACGATATCGAGGTCAAGCCCGATGGCATCCTTTACCTTCCAGAGATCAAGTACCGGAGAGTATTGAATGCGGCTTTTGGTCCGGGAGGCTGGGGCTTGGCGCCTAGAGGAGACTTGCACATTCAGGATAGGCTCGTGTATAGGGATTACGCATTGATTGCCCATGGAAGGTGAGATAACTCTCTTCGCCTTAACTCGACATTCTACTACAAAAAGAGGTATACTGACCACGAATCTGTCTACTAGGTTTATCGGCCAAGCGCGCGGAGAGATGCAGTACTTCAACGAGGACGGTATTTCGACAGCGGCCGAGGGCTGCAAGTCCAACGCCTTGATGCGATGCTGCAAGGACCTGGGTATTGCCTCGGAACTGTGGGATCCACGCTTTATTCGCAAGTTTATGAAGTCTCATGCGCAGCAAGTCTGGGTCGAGCATGTGGCGACCAAGAAGAAGAAGCAAATCTGGCTGAGAAAAGACGATGAAGTGCGATACCCATTTAAGAAGTCGGTGTAAAGATTACAGGAAAGATGTACGATACGGAGGAAAGCATATGGAGTCAGTGATCTCACGACTTAAGGTGTCATCAAGGGCAGGAGGCGTCATGCGTATTCGAATTGGCCCTTGCTATACACGATTGGTCAGGTTGCTTCACAAAAGATAGACAAAGCAGGTCATCATAGAATAATGATACAAGCGCGCATAATAGTGCAGCTCTCTTCTCAATATCGATTGGTAAAAGTCGCTGCCTCACTGCATGTCACCGCCAAGCGAGTCGACAAAGTCGAAGAAATGAATATTGTAAGCATAAAACTCCTAGCGCCCCAATCCCAGACCCTAACCATGATGCCCTCAGAATCAGGAGTAGCTTCACTACTCCGTTCGAGGTTCTAGTAGTACTATTTCGCAAACTCGTTCGACGGCGTTTGAGGGTGTGAAGGCGTTGGCGTTTCCGCGCCGGTGGTACTACCCCAACCCAGGAAGCTCCAAGGGCCCTTACTGCTGGCGCTTCGATCCGTCTGAGGCCTTCTCTGCCTCACCTCCTCGTCCAGGTCTTCCTCGGTCCCGCTCTCGGCCTCGATCTTTTCAAAATCAACCTCGCTTCGGCTCTTGCTGAGAGCGCTCCACATGCTCTGCCCGCTAGGTGGCCTAGATGTACCTGAAGCGTGCCCCTCGCCTCCGTCAAGGCTCATGCTCGGGAGTCTCTGCTCTGCTGCCTGACGTTCCTGCTCAGATTTCTCCAGCTGATTAGCCTCCTTGTCCAGTGCCGTCATCAAGAACGAGAGTTTCTCCCGCTGGCTCGCGATAAAGTTCATCTTCTCACCCGCTCCTCTAATGTTGTCTGGGATCAAGTTGCCACCAGCAGTCGGCACGTTGTCCGCATCTCTCTTGCCGTATGCGCCCGCGCCGGCAGTTCCCAGAGCGCTGACCCCTGTGGCCGCGCTCACAGCTCCCGCCAACAGGTTGTAAAAGTCTTGGCTGGCTCCTGTGGCCGAGCCTCCCACATTGCCCGCCCACTTGGCCGTCGGCACGCTGAACCTAGCGAGCAGCGACTGCGTATAGGTCTGCGGCGCCTCCTTGGCGCGGACGTCGGCGCCCATGCCCTGCATGTCTTCCTCGCGTGTGGGCGGCATACCCAGGACCTTTGTCTTGAGCATCTCAATAGCTTGTTTGAGGTAGGCCATGCCGGCGGCTTTCAGGCGGTCGTGCGCGCTGGCGATAAAGTCCTCGATCTGGGTCTCGTTGTCCTCGAGGTACGGGTGCAGGTACGTCTCGTACAGGTGGCGGGCGCCCTGGGTCTGGGGCAGGACCAGGTAGAGCAAAAAGAGCAGGCGCATGTAGGCGTAAAAGGGCACCCAGACGAGGATGAACTCGAACCACGACTCAACGAGGAGAGCGCAGGACAGCACCGACCAGTACATGAGCCATGGTGTCAGCTGCGCGGGGTCCGAGGTCTTGAGGGCCTTGTACGAGGCAAAGAGGGGAAAGAGAAAGGAGGCGATGGACGAGAGGATCTTGGGAAATATGTCGAACATGGCTGGCGATTTTGTTTTATTTCTTCAAGACCTTTTCGAATCAGCTCGTCGCTGTCGGGGGTATAGAGCGTAGGTATAGTTATCTCTAGGCGCTATCTGCTGTGACGACTGGCGTGCTATCACGATAGCGCAATCGCGATAACCTATGGGTGTTGCTTGCGGCGTTTCGTTCCGGACTGGGTAAGAGCCAAGAGACGATGAGTTATGGGGCAAGAAAACGAGCAGGATGATAATAAATTCAAAGGGAAGAAAAACAAACAATATTTGGTTATCGGGTGAGCCGGCATAAACTCTCAGACAAATCTGAGGCGCTGTGACTTTTAGGTGAGGCTTGGTGGTTCCGGCCTTCTAACCTACCCTGTCCCAGCACCCAAAAAGTATGATGCTCAAGGTGCCTGATGACGACGGTATCGAGGAGGCAGCTGACGAACGGTAGGAATGCGGAATGCGGGGCTGAGCTCCTTGGGTCCCCAAATGGTCCCCGGATGACCCCACGCTCGAGGGGTTCTGGTAGCCAAGCAAGCCAAGGTAGCTTCAGCTTATCGCGCCTGACCACTAACGCCCTGGACCACGAGTCGCAGGCTGACTTCTAGCGCTTGAAAGGTGAGGGGCAAGGGACCTTTGCAGTGGAGCACTGGTGTGTAGTACCGCTGATAGCCTTTGTGCGTGGTTATGTCCGGAGGTAGGTAGGCGAGGAGTTCACCTAATAAGTAATCACCTGGGGTGAGCGACGTAATTTGGGCTGAAGATCACTGAAACATCAAAAGACCTGGCAATGGAATGTGTTGCTCAGAAGAAACGGACGTCTATCCCCTCGTTTATAGCTTCTACTGCATCGTAATGGACACATATTTACAATTACAAGGCCGGACCAACTCCGGGCTCATCTTGGCAGCCTGGAAGTGATTTCGACACTATTACGCAGCCCCATGGTAAATGAATATTGGTGCCTGTTCGTGATGGTTTCGTGTCCGCTGAACAAAATGGTACTAAGATGGTAGCCTTCCAACAAGGCCTATTTGCTTCCGATCGAGCAAGTTTCTATCGCTTCGTAAGCACACCCTTGCAAAAGATTAGTTGGCATCTCGATAGCAGTTGGCATAGTAGGTTCAGTGTGTCATTAAACCCTTGGTAGGTCGGTCAGAACCAGTTTGAGAAAAGTATCATCGTTAGGAACTTTGCAAGCTTCGAGAAGTCTTCTAGGTGATACACTAAGAGAAGGCGCAAAAGTCTCCATTACACTGTTCGATCATCACAAGCTTGCAGGCTAAGGTAATACTTTGAGCTATCAACACTGCGCGCTCCTGCTTTGTGCATGTGAAATCCAAGACAAGCTTTTGAGAACTTCCTGAAGCTCTACCGATACAATGAGGCCTATCTACTTGGGGGGCTTTCTGAACTTGGCGCGATCAGGATATCTGGATATATGCCGCTCACCTGACCATACCCTGATATCCTGTGTTGGTTTTTTATTGGGGTTCTGATTTAATAAGTAGATTATACCAGCTAAAGTTTATTCTCACGATACACATACACAAGTCCCTGATGACCAGGAATAGCTACGTATATCAACGTCTATAGGAACAGGTATTGTTGTCGAATGATGAATGTTCAAGCATTGTGATGTTTCGTGGCGCAGAGGTGAAAGTTTTGCATAGGTTATGGTAGGTACATATCTATGACATTGACTGCATTCTATATCATGCTGGCTGTCGTATTTAGCCTTGGCATCATGTAACTCTAGACTGATGCAGTCCACGGCAGAGCGTGAAATCCTTGAGGGCCAGAAAGAAATCGTGTCTCAATGTTGATAAAACCAACACGGCTTAGTCGGTATCCATGTTCCTTGCCCATGCAATCAAAGCTCGATATTTTGATGCTCGCTCTGGGCGCGAGCACGGGCACGGGTAACTCTCTGAACTTTATGCTTGATGACTTGTGCGCACAGAATAAACGCCACAAGTAGGCTCAGTACAATGATATGGATGCCGCTGATGACGAGGTCAAACTCTATGATCGCCATGAGACAACGAAAAGTGCCTCTCAAATCTCCCCTTACGCCTTGAGCGCTGGAGTCTTGCTCCCAGCCGAGGATGTAATGAAGTGAAAGAGCCCCAAGAACGATGTGGAGAGCAATGGTGGAAGTCAGCGCTATGGTCTTGCAACATTGCTTGGAAGTGTTGCCTTGGTCTTGGCTGGTGATATGCGATGTACTGATCTTGAGCAGCTTGCAAAGCATGAGATAGATGACCCACAGCAATGTCAGTCCTGCCAGCAGTGCAGTGCCGAAAAAGAAGATCAGGATGCGACTCGAGCGTCTAAACTGCTGGGCTGGGTCGGTGGTAGTAATGGTTGATAGAGACGACTGGATAACGTTCTTCATCGACCAGTACGCGTACGAGTTGATGGCGACGTTGACGGCGAGCATGAGCGTGATGAAGAGATTTATCATGAATTGGGCCATGATTCGCAACAGACCGCGGACCGGTATAGTTGCTAGACGGGCCCAAGTTGATTACGAAGCGGTGGTTAATAATCGAAAATGGAAGTGAATTGTAGTTTTGTTCTTAGATCGCGGAAACTTATCTCATCGACCGAGGCATTCTTTCTTAGCAACAAGGGATCAAGTCGCTTAAGCGTTTTAAGACTATGGTTGATCTCGATGTACAAATGTTGTTCCATGCCTCAGGGTTTCGCTTACACACCTCGGGCGAAAAAGTTGGGAGCACGTTGAATGAAAGAACCGCCTAACAGTATTGAAAAACTATGGAGACACATATATACCCTATACCGTGATCTAAATATTATCTCCCCTAGTGCCTGGCTCTCGTCTGTTGAAATATTGAAATTACCTAGACTTGTAGTACCATGATGCTATGGTTTCCTCTCATTTTCTCCTGTGAGCAACTTCGGTACTGCACATGTCCTACACACGTTATCTTCTCCCAATGTAGTCTGGGAGGACTTCTCCGATGTGTTGATGGAAATCTTCTCGCCCTCCGCAATGTCTTTGACAACACTCACACTTGTACTACAAGAGTTGTTCTTTGTGCCTGGTGATTTTATTCGAGGATGTTTCAGGTTTGATAGGTCGAGAGCTTCAAGCTCTGTGAAACGGCGCGTACATGGAATTTCCCCATCGCAGCCATTCCATTGTCCCATGCCTAGTTCTTCGTAGGCCAACCGCTGTAACTGCAATGTGCCGTTGGTGTGCCATTCCATAAGACTATATGGGCTCCTGTGGGTCCGACGTTGGACATACCCAGTCAAAACTTCGATGAATTCCGAAAAGATGATGACTAGTAAGCCGATGCCAAACACAAGAGAAAGACCGACCACGCCAAAGGAGATGTATGCCGTATTTTTCACCTTCTAATCGCACATGAGTATGCGAAAAGAAAACGCCCGAGATAGATTACATACCTGGTTACGACAGAAATAGTCCTGTCCCGTTGAATTTGGTCGCTCGACCTGATCTTCAGTCAGATACGGGTGGTCTCCCGCTGCAGAGTACACCCATATCTTCTGGAAAGCTGCCAGCGCCGTCTCGAACCAGTACGCCACATCGAGTTGCCATTGGTTGTCAGCAATGGGGCCTTGCATCCCCAGGCTAAGGCCCCGCCTTGATAAGAGAGCGTGTGGCCCAAGCACAAAGGTAATGTACGCAGGATATTCAAAATAGCGAGCAAGAGTCCAGTTGAGTGCACCTGGATCATCCCGGAAGGGAAGATAGTCAATGGCGAGCTTCTTGCTGTCCAGCAAACTGTGCAGAGGAGCACAGCTGGTTCTATCTGCTGCTGTGTAATTGCAGTATTGGTAACTGACTGCACAAGCGAGCGGCGCCGCAGGCTCTGCTTGTGCATATATAGGAGTGTCAATACCGGAGTTGGTACTTGACATAAACCCTATCTGCCGGGTGGCCCGGTACCAAGGATCCGACGTCTTTTCCATGAAATTGACGCCATTTCCGCTTAGGAACACAAGGGACGTGTCCGTAGTATTAGACCGAAGATCTTTGCTTGGGAAATACATCGTGTGGTAAGAGTTATTACCTCTATCGCCAGATATGGAGCTTGGTGAAGTTAGAGACATTATATTACTGACAACGGAAAGAAGCAATACTTACCCTATGATATACTCCGCGAATCCTTTCTGTACTTTCCAATAGGGCCGCAGCACTTGGTTATCGTTGTATGCATCATTTGAAGCTTCGTAGGTAAAATTCAAGTAACTACCGTCTGTCTCTTGGGTAGGTGCGCCATATTGGTAACGTGTCCAGGATCTGGAAGTCGACACATTGTATATCGTCGTATATCCTTCTGTAGCCAGCGGTGCGCAATGCCAGGTGCTGCGGAGACCAAACCTTTGCTTCAGAGGGCTATTGATGCCAAGGTCGGTATGACTGTTGATGATGCCACTATCAAATTTGATGCTGGTGTTGTTCTCAAGACAAGTCAACCCAAAAGGGCACTGTGCATCCACATCGATTGTGTAGGTCAACAGTGGCTTCACCATTGAGTGACATGACTCCGCAGATAAAGTGTTTTGTGAATAGCATGATAATGCATAATCCGAGGCAGAACTCAGCGTTTGTGCCTGCCTGGGAATTTCCCTATGGTAATTATCGGCCTGGGACATAAGATTTGCATTGATTGGCTGAACACATTTGTTGCCGCGTAACAGAACCTCGTAATTGTCACGAGCTAGTCGTGAAGAGAATCCGGCAGCAATAGTCAATACACCAGCCAGTATAGACGTGATGGCAAGCAGGGGCAGGATTCGTTTATGGTACCGTAACCCTGGATTGACGCGCCACGTCCAGCCCATTTGAATGAGTTTTAAGGCAGTTGCACCCGGATCGCTGCTATTGCGGAGGACCGCTTGGCGTTGATGATGAAGAGCATCGCGTCGCTCCGAACTTGATAGGTATGTGTGAAATGAGAAGCATACAAGCTTCCAAAAGTGCATAGCAACAATACTGACAAAGAATGCAATGAATGCAATCAAGAGGTTCGCGTCTCGCTGCGACAAGGTAAGTGTCAATCCCATTACCTTGCCGTAAGACCAATCAGTCCATATCCCAGTATAGATATCGTACGAAGATTCTGCGATATCCGACATGGTAATTCAATCGCTTTGTCGTATTAGATGAACACAAGGAGATAGACAAAAGATGTATTGGATGAGTACGGCTGTCTTAACATTCATAGCCATCAGTTGATTAATTATATCTGAGTTTTTCGGTAAATGTGTTGTTAGCCTCAAGAAGCTGCCACAGCATAAGGCTGAATACTGCTTCTGCAGCCCGTACTAGGTATAGAACACTGCAGCTGCGCTAGCGAACTTCATTTGCTGGGGAATGTGATACAGCTTTTTTCTAGCCTGGCCCAGGATGTGGGCGTTACAACGAACTGGATTGCATGATGGGGGCCGGTGGGCAAAAGGTGACATTGAAAGACCTTATTGGTTTAGCCACCTGAATGATCCCCTGTTAGAAGTACTGTAGAGCTTGCCAGTGCCAGAGCTCTAAAAATAACATTGGCTTTATCGGTGTCAGGAAGGAGGGGTGATGGAAGCGATGATCCAAAAGTCGCCTGCTGGTGCGAAAATGCCTAAGCCTACCGAAATATACATCTGTGATTATTTTTGTTCATTACACACCCTACATCGTTCAAGATAGTTGATACTCAAAAAGTCTTTCAACTTCTGAGGAGGGAAAGTTGTAAAGAATTCAGAACAATAGCCTGATCGAGGCAAAATCAAATCTAACACCGAGCGCTCGTAGATATGCTTTGTGTGACATGAGAACTTCTGAATCTGAATACCATGCTTGGTATGGATAATGCCTCCTCTTCCATCCCATCAGGACATGTTAATGAGAGTAACGGAACGGGTCTGCCGCAAATGAGACATTTCGCCGTCGGCATGTATTGGCGACCGTGGAGTTAGCATATAGCACGCGTTCGCATCAACCAACACAGACTGTCTGTTTGTGCAGATCCGGTCACGGGATCTCACTGCGCCTCTCAGACAGACCGCAAAGCTCTGAACATGCACACAAACAAAAGCTCTTAGTAGTCCTTCGGCGCAAAACATGGTCTTCTTTTCATCCAAGGTCTCTGTAGGCGCACAATGACCCACCCCATATTTCTGATTGGGACCGCGGTTGGTGTCATGTCATTTGCTCCTCAGCTGTATCCAGGAACATTGTTATATATTTAGGGAATCAGGTGTCGCAGGGGCGCCCTCATGTTAGTCGAGCGACAGTTAAGGAGCTTCCAGGGAACGATCACCGCAATCGGGGCCATCAAGCAGCAACTTCACAATGTCACATTAAGAGTCGACTCCCGAACATCTCTTGGCAAGTGCATACAGGGATACAGAAACAAATTCATTGCCTTAAGGAACTTCTGCCACAGGCTTGACGAAGGGAATGCCGGTGATTTTGGCCTCAAAGATACAGTCAAAGGAAATTCCCTACGGGCAATTGAACTGTTTCGTCGGCAGAATCTCTCTTGTGTGGAAGACCGCTTGGGCCAAGCTACTCGGATTATGAGTACGAGCTTGCAGGTAGCACAAGTGTATGTGAATTACAAGACGCCTCCCAAAATTACAGACCGTACCATGAAAGAGATCTGACCCTGGCGAAGGCGGAAATTAACAAGCGAAAATAACAAGGAGATTCGATAAAATTCCAATAAGGTCGACGAGGTATGCAAGAGTTGTACGGCCATGGTCATGGCTTCCAAGGATGTCCAGTATGTCAATCAGCGCTTAGAGCAAAGCGTTATGGTCCTATACTCCCATTCTGTTGAAGCCACAAAGCACACAATCAGTACATTTATCGGCGGATACATCGTCTCTAGATCGACGACTATGCCCGATACACTGCAAGTTGGATCATGGTATTTTCTGCGTATGTGACCAAACGCAGGCCAATTGATTTATTTGTAACTTTTCCTCGTTTTTTCTTGTTTGCTGATGCGCCACCTGTGGCTGGTGTACTGTGGCACCCTTCGGGTGACTGTTTGTTTACACATTATTCTCTCAGAAGTAGACGATCTTTAATTCTACTCTTTATTTTGGATACTGGTCGTATCAGTTGCAGGGGCAACCCAGAATTTCCGTCACCACCAATGCTGCCCTCTGGCAAACATACAGCACGTGAGACAAATGGTGCAGTCCCGCCTGAAGGTATATATATTCGCTCACGCACATCCATGGAGAATAAGCCGCCTTCTTCATTGTGGTTTTGGAAATGGTCAGGGCATTTCTACTTCAACCATTTGTGCCAGGGCTGTTGGGGTCAAGTCTCTTTCGGGCCTGGCCACAGAAATCATGGCGCTCGGATGTGTTCCTCAAGCGATCAACTCAAAGTTTACGATCGCTTGCGGCAGAAGCTAAAGCAATTATAAAGAAGACGCGGCCTCTTTGACGGACGTTCAGGCAAACGGGAACCGCATTGTAGATGCTTTGGCTATCGTTTCGTTTCCTGTAAGCAACGCGAAACACTGTGACTTGTAAGCGTAACCAACCTTTTCCTTTCTAGTATGTGTCCAAAGACAATTTGACCACGCGAGTGCTCATTGATATCAATCCCTGGAATATACAAGCGCTTTTGGGGGACACTGGAGACTTGCATTCGAGTGAGTCTCAGATTTTCGTGAAGTGGGTCAAGTTACACTCCTAGTCATACGTAGTCCGACCTCGTGGCTCGAGCTACTCTTATTTCTCTGGTGCTTAGAGAACGGCCAAGTGAACCAAGATGCTGACAGTATCGTTGATTCTTGTCGGTTAACGAAGAAATTGACAGACATCGCATGCAAGCTAGAATAGTCTTCTGCAGCCTACAACAACTACGACAGTATTTCCACGTACTTCTACCATACAACAGAATTGAGACATACAGACGATTTCACGGGTGAGTTACATTCTTCAAGTGTTGAGGCACCTCGCTAAAACAGATAGAATTCATTTCATTTTCAATACAGACAGTCATCCAGGAACGAATTTATGCCATGCTTCAAAACACTGTTATGAAGAATCCGACTCAAGTGAAGCGACGAATCAGTCTTTTGAATCTCGGGAGCAACAGCAATGCCAATTACTTGGCCATAAGACTTTAGGCTAGTAGTAAAGTTCATCAAAGAAAACGACATGATCAAAGACCAATTGTTTGACGTAGCCCAACCGCTCAGCTTCGCAGCGTACTGTTACCGTGAAAAGTCTACTTCATATTACGGTCTTGATAGCAGCAGCGAACCCTGCGAGCATGTTGGGTGCATCGAAGTTTTGCGGCCATTGCTGGACCTCGGGATCCCTTGCGAATATTGCACAGAGATCGGCTACCATTCACCTTCCAGGAACTGCTCGTATGGGCAGAAGATGCTGTTCACGAAGCTGAAAACACAGAGGGATGAGCTGAAGAGCCTCGCAACCAGATATCTCGAACCAGATTTTGTTTCAAGACTTCACATAACTGGGAGCAACAACCTGGATGCGCTAGCTGGACAGATCTGCCAACAGCTGGAGACCTGTGGTATCCACCACCTGGAGTGCTGCGCGTTCCACTCACCTGGCATTCGGTCTACAAGGAATGGTGTCATGGAGGTGCTCCGGTCGATTTTCTTGAGGATGCATGCAATGCTGGTCTCCATGATCTGAGTGCCGACGTATCCTTTACCACGGTCTACGCTTCTATTCGCCATGCATAGAATAGTTCATAGCCCATGATATCGAACTTGATCATGACCTGAACACCTCTAAGGGATGCCTCTCAGTAGATTATTTTTCGGCTGCGTTGATTGCTAAATCCCTCATCTTTGATCCGGACATAAAGCTGGAGTTACCTGGGATTGCAAGATATCCTGAGCACTCAAAGCGAGCAGATCTAGTCGACAAATTTCGACGTCGCTAGCTGCCTGCTGGGTGTTCTACTATCAAAGCCCTTTTGTAGGCAGTTTGCCCGACAAAAAACCCTAGATTAGATCTTCTCATAAACAACCCAAGTTTACACCAGAAGCAGCCATTATGGTATAATATTCTATGGCACTTAGTCTGCATTTGCATGGTCCGACAACATGATTGCGGGAGCATCTAAATTCAAGCTATTCGACGGTCAACCTTTAAGAGACTGGAGTTGCCACACAGTTGCTGCACCCGTTCTATGACCGTGGGGTGGCGGTGTGGTGACTCGGACTGATTGTCTTCTCCATGTGAAGAGGTTGATGTATTCGAGACATCAGAGGAGGACGGGGAGTTGTTTCGTCGACTGGAGATTAGGACGAAGGAGTTTCCACGGGAGTATGCTGTTTCAAGCTGTACCCTACAGCATTTATTCAAGGGTTACTTGGCGCGAAGGATGGAGGATGTTCTTTGTGAGCTTGGCCAGAACACTATGATTGATCAGCGGCAAAAAGACGCTGAAGATATGGGTATCATTTGGGATTCGGATGCCGCGATACTTCGTGTTTATTCAGACAACTGCCTAGGAGAGGATTCGGCAAAGACTGAAAAAAGAATGCGTGCTAATCCCTTACGAATATTGGGCGAATAGAATGGAGAAACTATAGAGGTGGCTATTGGGATAGACTTTTTACGAAGAAGTGCTAATAATGGTAGGTATGGCGTCTCAGAGGTTAATTTGCAGGAACGTTTCTTTGCCATGATTATCAATAAACATAGCCTTGACAAATTCTACTACAGTATTCGCAGGTACATTGAACCTTAGTCGTGGTAGGCTCACAGAGAATTGTCACATCCCGTCCATTACCATACGGTATCGATGATTCAGGTCTGGCAGGGGCCAACCAACGGCAAAGTACTGACCCAACCGGGCGACGTTGTTGTCTGCTACTGTGGCAGGGGTGGAATTTAGGTCGCTTGGACTTGGTATGTACACCTAGGTAGCTTTTGCCAACTGCCATCCATTGCCATACCCTGCCCCGCTCTGTTCTTGGGGCCAGATGCCATAGTGGATGGAAACATTGGTTCACACCCCACGTATTCGTCTGGGAGTACTTGGAGATACGCCGGAGTTCAACATACGCGAATTGACCGACGAGCTCGGAGACGGGATAGCTACGAGCTCGGAGACTGGAGAGGTGGGTGGCCTGCAGCAGTCTTTTGCAGCAATGGTCATTCACCTGGGGGTAGGAAAGATGGGAAGGGAACCAAGCAGCTGGGTAGGTAGCCAATCAATGCGGCTAGACCTTATATTTCTCGTGACTTGTAGCTTTGTCGATGTCTGCTCGATTTGAGCATTGTTTGACCCAGCCCGAATAGATTTACTTCTTACCTTTTTAAATCAAACTTGCGTTTACTTCCATCTGGTCCTCTGAGATCTCAATTTACGTGAAACACGACACCATGGCATTATCTGATTCTATTTCTCCAGAAGTAGTAGTAGGAATTGTCGTCGGCATACCCTCCCTAGTAGTAGCTCTAGTCTCACTCTGGCTCGGCTATCTTTCTTTCGTCCATACTCGACGCCCATTACAAGCCAACACACCAGATGCAATGCCATTGCTTCCCTTGCACTACGAAAATTTTCAACTACCAGGTTGTCCGCGCATTGAAACATCTATTCCAGATAGCCCTCTACTTTGGCCAACTACTCCTTCTGTTTCGGTTTAACCCGTGGTATATCCATTGACAGAGTAAATGGTCCAGGCACAGCCGTAGGTACCTCGCATACGAACGTCCAATTTCATATTGAAAATTGAGGAAAAGTGAATCTAATATACAGCAGCCCTCACTAGCGAACACATGTTTCATTTTGGTGCTTGTGCGTGTTGGTTTTGGTTTAGATGCGAAGGCTTGACTGGACGACAGGAGAAAAAACTGTTTGGATGTAGTCACCCTGGCTATTCTAAACGTTCCGTGTGCTGTCAGCAAGGACGGAATAACACATCGTGTAGATAAATAAATAGCTACTGAGTCTCAAAGACTGTAGGAGGTCCTGATAATATGACATGAATTTCGATTTTTCATATCTAGAGTAGAATGCTGATAATGATTCAAATGCTAGGGGAGTAAATCGGAACCCCAAGCTGGCATCGTTACCTGATCACAGCGACACTCGACCGTAACCTTTTCATTCTATTTCCAATCTGGGGAAAATTGAGCGTTAGTATTGAAAAATATATTTCAATGCTCATCATCTGATTTCTTTTCCCGTCATGCATTTTAGTTCCTCTTTCTTCAAGGGTGATTTCCGATCGATAGCACATAAATTGTCATTCTGAATAGCCTGGATACCACCTAAGATCGAGATCCGCTTGACACTCGATAATAACTTTCTTGATTTTCGGAGAGTCTCTTATCATTGGCAATTACCATACAATTTTCCTCATCTAAACTGTTTCCGCTGTATTTTGGTGTGAGGGTAAACTGATTACCAACTGAGGGCATTGAAGTGAAGATTTCAAAGGCATTTTACAATACATAGTGCTTTAGTCACACCATTCAGACCGCAATGAAGAGGTTATTCATCTGAAAGTACTTTCAAACCGATGCGACGAATGAATGCTGAAGTATGGACGAGTGAAGGTTTACATAGCTACGACAGCACTGTTCATGAACTCGGCATCATACGCCACTGATTACCTAGGCATATTTCCCCCACGTGACGTGCTCGTCTGAAAGTGTGTTTGGCGGATTCATAACTGGAAAGAAATGAACAACCACATTAGCAGTGGCATCTCGACGGAAACAGCACAAATCCAATCTTTCAAGTTTGCTGATTATGTGATTATCTAGTGATAACTCAGCACCTCTTGTCATCTTAAGCATATTCTTTTTATTTTAAAGCCCGACTACATCTTACCAAATACTGGTTTATGCCTGAGTGTATGGATCATAACATCCTTCTTAGAGCTCCCTACCATGCCATACAGTCCGGTGTAGAGCATTTGCTTCAGTTAGATTCGGTTGGCAGTTTGATTCGGCCTATTTCATTCTCAATATGGCACTCAGGATCACTTTTACACTTGATGCTATCGGTACCAGATGGATTTGCTTGCCATCAAGTGGTTTTTTTAAAAAGCCCTATTCAACTTGTTGTTCGTTAAAGGTTGAACTGTCTTGAAGGTCAGAATGCATACCCTGTTGACCCTGTACAGGCAACTACTAAGCCGTGTTTGCATCACTTAAACTTCAGACATTTACGACGCTGACATTGGAGTATGATCAATGATCGTGCGCGAGTGTCACATGAACGATGCTAAATCGGTGCCTGGCTCCAAAAATGGCGAGGTGCCAATGGCCATCCGTATTCGTACAACAACCCCGCGGTGGCCTCGCTGAAACGCGGAAGGGCCAACCGATAATGCCTTAAGCGACCAGATTGCCAGCTAGATCATTTGCATCTGTCCTCTGTCAATGATCTCATCGCTTTCCTAGAATCTCAGTTTCAACCTATTTACTTTTTTGCATTCTCATTCATCGAGGCAAATGATGGCGACTGAAACGCCGTCACCACATCCGCAGTCGGAACTCACGGCGCGGCTGTATAATGGCTTCACCATATACGCGATCCAGGGCCTGATAACGCCTATTCGATTGCTTAGAGGCTTGAACGAATGGATGTGGCCTACTGGTGTCGCGCCAAACTTCATCAAAACCTACGAAATTCGACCATATTTACCAACTCGGTAAGTACACCTGTCGTTAAGTGTTTGGTGTACGATTTTACTAAAGTCTTCCAGCATTTTCTTCCCTAAGGATTATGACCAGACATCACCAGAAAACCTACCGTTGCTCTTTAGCATTCATGGCGGCGGGTTCTGCATCGGTGGGCCGGAGGATGACGACCGTCTGAATAGGCGCTTTGCCGATGAGCACAAGTTCCTGGTAGTCGAGCTCAACTACCGAAAGGCTCCTTGGTATCCATTTCCTACGGCAGTATACGACCTTGAGGCACTGATGCTCGCGGTCATCGCCGATGAAAGCTTGCCTATTGACAAGTCTCGCGTGGCCATCACCGGATACTCGGCGGGCGGCAACCTCACCCTTAGTGTTGCCCAGCTGCCGAGTATTCGCGAGCAGGTCAAGCCCTCGGCGTTATTACCCGTGTACGCGGCCACGGACATGGAGATTCCCACCGACGAACGCCTGAAGCGGCGCTACTACAAGCCGGAACTGCGACCCGGCGCTCGAGGTTCGCAGATTGATTTCCTGGCCACCATGTCGCCCATTTTCAAGTGGAGCTACATCAATCCTGGCCAAGATTTGAGAGACCCTCTGCTGTCGCCATTCTATGCAGCACGCGACACGCTGCCGCCAAATATCTATGTAGTGGCAGCTGAGCTAGATCAGCTTGGCCATGAGAATTGGCGGCTGGCTTGCAAACTGGCCGGCCGGCCGATTCCTCCTCCAGAAGACATCATTGGACAGAGAGTCCCAGCGAAGCAGGAGGGTGCCCTCATATTGGACGACGAACGCTTTGCATGGCAACAGGATGGCCCACAAGGCAGCATTCGGTGGTTGCTTATTCCTGACCAGATTCACGGCTTTGATCACATGCCTCCCAGGTGGTTCAATAACCTCCCCTCATGGGAGGATGCGCAGACCAAGACGGAGAAGTACCAAAAGTTGCAGGCAGAGTGGCTCTATCAGGTTGTCTGGAAGAATTAGGGATCCAGTTCAGAATGGTGTCAACTGATTTGTAACACTCTGGAGTCCAAGTATCGTCGTACTTGGCAATCGCGGGCATGTTGTGGGAAGGATGCGTTGCACTGGTGGTGCTGATTGTGTGGGTATACTCTGTACAATGGCAATGTCGCAAGACACGGGCCCTCTCAACTTTTTATTTCATAACAGGCATGGTTGGCATCCGCGACTTTTCATGTTTGTTTTTAAGTATGTCTGTGCTTGATGGGTTTTATCGCAGTGACGAAGTCGCGGCCGTCGGTCTCATATTTACGACTATTCTTTCCTTCCAGTGTGGGCCTTTTGTTTTCGTGATACGTAGTCAAGTTGCTGATCTGATCTTGAGATGATGTCGCTTGCTCTTGGATCACTTGGCGCTCCTCTCATGAGTTGTTTCTGGAGACGATAGCAGTTCCTTCGTGACCGTACGCCGCAAGAAGTATGGTTGACAGCCAGCCATTCGTTTTCTAGCAACAGTGTTGAGGGGCACACGAGACGGTTTGAGGAAAGGCGCCAGGGCTCAGTTCGCATTTGGAACCTTGAGAAGACGGACCGCAGCGAGGGGGGTCCCCTGTCAACCAGGAGACCCTGATCAGATTGGACTGTTAGTGTACCTGCCCAGCCACTGGCTCGACTGGTTGGGCAAACAGCAGACAGTCAATCAGCAGAAATCATGGTCGTGTTGCTGCATTCGGATGACCAGTCAAATGGGAAACTCCTCAGCTGGGCAAATCATTGTGTGCTTTGAGACTGGCTTGGTACTGCATTTGTGAATGCACAACTGCTTAAACGGCCGCCAATGAGCGGGACAAGCGTGCCATTGGAGGTCACTGTGGTTGCTTTCTGGTCACTGAATAACCAAGCATGGGAGCTATGCCGACGTCATCACGCGTCCCGTCTTTTAAGCTCCCGACAGCCACGAGATCCGCCCCACAATATCGTGGTGGCATTCAATAATGTTGGCCGAGAGAAATCTGTCACTGGAGAAGGCCCCGAGTTTGGGGATAGATCTCGTTGGGGATAGATCTGAGAGAAGACGAAGATTGTTCTCTACCGTTGTCTAGAACCTCTATGGCATGTCGCTATTTGTTTCCAAGTCGCTGGAACAGCCTGTAGGGTTACAATAAGGCAATGACTTTCGGCGCCCAATCTGATAGTAAGCAGATGGGTTGATACTATTCCGGTAGCCGAAGGGCTGATCTCGCTGCCCATGGGGACGGCATCTGGAGCACCAGGTATTGGATGTACGTAACATGTGCCTTGACAGTTGACAGTATACTGAAAGTAAATTGTCGATCATTAATATGAGACCGTTGCGCAAACTTCGACGGTGCGACTTAAGCATTGCAGTATATCCATGCCCATGAAGAGCCCGAAGAGTGCCCAACGCAGGGAAAAGCCCAGATCGACACTGGCTATGCGAAATTGAAATTCGCTATCGAGTTAGTGCGCTACTCTCGCCAGCATCGTCGCCCCATACACGACCAATCTAGATCATGTCTTATGCCATGTTGCCGGTCAAATCAGCCAACAATGCTCGTTATTGACTCAGGTACTCTTCTATTGAGCTGCTCTTAATGCCTCGACAACTTTGACAGACTGCCTAGGCACCTACCTAGCCCATGCATCTGGGAGGGGTTCCGGGAGCCAAATCAAAGCTTGCTTCGCTCGTCCACTTGGTCTCTTTTCATTTCCGGTATCGAAGAACACACGAACCAAATGGATGGGGTATTTTTTATGATAGCCAGCCTCCCATTATAATCGCAACTGAAAACTTTTCTGTATAATTGAGTTTCCTATTGTTTGTCTCTACTTTCTCTCGAACCGTTGTTGTGAAAGCACTTCTCCGTCTGCCTCGACAAAATCAAATCAGAAGGGTTTACAGTACCTCGTGCTTCCAGAACCACGCAGTCTGAGGTCACACGCAGTAGGCGCGGGGTGCGAAAGTCTAAAAACCTGGAACGTTCGGTACGCTGGGTTCTAGATTCTGCCGCTGCGGCCCTCCAATCCGAGTCCACCCTTTCGACGCTCAGCCGGGAAGAACAACGCATACCTTTGACACAACCCGTGAATCGACTCGGGCGCTGCATTGAATTGTGTCGAACCTCGAGGCCGATCAAAATCGCTCACGAGTCTCTTGCTGCCTCTGCCTCTCTTATTGTGCTACAATTCCAAGGGGTCATCTCTCTCTCATTAGCACACACTTGGTTGTAACACTGCTGCGTCCGTCGGCACAGTTAGACAACCCCGGCTTCAGCACCTGGTCTACCTAAGGCACTGCCTGCTCCATTAGTCGGGCCACTCCACCCACCCAACAGACGCTATCAGCACCAACCATACAGAACCGGGGACGCACCATCTGCCATTCGAGCCCATACATTACTTCTACTTTACCCCTCTGTCGTCATAGCCGCTATTTCGACCGCTTTACATCCCAACTCAATCCTTCCTTCCCGTCTTCCTTGGCTGGCAGTTTCACACTCTGCCACATCCAGCACACAAAATCCTTCCGGCAGTTGACTATATACCCTTACTTTCTGCACATTTACACACATATACCCAAATTACATAGGCCGTATACCATTTGCGCACCCTTTGTCGCAACATGGCGTATCGTGCTTCTACCAGCGACTTTGTCCGGGGCGGCGATCGGTGGGACCGCGATCGATTCACCTATGAGCGGGACCGTTATGGCGACGAGAGGGAGCGTTTCGAAGAGCGCGACCGCACCGTGGTCCGTGGCCCTGGTGGTCGATCCCGAGAGTCGGAAGTTGATGAAAGATATGAACGTCGCTCGTCGCGACCGTACGACGACGACCATGTTCGTGACAGGCGGTACTACGAAGACGACTACCGGTCCCGCCGCTCTTCTCCTCCGCCCGAGTTTGAGCGCAAGGTCTTTATCGAAAAGGAACGCGAGTACCGCAGTCCCTCGCCTCCTCGACGACCAGGCACTCTTTTGAGACGTCAGTCGTCGCTCGATACTTTTGACCGACGCCCGCTTCCAAAGTTCTACGAGAGGGACGAGTATGGTCCCCCAGCCCGCCGTGGGGACTATCGCCCCGAATATCGCCCAGAGCCCTACCAGCCAATCCCACTGCCCCGATCCAGGGCCCTGCCTCCTCCCCGAGTCTACGCAGAGCGTGATCTCGACGAAATCAGAATTGCCGAGCCTGAGAGGTATGGCAACGATGACTTCCACTCATACCCAGAGCGAGTCCGCGAAAAGGAAGTGACCCGCACCCGTCGCCGCAGAGACCGCAGCGGCTCTACATCTAGCCACACGACCCGCAGGAGCCACAAGAGCCGTCACACCCACCACAGCAGCCACCGGAGCAGCTCCAGATCGTCCTCTACGAGCAGGTCGAGCAGCAGCAGCGGCACCACCACTGTAACGGTCAAGAGCGAGTACCCCAAGAAGGGTAAGACAAGAATTCCCGGAAGACTTGTCTCAAAGCGTGCTCTGATTGATTTGGGTTATCCTTTTGAGGAGGAGGTAAGTTTTTATACCAATATGCCTAATACTGAGTTGATGCTGATGAACAATTAGGGCAACACTGTCATTGTGCAGAAAGCACTGGGACAAGAGAATATTGATGATTTACTGAAGCTCAGCGAGGACTACAAAAAGTCGGAGCTTGATGTTCTCGACGCTCGTTCTCAGCCCGGCAACATTGTTGAAGAACGGCGGACGGAGATTATAACTATGCCCCCAGCACCGCCGCCGGCGCCCGCAACGGTCATCGTACCACCTACACCGGCTCCACCACCCGCACCAGTCTATGTACAGGCACCCGCGCCGCCGCCGCCTCCAGCTGAGGTCTTTGAAGAGACGACGCGAGTAGTGCGCGAGGCATCTCCTGTACGCAGTTACCGCAGTTATTCTACTTCTGCTTCATCTCGGACGCCCATCGTTTACGAGGCGGCACCTCGGGAGTACAGCGAGCAGGTTGCTGTGGGACCTCTTGCTATTGTTGGTGACCGGAGGCGAGACAGGGACATCAAGGCCGAAATTAGAGCTTTGGAGGCGGAAAGAGAACTTATCCGCCGGGAGAAGCACCACCACCACCATCATCACCACAGCCACAGCCCTGGACGTGAGCTTGTACGAGCTGAGCGTTTGAGCACGGGCGAGCTTGTGCTCTACGAGGAGACCGTGGAAAAGGTGGAGGAACCGCGGCGCGGGGTGCGCATTGAAAAGGACAAGAAAGGTAGGATGTCCATCAGCGTACCGAAGTATCGATAGGTGAAGGTGCGCACACCGAATTGAGTCTTTGGGACCGTTGACTGACATCTTCACCAGGTCCTCCCCCGGGTATCATGAAAGCAATGCTTGCGACCTTGACTTAAGAGCTCATCGCTCATCTGGAATAGCATGTGTTTTGACTAGGATATGCGATGATTTTGTACGGAAGTAACAGGGATATACCGATAGAGCCATCAACAGTGCAGCACGGAGATCAACGAGCCAAGTGTTCAAGGCGTATGGATTTCGAAGAATCTTTTCTTGCAATTTTTCAATGTTTCAAGAAACGATGTATCCGTCAGAGATCCTTGCATCAGACTTTGTACGGAGTTCCGACGAAAAGGATTCATGTAACGGCATTCTGGCGCTTGGGCAGTGCTTCTGGCCCGGCGCAAAGGTCAACTTTGGGATGGCTCTTGATACGACATTATGACCATTTCTTTTCGAATAAATAAGACGGTTTATGTTGAATCATGTACCATACATATGTCCTCACTTTCACCTAATCGAGGCGTTGGCTACATAAACAATTAATGAAAAATAAGTAAAAGCCACACAATTCTGTTTTCTGACTTAACATGTTTTCAAATGTGCTCTTTACTTATACTGAACCAAAGAGAAGTCACCAACCACAATGCAGAAAGTCTGACTATGGTATCAGACGATCATCTGTTCCTACAATGATGCAGTATGCATCAATATATTGATATAGTGCTAACACCCAGAGAGGTCATAGATAGCCACATCCTCACCACCGACCTCTTAAGCATTTATGGGAGTTGGAGCCGGAAACCAAACAGACTCGTTAGAGTCGGGGTTGAGCTTACCACCCTCGGCGTAGTGGAAAGCAGCCGGAGTGATATTCTCAACATAGGTACTGTTGATACCATAGGACATCCAAGCAAAGAGACCGTCGGCAATCGAGTCGCCGAGCAGGGTATACTCGAAAAAGGGGTCAATGTCGGCGGCCTCGGCGGCCAGGATGCAGTCCTCGGCATTGGTGGTCAGGGCCTGGGCGTTGGTGTGGTACGGCGCGTTGGCCTCGACGGCGGCGATGAGGGACTGGTCAAAGAAACCCTGGCCGACGTGGCTCGTCTGTATGTGGTTGTTGCCCAGCGTGCCGTTGGAGAACAGGGTGGCGTTTTGGTGGATAAAAGTGTGAATGTGCGTGGCACGGCCCGTGAAGTGGCCGGGGAAGATGGTGGAAAACTCGGCCACGCCGTCGGCGTTGGTAGAGGTGATGCCGCGCAGCCAGGTCTTGTTGATGTTGGCCGTGTCGTTGGTGTTACCGTTGCCGTCGGCGACGATGCCCGAGTAGACGCCCGTGGCGTTGCAGTGCCAGATCTCGAGCCACAGGTCCGGGTGAGGCTCGCAGGTGTTCACGTCGATTACTTGGAGGTCGAGGTACAGGGGCGTGCCGGCTTGCTCTTCGGTGATGTCGCTGCGGATAAGCTCGCCGCCGACGTCTACACGGCGAAATCAGTCTCCGGAACCTAACGGATACAGCTATTCACTTTGAGATTCTCACAGTATGGGCCTTGGGTGACTTGGGGCATCATGATACAGGCAGAGTCCTGGCCGAACAGAGTCGCAGCATCTATGTTCGGTGTAAAACCGAGACTGGTCTCGTTGTGCGAGGTGGCCAATACCGAGTCCACATCGCGCTTCTTCAAGCCTCGGCGAGTTCGGATCTCCTGCACGCGAGCAGCTCGGCGAGCAGCGTTGGTAGAGTCGAGACCACGGCTCTTGAGTTTGTTCGCGCAGTCGTTTAGGTCGGCACGCTTGAGGCTAGAGCTTTCGAGGAATTCCTTGCGCTCAGCTAGCTCTTGGGCGATATTGTGACTTCCGTGGGCGGAGATCACGCTGGCCATGGCTGCCAGACCAAAGATGGTAGAAGAAGGGATAAGCATGTTGATCTTAGTACAAACGGAACTTGGCAATGGGAAGGTGCTCTAAAGATCTGGAGCAGACTGAATCAATGAGAACGATCCAGTCCATCTTATATATATCTCGACAACAATCCTCCTCCCCTTAGTTTGCCAGGTCCCAAACTCCATCCTGTTCTCTGTTCACACTGGCAGCTTGTATAAGCAAAACCCAGATAAGGCCTGGCCGTTGTTCGGGTATAAGGTCCACGATCCACAAAGTCCCCTTTGTGGGTGTTCCCTTTCCAAATGGGTAAGTAGTACCGACTCATGGCGATATGCTATGAGAAATCGGAACGCTCTGAGTCGTCCTTCATAACAATCACTGGGCTCAAGCGGATCAAGATAGTATCCACGACGATGGAACTCCCGTGGAGCTGGTGTCCAGCCCTTTTCCATTTGACTCGGACCGGAGCCGCAATCTTGGCAAGAAGATCAATCTCGCGATCAAATTCCTGCCCACTCTCCGAGACCTAGAAACCAGTTGCCAAGAAGAGCCAGTCCCTCAATGATTCCGCCATGATGCTTGATGCTTTGCTCGCCGACCCATCAGACCCGCACTCTTATCTTCATTTTGCGGTCATCGCTCTGCCGCACAGATCGCGAGTGGATAAAACCGAAAATTGAATTTTCGTGATTCATGCTGCTGGCCTGACAAAGGCAACGTAGACTGTGCTGTACTTGTGAATAAAACAGAGGCAACTGGCAAAATGCAAGTAGCAGACAAACACAAGGAGAAGATATCACGTTGCATTACATGCTGCCCTCACCAGAATATTGTTTCTTGGTGTCTTTCTTGATACCAATAGCAATACAGATCTGGCTTTTTAAGCTTATTCACGCCACCGTGATCTTGAGAAACGTCTCTTGGGATGATGGTCTTCTGATTTCTGCACGGCCCAGTTGCCGGAAGGCATCTCCACCCCCACCACCCGAAGCCAAGTGCGGATACCTTCTATAGAGATCTAGGGGCGAGGAAATATGCATCATAGATAGGTAAACTAATGGAGATCATCATTTATGCTTCTTCAGGCCAAATAGGCCGATTTGAAATTGACTCAACTGAGCACTGGTTGCGTTCTAGGCATTCACTCCCTCCCGCGAACGACATTTACTCGTTTGCATGGTGTATACTACAATTGCCGCGTCCCGACGGATTACTGACTATTTTCAGTCAATTAGTCCATTCTCATTGGCTGTCTAGTACCAAGGACTGAACTAAAGCATTGCCACTGGAGTGGACATGTCGAGATACATTGACCTGACTGGGAAATCTTGATGACAAAGCGGACATTCCAGGGCTGTGCCAGGCGGTCCATCGGCTACTACATACTCTGTACATCCACTGTCGCGGTATTATTCCTCGGCAAGATTCCGTCAGTCTAGTTCTATACTTCTCGGGAATTACGATACGAAAATCGATCAAGTTCTCACATGGTCATGAGGCGACCCAGAATCTTCAGTCGTTCGAACTTGGCACCTCAGCGAGAATCGTACTGAATCAAGCCGTACAGGAATTCCCACCCAGCCAGCATCTTTTGATCACCACACTAAAAATTCACTTCGAGAATACAGTGACTTGATAAATGGAAGGAGTCCGATGCGTGGTATTGGGGTGAGGAAAAGAACATATCAATTGCCCCAGTTTGTGGTCAATTCGGCATGATCAGCCTAGATCGAAAATTAGTCCAAGCGCGTCCGGCCTTGATAATCTAAAACGACTATACTGACCTGAATAATGGGTCCGGAATTGTTCTTGGCCGACTGACCTCGCTTTCGCGTGAAATCTATCCCGAGTCCTGACCACAAGTACTACAATATGATGTCAAATTCGGGGCGCGACGACCTATTGCTGTATTGCACTCGTTATCCATGCAAATGGGCCACATGTGCCACTTTTGAGGGAGGCCTCATATGGAGTCTGCAAGGAAATCTGGCATATATAAAAGAATCAGAGATTGCATCATTGTAATACGATAATCATGCTAGTCTATATTCATAGTGACTGGGCGATGTACCAGCAGCCTATTTGAAACAAAAGAAAACCCTTCCCAACGAGATGATTACCAAAACGCCCCAGCCTTGGTCAAAAGTTTTGTAGAAGAAAAGGAAAAGAGAAATAACCTATGTAGTTTCATCGCCAGCTCTAATCAGAGCTCCTCGTTACAGCCGAGTGACAGGCGGTGACCATGTCTTGACGTTGACACTCGTGGTAGACGAAGCAATCGAGCCGTCCTTGTTGATACCCATCTCGCCGCCCGCATGGTTGCGCTTAAAGGCCTCCATGATGGCGTCGCGATCCTCATTGACCTTGATAATGGCGGCGCGGGCACCGGCCCAAGCCTTGCGCTTTCCGGTATCAAAGAGACGCAGCAGGTGAGGCGTGTAGACGCCGTTGGCGCACATGTTGTAAAACTTGCGGTCCCGCCACCAGAAGCTCCAGGCTGCGCTGCTCCAGCCGAGGTTGTCGTAGAGACCAGTGCCCGCGCAGTCGTGCACCCACTTGAGCCACAGGTGCGGCTTGAGCTTGCCCTTATAGTGGCTGGTGTACTTTTGGCGGCCGTGGGTGAGCCAGGGCTGGTACTCGTAGATCCACTGCCACATGGTCTGCGTGTCCGGGAGGGAGGACTTGCCGGCCCAGACCTGGGCGACGGCCATGGCGGTGAGGTCTCTCATCGTGCCGCCGCTCTCGGGGACCATGGGGTAGCACAGGCAGGCGACCGAATCGGGGTACTCTGGCGGGAAGACGTTCTGGTACAGATTGGGCAGCGGGAACTTGGGGTCGATGATGGTCCAGGTCAGGGCGTCGTTGAGGATGCCAAAGTCATTGTCGTAGCCGGTGCCGAGGATGATGGCGTCCACGTCGTCGAGGAGCTGGCCATTTTCCAGTTGCACCATCTTGGGGCCAATGATGGCCTTGACGGCAGCCACCGGTTCAATCTTCTTGGCGCGGCACATGGGGATGAGATCATCACTGATGACGGGCGTGGAATAGTCCTCACAGCCAGGAGACGGCTCGAAGCCCCAGGCTGGATCCTGAGGACCCCAAGCAGCCTCCACCATCTTGTTCATGGCCCAATCTGTAAGCTTGGCATAGGTCTTTGGGACGTACTCGCCTAGCCAAAAGGCAAGTCTGGTCGCAGTCCACGAGGATGAAAAGTCCAGAGCTTTGCCCTCCTTGTTGACTCGCGGCAGAATCTTGGCACCTCGACGATGGGAGAGGTATGTCTGACCTGCGGCCGAGGTGAGGTCTGTTGCAATGTCAGCTGCAGTATTTCCGAGACCGAGAACAATGACATTCTGGTCCTGGAATTCCTGGGCGTTGTTGTAAGCGATGGAATGCAGGATACGGCCTTCGAATCGCTCTTGGCCCTGGATCTTAGGCCGCTTTGGAATGGTATCACAGCCGGTAGCCCAAACAATCTTGTCAAACTCGCGAGGGTAATCTTCGTCTTCAAATTGCAGGAGCCATTTCGTGTCAAGTTCGTTCCTCTTCACTGAAGTGGCTGTCTTGTTGAACTCAATGTATGCCTCGAGGCCAGTGTCTCTGACATATGACTGCCAATATTTACCCCAGATAGGGGCGGTGACGTGAAGAGGAAAGTCTGAGTTGCTAGTGTATGAGCTTGAATTCATCCTGATAGTAATTATTTATTCAGAGTCTTACCATCCGGAACAGGATAATCAGAAATAGGACAAGAAAACTTGCTAGTCTGATAGGTTGTGCAGTTGATGGTGGATACATGATCGGGGTGCTCAGATTGTGTCCAAACACCACCTACATTCGGTCGCCTCTCAAATGCCGTGACATCGAAGCCTTCATCCAGGAGACTTTTGAGTGCCGAAACTCCTGCCGGACCTGAGGAAAGATTTGTTAAATGACAGCAAGTTATGAACCATGCTTGGCGAAACTCACCTGCTCCAACGACAGCGATTGTAGCTGGTTTCGAGCCCATCATTGCTTTAAATCTCCGCATATAACTTTGAATGATGACTCCAACTCGGTTACTGTCTCTCTTGGTGATTTACTTTCTCCTGGTATAAAGTATGGTGAAGGTTGATCAGTTAGTATGATTCGATCCTCCCAGAATGAACACTGGAATGGCAAGCCGCAAGCACATTTAAATACTGTTTGTATTGGCTTTAGGACTTTGGAGAATCGCAAAACATCAAATATCTGGAGTACTAGAAAAATAAGGTGAGGCTTTCCATAGTATGCAGGTCCTGCTCGGCAGTGCTTCCGGGCGGTATACCCGCGAGTTGTTGTTTCAAGTCCATGACAATTACTGTTAACACGGCAGATGATAGCTCGATTCTGCAAGTGACCATGCCAGAGATTTCAGTGATCGGCAATCCGACTCAGACAAGTGACGGTCTTTACTGTGACCACGATCGTATAGCAGATGCACAGAAGTGTTACTAAATATAATGCGTCGTGGAAGTGGAGTGCCGTTGAGGCGTATACAAGGCAGTAGTAAGCACAGGGCCCCAGCCAGTGAGTGAGTAGGTCCGCTGTAGTGGGGAAAACAAGCACTGGGACCATCTGAATGGGCGGGCGGGTAGCGGAGCCATTTCAAATGTTGGCGCCCTAAGGCAAGGTACCGAGGTACCCCCTGGGCACCTACGACTGAGCTGCCCCCAGGGCCGCCAGACCCGACCTGGATTCATGTAAGCCACGATCCAAGAATGAGATCATTTCGTCTTTGAACATTTATTAGATCGAGGACAATTCAAACCCCATTATAAGTCCAATTTCTTTATTACCTGCTCTGGCTTTGAATGCGGCATGGCAGATACTTGATGTTCAGAATAGGGCAATCAAGGGGCAGCAATGAGATGCAAGTACACTTGTCTGTCTGCCTCTGCTGCCCATGAGGCCATGATGAGTTGATTCCTCTGGTGAACTGGTATTTGAACATCCGCTCAAGAAGAAGCAATGCGTCGGATCAACCGACTGGGTTCTCCTTGCATGGCTCGGCAAACCGTCAAGCAAACATTTATACCCTCTCCCCATCATCCATCATGGCTACGAGAAGGGAGGGGAACATCAAATGCGCCGGTGCGAAAAGCAAGAAAGGTGTTAACTGCTGGCTGTCCCTTCATGGGAAGCTACGGACAAACGGACTGGGGGCTATCCGCCGGCATTCACACTAAAATGATGGAGCTACAAGGTTGGTTTGTTGGAGCTCGTTCGACGGTTCTCATTGATAAGTAAACACTCGGACGACCTCCACAGTAATAAGACCTCCCAGAGACTCCTTACATAACCAAGATCTTGTGTATCTTGAGGTTATTGCCATGAGGGCGAAGCTCTCACTTCTCACTCGCCGGTCTGGCACTAGATACAGGAATCCTACGTATCGGCATCTTGATCGGGACGCTCAGGTTTCCTGTGCTACTATCTTCAGGCCACAATTCAAAGACGAGACCCCAGAGTCCCATTTCCCACTACAAACGGTCATTCGCCTCGATCAACTCCGCTTCATCAACCGGTACGACAGTAGAGAAATCCTTGTTGTCGTTGATGGGTGCTGCTGGAACAACGGGCATACCGTCTCTCCCGACTTGCCCGCTGCTGGTGGCTGCTCCTTCGTCTTCAAGGGCGGTCGCGGCGGAGCTGTAGCCTCTTATCCGTTCCTACAGGATGGCAGCGAGCCAGGCGGAACCATTGGCTTCCCGCTCGAGGTGGAGGGTCCTGATGGGCAGTTCTACGACCCGACCAGCAATGCTGCCAAGCTGCGCGCGGTGATCGCGGCCTTGGAGTTTCGTGCATGGCACTTGGAGGGCTGGCGTCGGATTGTCATCGCTACAGATCTAGCCTATGTTGTCAGTGGTGCGACCGAGTGGCTTCCAAGATGGGTCGCTCGAGGTTGGCGCAAGGGTTGCGGACGGGGTGGAATGGCCAACCGAGCTCTATGGGAGAAATTACACGGCGTGATAAGCAACCTCCAGAAACACGGTACCGAGGTTTCTTTCTGGCTCATTACCCGCAAAGACCTGGCTAGTCATTCGGACATTGTCCGAGAAGCCTAGAGTGCAGCCAGGGAAGCTGCCTCGCAAGTTGGGTTCAACTACGAATGGACCAGAATAGCAGGAATTCAAGTTTGAGCTTGTCAAGTCATCGGCCCTGATGAGGTGGCTTTACCAGACTGGCCGAGCTTTCTCCTGTGATTCGAAACACTACATAACCTGCTTTTTGCTGGTTGTTGTTGTTGTTGTCGATTACCACCACATGCGCAACACATGCTCAGCACATCCACTTCAGGCTAGCCACGCATGGCAAAGAAGCGTGTGTTACGCTCAACTCGGTATAAATATCTTGAGTAATTTGCTCACACATCTCCTTACATAGTGCACTTGGCTTCGAGATTGAGGTTGGATGGCCTCGGATACAGAATATCAGACAGATGACAGCTTCACCACCACTTACCGAGTTTGCGATCTTGTGTCGATTTCTGCTTGGCAGCGACCGCCGAATGTTGGAACTCAATCCGGACTATAGCAAGTAAAATTGGATGGAAGTCAAGTGCAAAATAATTGCCTACATCTGCTTGCACTTGGTCTGGGCCGCTCATAGTAGCGAGAGTAGATCGAGCAGATGCTCAGTGTTTGATGAGTGACGATTTGCTAGACAATATCCGCGCGACAGATAGGATGATATTTCAATTTGATTCCCATCATATCAATGTGTATATTTCAAGCAATATCAATAAATATAGTGCTTGCTGACCTGGCGTAGAAGGCATCCAGAGACCCCTATGATTGGTGGGGCATCACGCAGGGCGAGTGTAGTAATGCTGGGTTTAGTAAAAGTAAGCCCGCTAGGATTTCTGGCCAGCAACTAAATGAGAAGGTCCATTCGCAATTGCGGAACGGCACATCTTTCGATGAGTCATGCTTTGCCTAGTCTCGGTCAGTGTATTGATACTTCAGAGTCGCGACGTTACGAAATATGGAAGCAATGTAAGGGCGCATATAGTCTGTCTTACCAGTGCAAAGGCCTTTGGGATAGAGGCGAGGCTTCCCAGTAAACACAAACTTTCCGTAAACCATTGACGCTGGCGTTCATCAAGGCATGAAGCTCTAGACGCACAATACAATGGAAACAACAGCATAGATGTCCTGATGAACAAGGCCGTTGCGTTTTGAAACTGTTGTCCGGTTCCAGTGGATAGTGCGCCAATGTAACTCTCAGTCGTTGAGCGAATGCCACTCGCCGCATCTTCAATGACAGCACACAAGTTCGAGAATTCTTTAGTGTGAGTATATCCTTCATCTTTGGAGAGGAAATCCCCGATCCACAAAAGAAAACTGGCAACCATGATTCGTAATGTCCTGTACTCATTGAGGCGCATAATGAGGATATCTGTACCCCGTGTCAGCACCTCACGACTGGCTGAACACGTGCTTAGTACGCAAGCTTCTTACCTCTGGTTGAAGTAGCCTCAATGATATTAATGATACCGTCAATATCCAAGTCATCACCCGCCCCAGAAATCATGTTCGGAAATATTTCCAGGTCCACGTATATTTTCTTGATTGAAACCCTGATCTTCTGAACATCGATTTTCCGAGGCTGCGCAGGCGCGTCTTCGAATAAACTCAGAATATTAGGGAGAATATTTCGTAGCCGGAGCTTGGTAACGTCCAGAAGGAGATATGCCACACTTGGATCTCCTGTGACAGCCAAGCCCGACAAGTCATTGCCCATTTCATTTCTCGACTCGACCAGCTCGAGGGCTTTATGAAGATAGAATGTTTTACTTGAGACAGGAGATCGTGACACTAGACTGAGAAGTCCGTCTAAGTGTGTCTGCCATGTCTTATCTTCCGGATCGAGATTGACAATCATCTATATAAATGAGATTGAGCTAACAATTAATTGTCGTAAGGTTTTAGAGAACTAGTCATACCTCGTATAGTGCAAACAGGAGCACAGGAAAGAATACCGCCTCCGAAAATGAACACGACGTCAGGGCCTTCCTCAGTTGCCGAGTCGCCTGTCCATATTTGGCCAAAAGTGTTCTTCGCTCTTCAAGAGTCTGTACTTGGAGGCGTAGAGCGGTAAGCCCACTGTTGACTACTTCGAGAATTAAGCTTGATGCAATCTCGAGCTCGTCTGCTGCCGAAGATATTTGCCCCTGCTGCATGATAGCCGCACCCGGCGAACGGGAACCAGCAGCAGATGCGACCATGAGGTCAAGCGCAAAAGGAGCAAAGGCAAGCGAATGGGAGGTTTGTAAGCGAGACTGAAGCCTGGGCCGCGCAAGCGTTATCTGAGCATCAATTGCCACAAGTTTCGAGTTGTTGATTCGGTCACGCTGCCCCGGTCTTGCGGCATAGCCCAAACAAATTCTATTCGACTTGACGCACTGCTGGCATATCGGTCGGGTGGTGTCGCATCGGATCCGCCTCCGCTTACAAGTTAGACATCCCTTACTTGGCTGCCCGGTATTGACCATGTTGCTTCTATTAGGTGGAAAAGTTATAGACTGAACAGTCGTCAGCCTGTCGCAAGTGTGACTAAGCGGCAATCAGTATCGCGACCTTGAAGTCTGCTTCATAATCGACTTCCGCTGCGTGAACGCTGGGCAATGACTCGCTTGCTGAAATGGGCGTTGACGCTAGTGATCTCGCAAAGCTACTGCATGGGCGCGGCGCTGTTCTGCAGTGCAGGCTTAATAGCCATGCTCTCAGAGGATCAGCTCTTACCGAGCCAATGGTACCGGACTCGGATTGACTCTATGTCTACCAACTTAACAGGGTTGATCAGTGATCACATAAGCACATAAACGCTGATTGAATGATCTACCATCTGGCACAACTCCGCGCTAGTGTTTTCGCAAGAACAAATTCAATGGCGATGTCTTCTCTATGCGACGGCGCTAGTGATTTCGCAACATGATGCCTTTGTAGCACCACGCTTTGCAGGTATAAATACGCAATGAGAATATGGAATTGGGAAGATTTGAGAAAGAACTACAACTCTCAAACAGACGCTTCGATCTATCACGTTATCGCTGAAATTAAGTCCCAATCCCACATCCTGATACTTTCAAATTTGAAGCTACAAGAACAATATGACACTACAGCCAATCGAGCTCTGGGGACACTGGGGTGCCCCAAACCCATGGTCCGTATTCTACCTTCAATTCTTGTTGAATAAAATATTGATGAACTGTAGGAAAGTTGTTACGATACTTGAGGAGCTAAAGCTGCCGTATACCATGAACACGGTGGAGTTCACCGAAGTCAAGTCGGACGAGTACGTCAAGTTGAATCCCAACGGACGCCTCCCGACCATTATTGATCCCAACACTGGCATCACTCTCTGGGAGGTAAGCTTGACGCGTATACGTAAAGTTTCTGGCACAGTAACACAGGCTGACTTGATGTGCTAGTCCGGAGCTATCATTGGTTATCTGATTGATCAGTATGATAAAGCCGGTCATATCTCGTTCCATTCTGGCCCTGAGAGATACCTTACGCAGCAGTGGCTAGCTTTTCAGATATCCGGTACGTGTTTCCTAGCCCCAAAAAACGATTTGCTATTGACATTTGAAAGGCCAAGGACCATACTACGGTCAAGCCATCTGGTTCGCGCGCTTTCACCCAGACAAGATTCCTTCGGCTACCGATCGCTATGTCAACGAGGTCATCCGCGTCATCAGCGTTCTCGATGATGCTCTCCACAGAAACGGCACTGGTTGGCTCGTAGGTGATAAGTGCACGTATGCCGACTTGGCGTTCGTCACTTGGGCCTATCTCGGGTATGGGCTCTTGAAGCAGCTGAATAAATTGGAAGAAATTGAGAAGTATGAAAAGTACGCTGCGTGGATGAAGTCCCTCGAGGGTCGCGAGACAGTCAAGAAAGTGTTGGAATCGATAGCTAAAGGCAGAACGGAACACGGCTTGCCATAAATGAGTGCATTTTATGCTGGAATAACAATGCCAGGACGCCAAGATCATATGGTACACAGTAAATGAAAACAACCAGGACCAATCACCTACCCGTTTTTGGTGTGATCATGGTTTCCTAGCAAGGTCCAGAGGCTACCAGCGACCATAATTCAAGGCTCGTGTGAATCTGCCAGCTGCTTGGTACAAGTGATTGCCGACTTCTGCATGATCTTGACGTCCGACACGATTGATGCATGCGTGATACCCCACAGGATATCCCATCATTTCACATCCAACACATACGACTTCCCTCCAAATTGCGGCTACGCGAGATCAGCGCAAAAACCCTCTGGCAAACTCGACAGTATCCGTATTCGGATAGAGTTCGTTACCTGCCCTAGTCTCGATGATCGTCTGTAAACTGTACTAATGATGCATAATTATGCATAAAACTCAACCCGCAACCTTCACGTTCCGAGCAAGGGCCCAGTTTTCGAATCCCGTCCCATTAAATAAGAAATACTACTCGCTCAGTTGGAGTCTGGAGTATAATGTGCCGAAACTACAAGATGTTGAACACGTCATACATGCTACTCTGGGTGCAAAGATAAATGCACTTGCGCTCGACACACATTGTGTCGCTGATTAGCAGAGCCAACCACTGCTCTGGCCAACTCACAAGCAAGGCGAACCACTTCGTCTGGCAGTGATGTAACACCAGGCATCTGCGTTGACCCCGTGCGGGGAAAGGGATGCTGCAGATCGAATTCTTCAGCGAGATACAAACTATATATTCCCTGATTCGTAGAATACTACGCCAGTGTGCTAGCGTCTCATCTTGTGCAAGTGCCGGACCGGGATTGGGCAAATCCGAGTCGTGGAGTTATACGACCACCACGCCTATGAGCTGGGCCCTATTTCATAGAGACCACGGAGACTCGCCGGCGTGGTGTTCAAGCGCCCGTGCCAGAATTTCCACCTTTTCTCGCTGACATCAGCTTTAGTCGTTTGTCGATCATCTAATTCACTGAGAAGAGCATGCGTAATTGTGGGATTTGATGAATTGTGGGCAGCCTTAATGCTGATGTGAGTTCACGATGGGGAAAGCGACCGTCTGTACCTAGTGCAAACCTTGCTTTCTCGCCCTGGAATAAATAGGTGTGAATAAGTACCAAACATGCATTTGTACGTGCACCACGGATGTTTGCAGTTCCATTTCATCAACGGGTTTGGAGGGGTATTACTTGAACCACGAATCCCGCCCTCCCCTATACTCTTCTCCTTGCCTCACATTAGGACTCTGAGTCCAAGTATAGTTTTAAAGATTATTATATAAGCTATCGGGTCTGAACGGTTGCGAGCCGATATCTACTGTCGTGACAGTTCAGTTCCTCCTTCAACACTTATCGACACCATGGAGCACTACGTCGAAGCACTCGCAGATCGCAGCTCTGTGCTGATCGCTGTTTTCATCATACCAACAACAATATTCATTGTATCACACCTCTTGAGCAGCGGTGCTGCGCAATTTCCCCTACTTGGAGGGGAGCTAGGAAATTCTGAGAAGCGTCGCAAGGCTTTCTTCTCTGGGGCTGCGGCTCTATACGATCAGGGCTATGCGGCCTTCAAGGACAAGCCGTATCGACTTACTACGGCTGATGGTAAGGCCCTCTGACGACTATGATGCCCTGCAAACGCATACTCAGATTGACGAATTCTTTTAGGCGAACGAATCATCGTGCCAACTTCCGCTTTAGATGAGCTACGGCGTCTTCCAGATGCTACCATCAACAACAAAGAGGCTCTCAACAAGGTACCAAAACTCATTGAAGACACTCGATGAGCACCACATGTTGACGTGATTGCAGGCTGTGGAGAGGCAATATACTGGACTTGGTGGCGATGACAAACTACTCAACCACATCATCCGCGCAGATCTAACACGAAACTTGAGTGAGTGCTCAAAGTTGCATCTATTCATTTGACCAGCATCCATTCTGACAATTTGCTAGGCCGATTGAATCCTCGTCTTGGTGAAGAGGTGGCAATTACTGTCGATGAAGTCCTCGGTCCATGTGAGGACTGGACTCTAATGACCATTCACCAAAAGTTCCTCCGCATTGTCGCCATTGTCTCTGGTCAAATCTTCCTGGGCCCGGAACTCTGCCGCAGAGAAGAGTATCTACACGCCAGCATCAACTACACTGTCGACGTCTTTGCCGCTATTCGCAAGCTCAAGGCCTATCACTACATGCTGCGGCCAGTGGCGCAATACTTCATCCCTGAGATCAAGACTCTCAACAAACACAAGACAAAGGCGAGAGAATTCCTGCTGCCCATCATCAAGGAGCGCAGAGCGGCACTAGCGGCAGGCCAAGAGCAACCTGATGACATGTTGCAGTGGATGATCAACAAGCAGGACGAGTTCAAGGTTAGCGACGAGGAACTGGCAGATACCCAGCTGACCCTGAGTCTTGCCGCGATCCACACCACATCTGGCGCGGCGACGGATATACTGTCCGAGCTGGTCGTCCGGCCCGAGGTCGTCGAGGAGCTGAGGAATGAGATTAGACAGGTTCTTGACCGACACGATGGTGTCATCAATACGCAGACATTGTTTGAGATGAAGCTCCTGGACAGCGTCATGAGGGAAGCGCAAAGAATGGCTCCCATCAATCAAGGTACGTTGCGAGACATTCAATAACAGGAATAATGCGACGTACTAATCCCAAGTCTCGTATAGCCCGCTTCAGCCGCTACGTAAGCAAGCCAGTAACCCTCAGCAACGGCATCCACCTGCCCGCGGGCTACACCATCGAGTCCCCCCACGGCCCCGTGACGCGCGACACGACCATCTACCCCGACGCCGACAAGTTTGACGCGCACCGCTTCGTCGATCTCCGATCCTCGCGCGTCCCGGACCCCATCAACTACAAGAGCCGTGAGCAGTACCAGTTCGTGTCCGTGACCAAGGAGAATATGAGTTTCGGCTTTGGCGCCCACGCCTGTCCCGGTCGCTTCTTTGCTGCCAATGAGATCAAGCTTATCCTGTCTCGTATGCTGCTGCAGTATGATCTCCGGTTGCCCGAGGGCACGCAGATTCCGCCTAGGTTGATTGCGGGTGCGCAGTCGCAGGCGAATCCGAGATTGCAAATCGAGCTCAAGAAAGCACAAGCTGCTTGAGTCGTGGATCCTTGTGGTGACCCTGGTGATTTTATTATTTCAAATAGTGTGGAGCGGTCAAGTATCAGACATTCTTGACCATGAGGAGTGAGGAGAAGAATTTTTTCGGAGTTACCAATCAATGGTGCACAACTCTAACAATTGGAAGTTGTATTCTAGTATCTATCATAAGCGTCGTCTCACTTTCTAAATACCACCAGTTTTATTTTGCACTGTTCTCTCAGGGCTTCCACCGCCAAGCTGGATGTTTCCATTCTAGATCCCTTATTTGCTCGTCGGTGAGTTCGCTCAGCTCAGCATCAACATCGCGGCCCATCCTCTTGCGATTATCACGATGCATCCAGAAATACGTTATCGTACTGAATATCAGGATCAGACTAGACGCAGCCAGGTTGAGACTGTTTCCGATCTTGTAGTCTGGCTTGTCGCGATCAATGTAGCTCCAGGTCGAGATGAGCCCTCCAACATTGCCAAAGAGCATATTCACGGCCAGCGCTACACTTCGAGATGTATCGCTCGAGGTCTGAATCGCGGCTTGTGCGTTTGTGAGCGCGCCCAGGCCAAATGCTGTGCTCATGATCATGAATGTGGCCACGTATCGTGCAATAGAGTTTTGTGTCGCCAAGAAGATGATGAAGCCCAACATGACTGGTGGAGCCGAGATGATGAAGAACTTTTGTCTCTTGTCCTGCCTCCAGCCCAGGTACGGTATCAATAGCGTGAATATGGCCCCGAAAACGTAGGGCGGCGCAGTGAGCAGTTGTTGCTGTACGACAGAATATCCTCGGCTAGCTGGAAAGATGCTGCTGATGATCGTCGGGAGGAAAAATGCCAAGCCTTGAACGGTGATCTGTTCCAGGAGAAAGATCCACCCAGTAGCCAAAACGACAGGGTTCCAGATCCCTAGCCAGACCTTGCGGTGCGAGAATTGATCCAAGAGGGCGGTCTGGGCTATGCGCTCTGATTTGACTCTGGCGATGGCGAGATCCTTTTCCTCTCGCGTGAGCCACCGCGCAGATTCGGGGCGATCGGTAAGGAAAATAAAGGCCATGACGGAAATGGCCATTGTGACTAGGCCTTCCACGAAGAAGATCATTCTCCACGAATCAAGCGCCCCAATGTTAGTCATGCTGGTGATGGCCGATGCGAGGAGTCCACCAAAGGCTCCGGCTGTGGGAGACATGACGATGAATACAGCCACCCTAAACGTGAACTCGGATCTGCGATACCTATGTTGGATTAGAATTTCGAATCTCTTTTGGAACTCATGGAGACTGTTCTCACCATCGGGACAGGTAGTAAGACATGCCAGGCATCACACCAGACTCGAACATTCCAAGTAGGAAACGTACAGCACAAGCCTGTTGCAGGTTTTGCACATAGGCAAAAGCCAGTGACATTGCACCGAAACCCAGCGTCAAGAATGGTAAGAACCATCCAGGTCCGATCCATTTGCAAGCTAGGTTGCTGGGGATCTCAAAGATGATGTAGGAGACGTAGAAGAGGGAAGCCAATATGTTGTAATCATATGCGCCTGTCATGTCGAGATCCTTTTGCAGTCCAACGATTTTGGCGTTACCTATAAGACCATCAGTTCGAGTAACGATGAAAGACGGAAGACTTCATTTGTACCAAGATTGGCTCGATCAATAAAGCAGAACAAGTACATGATCGCGATTACTGGCAGAATTGCCCAGTCGATCTTTTTCCTCACTTGCGACTCTTCATCCGAGTCTAGCGGCGTCAAAGGATGTCCATATCTGGGCCTCGCATCAGTAACGATAACTGGTAGAGAGATTCTTCCAGTCCCTGCCTTACTTGTCTGTTGCAACGGCGCCGCGCTCAGCAACGCTGTGGACGTCCTTCGTCTCGGGCTTGATTATACTCTCGTCGGTCCCTCGTCGGGAAACATCTTCCGAGTCCATGATTCGACCGAAAAGCAGGACAAAACCGAAAAAGACAAAGTATAAGGAAATGATATCCAAAAAGAACTGCCTTCGATCTGGCAGGTTAAATGCATTCTAGGGTAGGGATGGTAAGGAGTATTTCAACCATGGCCCCTCCCGAAACATTTTCCCGATTGATATTAGTAATTCCAGCCTTTGCCAAGCAGGGACAAGCAAGAAGTGCATGGGCGTCTGTCAGTCCTAAACGATGTCACCTCGAACATGTTCAGTCCTTTCCTATCTCATCATAACCCGGCCTGGGCATTGGCTGGCTGCAACAATTCGGGACGCCTTTCGGAGCGCCGTTCCTCTTGGCTGACTCTTTTTTGCATCCCTTTTGCAGGACAATTAAGCTTTATAGTCCCATGTCCATTGATCGAGGTCTAGTTTCACCAGGCAAGAGTCTCCTAACGACGCGTTTAAAGTTTTGAGCCGCCGCGAGCTTTTCAATTTCAAGCCTCCCCTGCATGCTTGGCGCAGGACACTTAGGACACTTTGGACACCAAGGAACGCCATGGGCAAAAATAAACCGGGGCTCGACTCAGAAAGTGGTTGTAGTAAACTCCGAAAGACCCGATAGTATGCCGTTTACGCGGATAAAGATTTGAGCTTTCTTTCAGCTCGGTCGAATTAACCAGTCTCAGCCGTCCCTTGGAGCGATTATAGACGGTTCATCGACGATCGGCAAAATGATCGGCAGAAAGTGCATAACGCTCCCCGGCCGTTGGAACTTGACAGGCAGCCCGGTGTGCATAGCATGGATATGACATGAATTAGGAAGACCCCAAAGTATGGGGTGCTTGATTCGGTGCAAAGCAGCTAGCCTCACTTGCAGCACAGGCTGATCCGTACGGGTATTGGCTTTGGGGAAAACGAGCATGAATGTGCAGGCCAATCGTTCATGATGCATTTTGAAGCAATGCGTGCTATAGAGCAGCCAGTAAAGAATCGTGTTTGTATGCCATGGAAAAAATTGCGAGACCGGCAGAGGGCTGCCGAAACCAAGGGTATCATTATTCATCATCAAAAACTCATCCACGGCCGTAGTGCGCCTCCCGCGCCACAATGTCAGTCACTTCGCCCGTACCACCACTGCCGACGTGCATCATGTCTGAATGATGAGACTTGCAACCTCTCCGAGTCCTGCCTCAGCACTAACAAGATCTTCTCCATCATGATGAGCATCACTGTCCATCACCATGCCCACGTGGTCGCTATCCAGGGTGCTCGTGTCCGGCACAAAAGACTGGTCGGGAAACGTTGTCGTGTTGTTTGTATAAGCGCTTGGATCAAACGGTTTGGGCGGTTTCTTCTCCCACTTTGCTTTTGGTGCCCATTCAAGTGCGGTGACATGCGGATGTCTTCGAAGCCAGTGTCCAACCCATTGCTTGCCCAGCTTCTGGCCGGGGTTGCTCTTTTCCAGGACCTTTGAGGCCAGCTCGTAGATTTGATCCTTTGTTGGTGGAAATCCCAGCTCGCATTGAGCTTGTGCCCAGTCGACTAGCAGGTTCTCTTGCTTGAGCGTGAGGCGGGCCAAGTCCGCCTTGAGCTCTCTTGGTGGTCGACCTCTTGTCCTCGAATTGAGATTGCTATAAGGGACGCCAAATTGTCTTGCAGCCTCTGAAGCGTGCGTCCCTGAAGCCACGGCAGCCACGGCTTGTTCCATATCGGCTTCGGTCCATGTATAGCGAGTGGCTATCCGGTTCTTTCGCGTTGCCTGCAACGGTGGGAGATTGGGACAATTATCGCCGAGCTTCTCCGCCAATGTGGTTTTTGGCACGTTGTAGGTCATGGAAGCCTTGCGCAGCGACATGCCCTCTTCCCTGACGGCCCTCATGGCGCGCTCAAAGTCCTCCTGTGAGTACGCCTTATACCGAATGCCGGCGCGGCGACTGCCCGCGAGTGGACGTGGTTCATAAGGAGGCAGATCGGGGGGAACCTGCAAATCCTGCAGACTCTGATCCTGCAAACCCTCAGCAGCCAGGCTGGGGTCGAGGTTGTTGGTCAGACCATCATTCAGGCTGGGATCCAAATTTGGATCCATATTGAGTAAACTCATGGCTGCTGACTGATGGTATATAGACTTTTCCGGGATGGTTCAAAAGATTCTGGACAGTATTCGGTCAAGCCAAAGTGGTCTGTCGGTGTCCTAAATCGCGCGTCGCGACGATGTCCACTGGCCAGCCAACTAGAGCCAATGAGAAGCCGCACTCAAGCTCCCGCCCCGCATTTACAGATAAGCTGTGCGATAATCGGCAACAGTTTCCCTTGCATCGTCCAATTTGATTACTGCGGATTTTCCGTCAACTTATTTCAGTGTCCCGAATGACCTTGTTTGGACAGTTGCACTTAGCTCACAGCACGATGCAAGTCAACTATACCTAATACACACTGCAGCTATTCTCGTTTACTGGCGCAGATCAATACATTTATACAGCTCCCACTGCGATAGATACACTAATTCAGGCAGATACAAATTGTCAATCGTGTTTGATCCTTTAGTCTCCTAGCGATCAACCCTGCCACCATTTGACTAACTAATTCATATTATGACACTGAGATGATCATGCTGTAGAATTTGTTGATCTGGCTTCAGCAAGAATACTCGAGTCAATCATTGCCGCCAGAACGTCTCTGGAAATTGGACTTCGTCGATCGACTTTGGCCACCCACTGATCCTCTGGCACCAGCACATCGAGCAGATTCGATGCCAGTCCTCCACTCCAGTCGTGCACCGGCCAGACGGCTTTCACCACTGCTTCATTCATGTTCATCGTCTTGGCGACGCGAGGAATGACGGTCGCCGATTGATTTGTGAATAGTTGAGCCGTCTGGTCGAGTGCACGCAGATACGCCACGATATCCTTGCGTGTGTTGGCATTCTGCAGCTTCTCGGCCGTAGTGTACAAATTGTAGACTTCTTGGTAGACGGTCTTATTCTGAAAGACGACTGCATCAGCTCCGAGCGCCTCAATCGCAAGCTCAAGTGTTGGCTCCCACATCCCAACGGCCGCGACAGATCCATGAGCAAGCATATATGGCAGAGTGCCAGATCCGCATGGCGCCGAATTGCAGTTGCCACCAGACACAACCGTATAGTCCGAATCCGCGAGACCGCCGGCGGTAGACAGATATCGCTGCACAAAGTAGGCGGCCGAAGTACTTGGGATGGTTCCAATTTTCTTGCCCTTGAAATCTGCCAATGAAGTGATGCCCGCCTTCTTGCTGGCCACAAGTCGGTATGCGACCTCTACCACGGTGTAGATGATTCGAAGGTTCTTGTGGTTTGCATACTGCCGCAGAGCCTGAGTTTCCGCATTGCCTGCCAGATCAATGTTGGAGCTGCCAAAGAGGTCGGCCACTCCCCCATTGACGACCTGCGCATTGCCCTTGTAGTAGTCTTGAGTCGCAATAAGTAAGGGGTTGTATTCAAGAACATTGAATGAACCTGCAATCTTGAGTGCAGTTGCCACTGGTCCTATTAAGAACCATGCCAGTACGGCAACGGCCCGGTACAGTTCGAGTAATCTGCTCATGATCAACTTGGAGAAAAGACGTTTGGCATTGGCTTTTGAAATCAATCAGCAGCATGTTTGTGAGTTGACGAGTCTGAGCATATATGTAGATACTGTGCCATCAGTCAAATTCACCCAGGCGGGGCAAAAGGACCCGCGCCGGCAATCATTTTATAGTCAAAAGCCAAGTCCCGACTGGTTGTCCCGGTTATTATTGATATTAACACTAATTCAAGCGGCCGGTAGTTGCAAGCCACCGCAACGAGCGTCAGTGTTCTTTGCAATTGTCCTCCGGTATGATAGAAATGAAAATCAAGCATTGATTCCACTGTGCGAAAGGAAAGGCATGGAGAGCTTACCAAGAAAGCCTTGGAATGAAAAGTTGGTTGTGCGACATACAGTCATTTTGCAACAATGGCAGAGAATGCATCCGCAGTAATATGTGGTATCCATATCTGCCCTTGGCATCGAAAACATTAGACGCAAGATCCTCTCAAGTATGTTTCTTGTTTCAATCGGGTCATATGTGTTCCCTGCGAGAGAATTGGGGTCAAAGTACAAACTGAACGACGTTGCATTTAGGATTGGCTCTCGCCGTAAGTCAGCTGTATATAGGTCGGCTTTGGAAATGATCATCACACAAGCATCGTGTATTGGATGGCACGGTCGATGGTGAGGCTGCGCGTTCAATGAGTCGGCCAATTGGCATACTCGTACAAATTGATCCCTGTATCTGAGTGGTGTTACAAGGAAGCGAGCAAGTAGGAATAGGAAAACAGACCTCAACATGCATCGGAGGATCTTTTTTTGTCGCTCAATGCACCCACACAGATCTCTTGTTTCTTGAGATACCACCCCGACCATTATGAACTCCGAAACCCAGCCTTATCATGCCACCACGATCTGGAACATTCGCGAGCACGAGTCCCCCGAGTAGGTATCATTCGTGCAGTTTCCTTCTTTTACGTTTACAACTTGCTTTCTTGGGACTTCTAAGTACATCTGATTGCAACCGCGATTACTTTTGAAGCTTCGATATAAGGGACATGTTTTACAATTCATCATGACGACGACAATTCCAATTGATTTCACCAACACAGCGGTGTCCACAGCCACTCAAACGGGCGTTGACCCTACTTCGTCGGATGTTCCGACATCGTTCTTTGTCACAGTAATCACAACGACCACGGCTGATCCGATCACCACGGGAGACCTGTCTTCAACAGACAGCGGCAACAGAAGCATACCACTGACCACAACATTCATTCCACCAACGTCCTGTTCCCACCGCTACTACTTATCTGGCTCAGATTCAAATGTAGCAATCATAACCAGCGGAACTCTCGATCCAATGTTTGCACAATGTCAAGACTCTGGTGAAGATATCACAATACACAGCCCCGGAATGTGTCCTGGGAACATGCAAACCAATGTCATAAGCTCTAACAAGGGTGCTTTCACAGAGTTGTGTTGTGAAAGGTGAGCTAATCCAACTTCATGTAGCGAAGTAGGCCGTTGATGTCAAACTCGTTCTAGTGGATTCTCGTGGGACCCTCGAGGTTGTGCCTCACTTAATGCGGGCCAAACGGTTGTTCCAATTTTCCCTGTCACAGGTTCGGCGACGACCACAGTCACCTTATCCAGCGTTGTGGCGGTTCACTCAGCGGTCACTATTTATTGGGCTTCTTCAGATCTGAGTCTGTTCCCGGCCGATGTGGCATCCAGGCGATCCGCCCTTCTCACAGCTTCCACTACTGCCTCAAACAGTGGCGACAACTCCACAAGCTCCTCAACAGAATCCAGTACAGGCACAGGTCTAAGCCAGCCGGCTAAGATAGGCATTGGAGTTGGCGTCGCTATAGGCGGCCTGATTATCATGATAGTCATCTCAGCGTGGTTATGCAAAGTAAGGCGAAGAAGGAAGCGGCTTCCTGTGAAACCACGTAATGGCGCAAAAGAAGTAGACGGAGCGCAGCCAATTTGGAAGCGGTTCTTTGGCCGTGAATGGCGATCAGAACTTCCATCAGACGGACCAGCAGCCGAGCTGGCGACAGCAGCAGAATCAACAGAGTTGGCAGTCGACGAAGCTCCAGCAGAGCTTCCGGGTTCATATGAGTACACTGAGCCTGGAAAGGATGAAAAGAAGAACGAGGGCCACAAAAGTCCAACTTCGTGAGACTTAGTATTTCCCTTTTTCAGACAGACGAAACGGAACTAGTTCTCTGGGCGGAGTAATTGAGCCGTACGTCGGGGTTCTTGAGCAGAGATCAAATGTACGATTAAAACGTCAAATTATCTGAAATTCGCAACAAAAACCTGGGGTCTCACCACCAAACCCCGCCGCAGCAGTCGTTTTGACGAATGGAACCAAATCTTGACTGAGTGCGTCAATCATTCGTTGTAACAATATGTAGGTAGTTTTATCTGATGACAGAGATTTCTAGGCTGTTCCTCCCACACGTATCTATACCGACAATGTCAGGGCTCAGACCTATCTCCGTTGAAGACTCAGTCCTGAGATGACGGCTGGTTGGACTCACTGAATAAACACCGGTGGATGTGATAGAAAGGTGCAATCACCGATAGGGAAGAGAAGTGTGTGCATTCTCGACTACCTGAACCAGTCGTTGTGACCTGGTTGGAACTTGGGAATAATAGATGCTCTTCTGCAACTTCTCTCATGGTGATGGGTGGGTCTAGTCATGGCATTTTGCTATTTCGCATATTTCAATCGCCAACCGCATACTGCTCTCGAGTTCGAATCGGGGGCGAAAATCATATTCGCCATCTCAGTGCCTGGGATCAAGATGTGGGTGGGCGCGTACGCAAGTAATCCGCATATCATTGTCGTTATAGGAACATTTGTGTAGCACAACGGTTCATAGTGCAACGCTGGCTTAAGGCTGAGAGCTTGGCATATCCCGAAGCTCACCCAATTGTCTTTCGCACATCACAATTTACAATTACACGGAGGCAATTCAATATCAAGTTCGTGTAGCTGATGTCAAATGTCAGCATGCGGTGCCTCTTTCGTATCTTGGTCCATTCGGATGAGGCCGTTAGTTCTTGGAGTCTCGCCTCTCGCTCCAAGTCGCTCGGGTCGACAGCCATCTGGGCGGAAGATAATTTTACAAAGTGACGTATAAATCTTGCGGTCAAGTTTCTCGTTGATCTAATTGCTCAATTTCCTACTCCTTCTGGTTGCTCTTCTACTTCAAGCCAATATTCATTTCGCAGCATCCAAAACTTGACCGACAATGGCTACAACAACGCCGAGCACGACTACACCCACATCGACACAACCGCCTCCCCTGACCACTATATTCAATGCTCCGGCGTCTTGTGTTAATCGCTTTTACTATTTGACCACGAGCCCTATGTCACCACTCATATCAAGCGATACTCTTGACCCTGAATTTACAGGATGCCAAGCGAGTGGCATAAACTACACGTTCAGTCCAGGAATATGCCCTCAGCTCATGGAAATAGTCACAAGAAGCTTCGATGGTACTTTGTTCACTGACATATGTTGCCAGAGGTAAGTCCAACTCTCGGTTTGGGCTTGCAGTATGGTGTGCTAATGTCCTTTCTTCAGCGGGTTTTCGTGGGACCCTCGCGGTTGCTCGTCGTCCGTGTCCAGGAAGATACGCGTTTTCCCCGCCGACGGCACGACTCTCGACACCACCACTCATACCGTAGTGTCCAACGTCTTTGCCATACATGGTGCAACCACAGTCTTATGGGGAGCTTCAGATCTGAGCATGTTCCCAGCTGATGTAGCATCGAATCGTTCCGCCGTAATATTCTCTGCCACCAGAACTGAGCAAACTCCCCTGATCATACCTCCGCCTTTTTCACCGCGTAAAAGCACAGGGTCGGGCCTAAGTCTTCCTGCTCGAATTGGAATTGGCGTTGGTGTCGCCGTCGGCGTTGTCCTGATACTCATAATGATCTCGGCATGGCTGTGCAAAGTAAGACGTCGCAGACGACGGCTTCCAGCGCCAGCCCGCCACGGCGCTAAAGAATTGGATGGCGCACAACCGATTTGGAAACGGCTCTTTGGTCGCGAATGGAGAGCAGAGCTCCCGCGTGACGAAAAAGCAGCTGAATTGGATACTGTGCGACATCCAGCGGAGCTCAGGGGGCTGCAAATCCCAGCAGAGCTGCCAGAATCATAAGACTACCTACAGCGTGCAACTAAAGTTGGTCAACAAAGAGTTGCTTAACAAGCAGAAAGTGAGTCCTGGGGATCCCACCCCATCCGAGGCATAAAGCATAGTACTTGCTGCATTAGCAAGTTTGGCGGCAACGGGATACAAAGCCTCCATCACAGATACATAATGACAGTATAAAGAGCAAAGAATATATATTCCCTGTCGCAGCTCGGGATGCTCACGCTCACCTCCAAGCAAGAGACCTCTGGACTGGCGAGTCCGTGCATATGGTGTAGTGATGTAAAAACTCAAACGCTGTAGTTGATTTGCCGCAACGGCACTCTAATTTGCCCGCGGTCTTGTTCTGATATACACTTATAGTTGTACAATGCCCCAGGTTTTCGTCTAACCAGAACCAGAACCAGGAAAATCATGTAAACGTCCGAGCCATAAACGCCAGGCCATGCCAATTGCCAAGTCGAGTGAAGATTGTTTTGTAGAAGAAGTTGGTGTTGCAGCACGTATTGCCGCTTTTGTTGGTCGTGATCGTAATCAAATCATCGAGGTCGATACGCACGCGGTTTATAATGTTGAAGTTGGAATTTTGGTTGATCACCGGTCCTTGTACACCTTGGGCTTCCATCCCTCCTGGACCTCGGCTTCTTGTGCGGCCTTTTCCATGGCCGGCTTGATTTCGGCTTCGTATCGTTCCCTTGCTCTCAGCACTTTGCTCTGCAGGTAGAAACTGCCGCCCTTTTCCGGGTTGTTTGCGTCGAAGAGCTTCTTGAATCGTTCCATGACCTCGTCCAAGTTGGCCTTGCCACCCTGCGGCGGCTTGACATTGAGAATCTTGCAGGCCTCATCCAGAGTCATGCCACTGCTCAGACTGGCGCGAGCAGCGGCGGCATTCGGGTCGAGCTTCGCTTGCGCACGTTGGTACTGGGAGGATGCTTGTGCTTGCTTGTAGGCCTCGGCAAACGCACGACCGATCGTACGTCCGCCGATGACGACGACTTGTGTGATGAGACGGTAAGCCTACACAAGGTGTTAGTACTGAGTGTTGTGCTGGATGGCGAATTCTCGCAGGGGCGAGAGCCCGGAAATCTGTAGGCGAGGAAAACGTACCATTGCGCCGATGAATCCCAAAGAACTGACAATAAAGTAGTCCAGACAGATGTGAAGAATGCACAGATTATCTGTTGCAATAAAGTGCAGCACTCACGATGCGATCGTAGATTTGCACTGGGGTTGGGGGAAAATTGAAAGTTAGATCAAATGGACCCTCGGAATCGCCTCTTTCGCATACGACCGGCGGGCATGCGGACAAGCGCGATCGCTCGATGGAAGGTCAAAGAGGCGCCAGGGACGGGAATTTTTGGTCGGCTGGAAAATCTTGCGCGCCGATGATGTAGCGTCAAGCTTAAACTCAGTGGGCTGCCATCGATTCAGCGTTGCATACTCGTTAGGTAAGCAGAGTGCACGGACTGAACTGGACTCTCCAGTGGACAGCAAGCACTGAGCAGGCAAGCAACCACCATCCTTGCCAAAAGTGGTGAGCTGGCTCTAGGTTGCTGCTTTCCAGTGTCCAGAGCTGCGGGCCATTCAAACCTCCAATTGACACCCAGCTGCCTTTAATTCTACCATCAGCTTGTTCCATTTTCCATTCTTACAAACGACACACTGCTGTTGTTGCAACGCAGCACCCTTGGGTCGCGCAAGTTCTCAACAGTATATCTCGGACTGGTCAATACTGGCACCGTCCAAAGTTCATCCCACTCATTCCACCATTCCACGCCATCGGCGCAACATTCCCTAGATTCTAGACCCTCTTTTGACGTTCCCCTGTTACATCACTCGATAGAGCTATCTGCCACGGCACAATGTCGCAGTACTACGGAGGTCCTCCTCAAAACCAATATGGCGGCGGCGCTGCTGCTCAAAACCTACAATTCTACCCATCCTCGTACTCGCCTGGAATTCAGAGTCATGGAACACCATCACAGTCTGGCTATGGTTACGGAGGTGGAAGCACAAGCTATGGAGGGTTTGGGGGCGCATCAGCACCCGGAGTCAGCGGACGTATGGGGGAGCAGGGAGGACTGAGGACGGGCTGGATTGCTGCTTTCTCGACAGAGGGTTACGAGAATGAGCCGCCGTTGCTAGAAGAGCTCGGTATCAACTTTGATCACATCCAACGAAAGGTAAGCGCCCTATGCCTGATGACGACCTTGAGCATCCAATGATATTTCTGAGGGCAAGTGCTAATTCGTGAACTTTCTAGACTTTCGCCGTTCTCAACCCCTTTGCCCGTATCGATCAACACCTCATGGACGATTCCGACCTCGGAGGTCCGATCCTGTTCTTCATCATGTTTGGCTTCTTCCTTCTCTTCAGCGGCAAGGTCCACTTCGGATACATCTACGGTCTAGCTTTGATGGGCTGCATCTTGTTACACTACATCCTGTCGCTCATGACCCCCGATGGTCCTTCATCGCCCTCGCCATCGCACGCCGCTCCTCAATACACAGGTGGTGGATACCCTGGCGAACCAGCCGCTGCTGATGGAAAGGGAAACCTGAGTAGCACTCTGACACTCGCTAGAAGTGCTAGTGTACTGGGCTACTGTCTCCTACCTCTGGTCCTCACAAGTTTGGTGGGAATTGTCTTCCCTATGGACACTGTCATTGGCTATATTCTTACGAGTGCTGCAATCGTGTGGTGCACAACGAGCGCAAGTGGAATCTTTTGCGCCGTCGGTCGTATGCGTGGAATGCGGGGCCTTGTCGCATATCCGCTGGCTCTCTTCTACGTTGGCTTTGGTATAATGAGTATTTTCAGCAGCAGAGGTTCGGGTCGTCTTGGCAAGGCCGCCGGTGTACCATAAATATTGGAATGGAAAAGTAAAAATGAGGTCAAGGACTGACTGGATAAGGGGGCGTCTTCAGGGGCGTTGAGCGTCGGTGCATCTACAATGGCGTCTGAATTGTGGTCTAGAATAAATATTGGGAAGATTCAAGTAAAAGTTCAGAAACTGGATTTTGAGGTTTTTGCTGTTTGTCTCCAGTTTAATCTTATCATTGATGTACAACAAACTGCTTGATCAGTTACCTCGAGGTCGTAGTAATGTGAGTCGGGTGAAGTGTTTTCATTATACTACCTGTACCATGCACTAGAGCTCGGGCATGCTAATAACTTGGCCATGTTGGCAACGAATCAAGTCAGCAAACCTATCCCAGGCATCGCGGAACAAACGATTCCCGAGGTTACTGTGGCGAGGCTGAAGTCAGAGTCTCGAAGAAAAGTGGGAAGACGATTCCGCGAAGGACTATAGTGTACATATTCATGAACAACATAGAGATGATGTCTACGCAATTTTATGACCTGAATTATGCTAACATGGCTGAACATTTGACCATTAGGTATGTCAGGAAGATGTAGTAGAAATATTGACCTTGGTATTGATACTTTCGACCACATTCTTATTTTCATGTAACTAAAGCAATCCACGATTCCGATTAATGGGCACACATGTTGGGCAACATCCAAAGTCTTGGTAACGGAATATGAATGAATTACACCCGACAAAGAGGCGCTGTACCCCGGATTCCGACATCACGTAAATGAATCATGCCGCTTACACATGAGCCAATCGGTAGATGTGACGAACCTCGCAGCTCTCGAATGACCCCGATCAGGAAATGCCCAGAAGTGGCGGTCCAATCAGGGGGCGTATGGAAGAAGTCGAGGCGGTCGTGCAATATCTGGAGTACTCAAATCCATGCATAGGCTATTTACAGCCGTCCGCAGAAGCCCCGATTGTTTCCCAGGAATCGCTTCAGATAACGGATCTCATGATGCACAGCCCGTGACTTGACAATTTCAAGGACGGACAGGAGATGGCATTGATAGAGTAGTTCTGCCGAAGCTAGAGATAGAAAGAAGGCTACTATACGCGAGACTGTCAACAGTTCCCCGTGAAAGGGAACACTGGATATATATCTTGAGTGTCGCGCTCAACGATTGAATAGTTTGCTTCGTCACGAATGAGCATCCCTGGTAGATCACCTGCAACTCATAACCACAATGAAGTTCTCACTGGCAACAACTCTGGCTCTTGGCCTCGCGGCTGAGGCCCACACCATCTTCCAGGTAAGTAGATACCGAACTATGTCATTTGTATGATCGCCCTGCTGATCTCACAATGAACAGAAAGTCTCGGTCAATGGAGCCGACCAGGGCTCTCTCGTCGGCCTGCGCGCGCCAAACAACAACAACCCCGTCTACGACGTGACGTCCAACGACATCGTCTGCCAGCAAGCCGGGACCACATCCTCAACAATCATCAGCGCCAACCCGGGCGACAAGATCGGCGCCTGGTTCCAGCACGTCATCGGCGGCGCGCAGTTCTCCGGCGACTCGGACAACCCCATTGCCAAGTCGCACAAGGGCCCCGTGACGGCGTGGCTCGCCAAGGTCGACAACGCGGCGACGGCGTCCAAGACGGGGCAGAAGTGGTTCAAGATCTGGGAGGACACCTTTGACACGTCGTCCAAGCTGTGGGGGGTCGACCACCTCATCACCAACAACGGCTGGGCCTACTTTAACCTGCCCACCTGCGTCGCGGCCGGCGACTACCTGCTCCGCGTCGAGATCCTGGCGCTGCACTCGGCCAAGACGAGCAAGGCCGCCCAGTTCTACATGAGCTGCGCGCAGCTCAAGATTGGCGGCAGCGGCAGCACCACCCCGAGCTCCACCGTCTCGTTCCCCGGTGCCTACAAGCAGGACGACCCGAGCATCCTCATCAACATTTACGGATCCACGGGGCAGCCCGACAATGGCGGCAAGGCCTACTCGGCCCCGGGCAACGTTCCGGTCATGAAGTGCTGAGCGGGTGGTTCGTGACGGAGTGGGTGTATCAGGTGGTGGTGATGGACCGCTGGAATCGCTCAAACAGCAGTGTCCTCTGGAAGTGTAATCGACATGTCTCATATCAAGATAATTAATAAATCGCAGAATTTGGGTCAATGCTTCCGCCACTCCATATAGGAGCACATCATGTTATCGTGAGCATGATTGATTGTGAATGATGAAGCGATATGATCAAGCACTCTGCGTGGCCTACACCTGATGGCCGCTTCGGAAGTGCATTTAAACAGGAACAAACTTGTAAACTTGAAGTATTTGACAAGATACTTGCGGCCCGGTCTCACACATTGTGGTGTCTTACCAGTTTCGTGATCAAGAGATTTGTGGTGTCTAACACAGCCAGACTCAGTCTCAATTCAAATTTTGTCGAGTAGCACGCAACATAGCATCTACATATGCAGGTACGAGGCGCATTGTCGATAGTGTGCGACGACGCTTTACCTCTTTGTAGCGTGCTCGCTTGCACACATGTTCAGATCAAGCCACGGCCAAAAAGGTGCTGATACGCTGATACGCTAGGACCTGATGCGGTTTATGAGATCCTTGGTGATTCATCACCTTAAGCGCAGTTGGTCAGAAGACAGTGGCGCACTCAGGGATCGCTGCAGTAGTTTGCGTGCCAAGTTGAAATCCATGTGGTCAATCGATGGAGCTGAGAAACGCTCCCCTGGCATGATTTGTTGGTGTGTATTCAGACGAAACATGGACAAACTTATTGAAAGTTCTGTGAACAAGATTTAGAAAATAGATATCTAGTACATGGTCTCAACTTCAAAATCTAGGATGTAGGACAATGAAGTATTACTTGACAGTAGCCAATTGACAGTAACGGGTTGAGGTAACCAACTCCTTAGGCTGCTAGGCTATCTGGTTCTGGTGAATTGTTGCAGATAGCTAAAGGGCCTGGAGCTTGGGCCCTGACTCCAGGAGCTTCAACTGTCTTTAGTGGGGCTGTTTGGGCTTTGGCACCGCGGCAAGCTCCATTCACCCCAGCTATCTCTCCCATCGTCGATCATACCCAGCCGTTTCAAACCCGACTCAACTTCGTCCCGTTTTGCTGCAATGATCCGGACAAAACACAGGCGGGACAGCCTAGCCCTACTATGTACACTGGAACGAAGGACAATTGTACCTGTGCTGCATGAGATATGCCCCCTCGTCCAATCGCAGGGCCACAATCCTCGGCATGACGGCACATGTACGGTCAGACAAGCCTCCAGGGCTGCCTCTGGAGTCTGCACAAGCAAACATTTGTAGTAAGTAAATGCGTGGTAGGTGTGTCCCTCTCTCACTCTTTCAGTGTGGCGTTGAATGAGACTGCCTCGGGATGAAGCAAGCGACTACCGACCCTATTTGACACCTTTCCCACATCAATTGTTGAGACCTCTTGCCATTTGCAAGCTCGAATCTTCTACTTTCACTATCCTAATCCATTTCCTGCTACTCCCCTGCGCGCCAATCGCTGGTCTCGAGCACTTCTAGTGAGTGCTTCTTTTGGCCGATACCTTAGTCAGCGCTCGTCCGGCATCACGCGACTTTGTATACTCCATAAGCACAGGGCAGTGCTACCAATATTTCCTAATCTGGACATTGACTGGATGAGTTCATAACGACGACACGACTATCGCCTTGGCCCATAAACGTCCAAGCTCGGAACATATTATATAACACACCATCGTTTGTCTGCGTGCCCGGTGCCGCTTCACCAAACATTCCTATAGCCGACTAAACGAGAACTACGACAACCATGGCGACAACAAATGCATTCGGGGAGCTGGGCCTCTCCATTATTGGCGTAGCATCTCAATATCCTCCCCATTCGCTCAAGCCGGACCAAGTTCAGCATTTAGCACAAAGATTCTACCCGGACAGTCCAGCGTAAGTAATCTATTCTGATCTATTTACCCTAGCATGACCACTCACCACTCTGTTATCGCAGTATGCAAAAAGTCCTGTCCATCAATCGCTTTACAGGCATCGAGACCCGAGCCTCCATTGGCACATCAGATCATCCCCTCGTAAACGGCAAGGAAGCCCCCTCGATAGCCGAGCTACATCGCACATTCATGACCGACGGCGTACCGTTGGCTGTAGCAGCTTCGCGAAAAGCCATTGCGGAAGCCGGCATTGAATTGTCGGACATCACCCACGTGGTCGCAACAACATGCACGGACAGCGCAAACCCAGGCTTTGATCACTTCGTCCTAAAGGAGCTCGGTGTTACACACCAGGTGGAAAAGGTCTTGCTCCACGGCGTTGGATGTTCTGGAGGTCTGGCTACGTTGCGAACAGCTGCCAATCTTGCGCTCGGTCACACGGCGAGACGGAAACCCGCCAGAATACTATGCGTTGCGCTCGAAGTCAGCACTACCCTGGTCCGGAGTGAGCTCGACAGCATCAACGAGACTCAGGAAACCAAGATTGGCATTACACTGTTCTCGGATTGCGGAAGCGCTGTTATTCTAAGTAACGGTCTTGGCCAAAGAACTGCGGATCCCGTGTACGAGCTTCTGGGCTGGGAACATCAGGTTATCCCCGACACCGACCACGATCTCGGTTTCGACGTGGATCCCGTGGGGTGGAAGGTGGTTCTGTCGCCAAGAGTGCCCAAATTGACTGTACAGGCTCTGCAGCCAGCCTTCCAGGAGCTCATGCGCGACGTTCCCGACATGGGGCCAATGTATCGAGAGGCCGCGGATTTCGACTGGGCCATGCACCCAGGAGGTGCAACGATCCTCACGGGCGCCGAAAATGCCATGTCCATTACGCCGGAACACATGCGCGCCAGCTACATGACCTATATGCACCACGGAAATTCGAGCTCGGCCACAATCTTCTCCGTCATGGACAAGCTACGATCAAAGGACATGGACGAAATGGCCCCTGGCGGAAGAGCCAAAGACTTTGTGGTTGGTTGTGCTTTTGGTCCTGGAATCACGGTCGAAATGTGCATGCTCAAGCGCAATTTCGGCATCAGGAGGCCACACGATATCCAGACGCCTCCCGACACCGACAGCGAGGCCAGTGCGAGCGACGTCGACGCTGCTTCGGAATGGGCGAGTGAAGACCCCAAGGAATCAGTGCCTGACACGCCGGAACCGGAAATGATGGAGCCAGTCGCTTCTCCCTCACGTGACGCAGACTTTATCAATGAAGCATTGGATGGACTTGAACTCGATTGATCACTTTAGATTAGACATATAACGATTCTGAACTTCATTTTCCAGACTCTTGAGAGACTCGAAAGTATTCTTAGCATGGCGCAGGGCGCAAGTAAGTTGAACACACAAACAATGAATAAATGATAATTCCTAAAATACAGAAGTATTTGGCCAGTGCACCCGAGGATCGAAATGAGAATTCGTTGAAAGACAAGTTGCATCACGATTATTTTGAGCCTGTTGGCTCTACGACTTTCCATACCACGTTTTCCCAGCCTTTTCTTCTCCTTACACTTGATCTCAAATCAGAGCCCTCGACCGGCCTGCCGAGTGTGTTCGCGGGCAACGGCATCGTGCGTTCCGGTACCTCTAGAGTTTCTCCCTCTGGTGTGGTGATGTCAAATCCGAGCAGAAAAGCAATCATTGTTCCCCAGTTTTCGGCATTTGCAAAGTCCTTCCCGGGGCAGAGATGCTTGCCGCCTCCAAATGGCGTATAGGCCCCCCTTGGTACGGGTGCACCAGCGTGGAATTCACGCTCGTCTGTGGGGCCGGACCGTAAGAATCGCTCAGCATGGAATTCGGCGACATTCGCGCCCCAGTGTGACGCATCCTGGTGGTTCACGAGCATCGACATCAATAGAGGAGTGTCCTTCTTTAGCAGATATGTCTTGCCTGGGTCTGCCGCCGAGGTCAGCAGCGTATCGGACTTGACCCAACGGTGGAGGCTGCCGACGCCAATGATGCGCTGGGTCTCGCGGTATGCAGCCATGAAAAGCGGAGCTCGGTCCTCGAGTCCGCGAATGTCGAGACACATCTCCTGTTTCCCGTTGGCCAGCTTCGGTCCCGGCACGGCAAGCGGCTTGAGCTCCTTGCGCAGCTTGGCGACGAGGGCCGGCTGTGAAAAGATGTACATGGTGAACCAGTAAGCGGTCGGGATAGTGTTGGCCAGGGCGCCCTGTAGAATGGCAATCATCATGGCAGCCTTATCTTGAGCGTCGCAACCGTGCTCATCCTGTAGAATGATGGCTGCCTTTGTAAGTTCGCTGACATCGGGCCGTAGTGGTGCGGCAGATGCAAAGTCTACGATTAGGCGTTAGAGATTGTCTCACCAAATTAGATGGCTAGGAAAATTGTACTCTGAAGATGGTCAGCCTTGTAGTCTCTTTTACGATAACGCGTTTGGTGGACACATACTACATCCTGTTAAAGCTTTGTGCATATCTGCGCGCGCTTCGTATGCGGAAGAGCTCGTAAGCCAAGGCGCTGGGCCAAGCAGAAAGTGATGCATGCATCCTTCCCATTCCCTATAGACTGGTTAACGGCCAAATACAGGAGAGTCATCTTTCAGGGGTATTATTTTTCACCAGAATTTAGCCATCAGACTCCTGTCCTTGCTGAAAGGGTTGTCTTTGCCGAGCAATGCCGTGATCGTCGATGTTGTGAGCATCTGCCTCATCCATATACTCTGTGATAGTAATGTAAGCAACCATGACTGATGGAAGGAACTGAATTTGTATTGATGATCACAATACATAGAAATGTTTTGTACTTCTTGTCAAGATAACAAAATAGAAATAATGAGACAGGCTTACAGTGTCTTCGACTTCCATGTTCAATGGCAGGTAGTTGATCTGGCGAAATATGTCTCCCAGTGCCACAACGTTCATCTTGAACAGATCGGTACCCGTCATGGACGAGTAGAATAACTTGACCCAGCGTGGCCAAAAGTCCTCGCTGCTCACGATGGCCATGCCCTTGGCCGACATGGGAGTCGTGTACTGGATCATTTTGAGCAGGTGCGGGTCGAAACTCAGGCTGCGAGCGCGGAAGGCGGCGCTGATGAGCGATGGCTCGTTAATGACATACATCTTGCCGCCAAGCAAGGGTACCTGAAGAGTGCAGGCCGGCATACGACTTTCGTCACTAGACGTGTAATTTCTCGTGAGTTATTCTGGTCTTCAACGGTTTTGCCACGGTCTGTTGAAGGAGTGGGTCCTTACTATAGCTTCTTCCAGTAGCCGTGAGAGTCGAACAACATGCCCAGGGTATGCCCAATCACAGGGATCCTGGCCTTGAGGACTGGAGGTTCTTGCTGATCGGTACGAAGAACGAAAAGACGCCAGAAGAGGACGATGAGTACGCCGCCTAACAACAGGGATACGGCGAAGCCATCACCCCGGAGCAAGGCGCCTAGCACGTCACTCGAGGCCATGGCGGTGCGGGTGAATAGCACTTCTTGCAAGATGAATCGTCCTATACCGAAGGTTTGTGTAGCAGGATAAGTAGCTTGAATGAAAAATTCACTACAAACTCCCAGGTAGGTAGCTGGCAGGTACGTAGGCAGATGAATATGGGAGTGCCGATTTTGTGACCTATTCGCAGGAAGGTTCCACCAGATGGGTCCCCTTCCTTTAATACCACTAGGTCCCAAGCTGTCGGTTAGTGCAGAATATTGGAAATCCGGAAATCTGGAAATCTGGGCCACTCTGTAAGCGTTCAGCCTGCTGCTGGAAATCGACCCAGCATCATGGATATCACCAGCATAACGTACCGGGAACTGGCCTATTAGGTCGAGTTGGAACCCTGGAGCCCTGGAGGCGCAAGTGAGAATGTTTGCCAAATCTGATGCGATGCAGCTGTTGGTTTGTCTTGCACTAAAACATTGGCTGCCTTGTACTACAGATAGCACAGGGTCCCGAGGCGCTGGTAGCGAATCAGAGCACCGGAATCGTGAATCCTTCAGCCAGGTTTGGTATTCAGCTGTGCGCGTCCTTCATGGTGGTGTAGCAGTTGTTGGTGATGAAGGAACCTTGGAACCACATTTGTTTACCATCCTTTCAGAGAACTTTTTCAATCCCCCAAACCTGATGTCGACTAAAGTGGAAAAAGCAACCAGCTCTTCGGGCTTAAGTCGTGGTATTCCCTGGCGCACTGCATTGTAAGCATAATGGTGGCGCTCAATGTTTGTTCTATTAACTATCATGTGAATGCATCGAAATCGACACAATGTTGTTGCTGATGGCCTGATCATATTTTATGATCATATAATCATATCCAATCCATGTACGGACGAAAGGTCGGCCTCGAGGTACCTTATTCGTCAGTTGGCACGGGTAGATCTTTGGGTGTTCGGGCCGCTACTAGCTAAACTAGCTGGCCTCCCCTCCATGAAGCAGCTGTGCCAGGAACCAGCATAATAGGTGTCAGGTGTACAGGCAAGCTGGCGACAAGATCCTTGTTGTGATGGCAAAAATCCATGATTTCCTCTTTAAGTTAGCATTTCATCGTTGATAGTATAGGAGGCGAAATCTCTACAGATTCGACGACGAGAATTTCAAGGCCATTTAGTAGAAGTTGATCCTCTTGGCAATGGCATAATGAGATCCGGGTGTTCGGCAACATGCCCTCCGTTGTCCCCACGCTCGCTCTCGCTTTCTTCGCTTCCGGGTGACTTTGTGATTGATTTCTTCAAAGGCTCGATCCACAGCCACATGTTTGCTTATCACTTTTTATCCTTCTTCCATGACTGCAGGTTTACTCAAATACCAGCTTGTCCCGTTCAAGTGCAAACTTCTCTTCCCCAGCGGTCGTCTTTCGTCGCTCGTGCGGCTTAGCCGCTCCCAAGAATGCAAATTGGACAGGCGATTGGCACTGCTTGTGCAACGTTTGCCATCACCAATATTGACGATGCATTCGTTTTGGTTACCTTCTTTGCCGAGTCAGCATCCAGCAATGTTCTGACGCGACTCAGAATCACCATTGGCCAATTCGTTGGATTTACCGTCATTGTTGTGATCAGTATGATTGGCTTTGGCGTCTCCCTCGTCCTACCATCAGAGCCCATTGGCTTCTTGGGCCTGTTGCCGGTCATCCTGGGTGTCTGGAAGTTGTTGGAGCTCGTTATTCCCAGCGCCGAAGACAGCGACGACAATGCCAGAGTTGCTGGCATGAAGGGCGTTCTGACCGTTGCCTCTGTCACCTTGATGAATGGAGGAGACAACATCGGCGTCTACATCCCGCTGTTTTCGCAGGTCCGTGGGGCCGAAATCGCTGTATATATCATTGTATACTACATTTTGCTCGGCCTCTGGCTCTTGACCGCCTGGTTGGTCATGCAGCAAAAGCACATTCTACGTATCGTCGAAAAATACGTGCACTATGTCATCCCCTTCCTGTACATGGGGCTTGGGGCGTACATCATCGCCAAATCGGACTGCTATCCATGGTCTGTCGAACAGATTGATGCTCAGAGACCTTCTCATCCGGGACGTGTCATCATGGCTGTGACTACCGCGGTACTGGTTTTGACGGCCATCGGGACACTTTTGTGGTATCGATGGAGTCATGAAGCGACTCCGACTGACACTCAAGCGGATAACAGCAGGCCAGCACAAGCGAATGCCGACGGCGAAGAGATGAGAGTAATGCAATCCAATAGAATTACCGGAAATGCGACAGATTCTTCATCTGCAGGCCAAAACCGTACGGCCGAAGCGATCCGACATTGAAACCGCACATAATGGTGCAGGCATATAGGAATCGCATCTGAAAGATGGGTTGAATCCCACCGTATATAATTATGGTGCAAATACGCGAGACAAATTGCAAAATCTTCCAACAAACCCTTTGAGAGTCTCGTTCATGGTGAGCTATGATCTTCGACTAGTCTAAACGAATTTATGTCCACCGAAACTGGGCGTGAAAGGGATAACCAAGAGCAATTAAATTCAAGCAATATTTTGACTTACTCAGTACGAATGACGTGTCAAGCACAAATGACCCTCAAACTGCGCGTTCTCATCCAATCAATGGTTCGGCTTAATTATTCTAGTGGAGATCCATTGAACAGTTGGCCTTGGCCCATAATCATCACCGCCTTTCCCATTCCCAGGACATTTCAGTGACTGCCTGGTGAGGGACTAATCTGATGCCAATACATGATGGAATCATGAAACTGACATGGTAAGCATTCCAACCGTGATGCTCTGCGGAATTCGCTGATCTCGTAAAAAGTCTCGAAGACACAGCCCTCAACAGCTTCGTCGGCTCGTATGGCCAAGACGTATCCCCTCCAGAATTGTCCCTCCAGCGTATCGTTCTCACGGCCCTCGTAATGATGACACCATCAGCTGGAGAGTCTCGATGCTTAAACTCCTGGAGGGCAGTGCAACGGCTTTTGGCTCGGTTGTGGTGCTCGGGTTAGCCGGCTATGTGTATCACGTGTACTACAAGTCCCTGGTCCTAAGCAAGATGAGTAGCGCTTTCGCATCCGGCTATTCGACCCTCGAGTTGGTAGCCCTTGGGCGGCACAGCGTCGACTCGGATGAGGAAGACGATGCGCACTGGGTTCCTCGGCCGGAGCAGGCGACCATTGATCAAATTGTGGATGGCACTCTACAAGGACAGTACTATCTTGTTACCGGGGAAAAGGGTACCGGCAAAACCTCGATGCTGCTGAGGGCAATGAAGAGAGCGGACGGAGAGGGAGCTGTCTTGTTCGAAGGGCACGGCGATCTCGAAATCTTTCGGCTCCGGCTGGGAAAGGCGCTGAATTACGAGTTCCACGAAGATTACATTGGAGGCCTGTTCAGCTTCAAGGGCCCCAGAGACACGACACCGCTATTGGACATTGAACGCGCTTTCAATAAGATGGAAAAGTTGGCCCTGGCTCGGCGCGAAGCATTGGGTAAACCACTGGTTCTAATCATCAATGGTATCCACTTGATCCCGGACAATGACGATGGCCGCAATCTGTTGGACCTGTTGCAGCAGCGTGCTGAGCTCTGGGCCGCAAGCCATCTGGTTACCGTTGTCTTAAATAGTGACGAGTATTGGGTGACCGAACGACTCATGAGCCTGGCTACGCGCATGCAGGTCTTTCCGGTGCACGATATACCCAGGGACCTGGCCACCAACTCTCTGAGAAAGTTTCGAGCCAAAGAGTTCGGCGAGAAGGTTACCTCAGATGTGTTGAATCAAGTCTATGACAAGATCGGCGGCCGCCTCCGATTTCTCGTCCAGGTTGGAAAGTCGCCCGACATGTTGCGAGCGTGCGAATCCATCTACGACAAGGAGAAGCGATGGTTCTTGAGCCAGTGCTGGATCCTCGGCGAAACCATGGACGATGACGCCGAAGACCACCAAGAGGCTTGCGCGGCAGCCATGTTACTGGCCAAGGCGCTGGTCGACAAGGAAGACATGATGAGGGAAAGGGGCGATGCGGGAGCCCATCTGCCCGAGATCCCTCTACATGAAGCCCGACAAATTATGACACGGGCTGAATTTATCCAGCACCATGATCATAAAAATATTGTTACCATAGATAACAGGTCCATGGTCAAGGCCGACTCTGTGGCAATGCAGAATGTGTTTCGCGAAATTTGTCGTCAAGAGGGTTTTGAGAAGCATCTACAGGCTACACTGGACAGATTGGACGAGTTGGAGAGTCTGCGCCGCACAAGGGTTATTGTCTCCAAGTCAAGCGGCTCTAGTGATGATTCATGCACTAATCTTGATTGAAGAACGGGGCCCAATACTGAGCCAGTACTGTATTTTGAATACTCCATGAAGATAGTGTATTTTGAATGCTCCATGAAGATTTGCAAATACGTTTGCCGAGTCTATTGCAATATTGGACTCTACACGTTGATTTCATATGTGAGTGTCACTTGGTTCGATGTTGAGGCTTTGCAAGTTCCTAATACCGTTCCTACGATCAATAACGTGCCCTTTCAAATCTGTTAGATTCGTAGCCATCAAGTACAACATACGAGCGATTACAACGGTCGCTGCTGAATCCGAAGAAGGCCAAAAGCTGGTGAGCGTAATCAGAAGCATGCCAAGAACCTTTTACGTTCTATCTCAAAGTTAGGAATAGCATCTTAATTTAGGATGGGGCTCTTACCAGTGGGGTCGACAAAATAAATTTTGTAGACCTGCGGATTACTTTTGGTTGATGGAAGCGAATATCCGTCACAAAAGATGTATGGAGGAAGCTTCATCAGGATGACATGCTCTGACTTGCCGCGTCGCAACCATTCATTACGCGGGGTTTCGCTATTGTGAGGGACTGGATCATAATCAATAAGTCATCAACTATTAAGATATATGTCTCCTACTTACTAAATGCTGTCCATATGGGACAGCCAGACAGTTCACCTTCGCATAAAGTCATCTGGAGTCGACGTCGCCCGCTTTCGATATCACGATGAATTGCTAGGCTATATAGCGTACCGTCATCTTCTTTGACGTAGCTTTGAATTATCAGTCCTTGATGTTGGCTAGAATGAGGCATGTGATAATAAAGACTTACGCCGAAAACATGTTGACTTCGTTCTTGAGAATCAACTCGTCGGGGTGAAAGTTTCCAAATGAGGGACTTCGTAGTTTCAAACAAAGAAAAATGTTATAGAAAAGAACCAGCTCTACAAAGGCGATTAGTACAGTCCGTGAGAGTAACACTCCGGTTCACTTCAGATACCTACCTTCGAAGAACGCAAACCTTAAGCTTGCCCATGGTTTATCTTTCTTCTCGCTTGTGCTCCAACGAGAAAGGTGTACTGTATTGGAGCCATGTCGCGAAATACATAATTCGTGGGCGCCGAATATGCTATACCAATGAGTTTGGCGATTGATGCATCGAATTGCTAGATAAGAAACGCTATTCTCCGCGAGTAGAAAAGTGACGGAGAGATGATGATCGTTAAATCGGCTATAACAAAAGTCTGGTCAATATTTTCGGAGTTTCCTTTACTCGCATTTCGAGACAAGTATTTCGGACGTACCGTGTCGCAAGGATCTTGGGGTCTTGGGTAGTCATGGGCTGTCCAAGGCGTTCCCAAGGGCCGAAGGCTTCAGATGGCGTGCTGCTGATTATTAGCGAACTGGGATTATTTCTGTTGCGAGTTTAGATTTTTCTTTTTCTTTTTTACATACTCTTGGAAGTTATTCTGCTTGGTTTTCGTCGGTAGTTGTGGTTGGAATATTAAGTCCACCCAGTGTGACCTCTGGTTGACCACCAGCTCTTTCTGAATAGCCAACTTCTTAGTAATCAATCGAGACTAGCGAACAGAAAAGGTTTCGTACCGGATTTGAAGCCACCCACGACAAATCATGGGGTTTCTCGAATCGTCCAGAAGGACGGGCTGCAGTTGCCTCCTATTAGCCACCGAACATATGAAATTGCTTCTCTCTATGAGATGGAACTTACGAATGTCCCTTGCTTCTCTGAACTCGAGTATTTGCTCCCGTATATGCATTAGAGCATGGATATCAAAAGATTGCGACCTAGCCACGAGTCAGAATCATACCTAGCGATCGCAAGTTTACACGAATTCGAACATACCTGCCAAGTAGTAGATAGATGTTGTTTAGGTGGTCGTTATAGATTCCAATTCGGACTGGGAGAGGTACGCCGCGAAGCTCTTCTTTCATTTCCCAATACATCCTACGCCACCTACTCTGTCGGCTTTCATCTGTGTTTGAATAATATCTCTCGATGTCTATCAAGGTTTTTGCTACACAAGGAAGGAGGATATTAATATCATAAATGACCCACGAAAATCGGTCCATATGAAATTGGATGCGGTCCGTGATATCCCGAAGATTGTGCCATAGCGAGGCGAGACGAGTAATGAGATCCGTGATATCCGTGTGCATTTCGAATGTAAGGTGGTTTCGGAGCTGTTTAAGAGCTCCAGCTACTCTTTCAGCGCGCTCCGCTTCATGACAGCAGCCAGCAAGTAAGGTCGAGCTGCCAGAAAGTAAGGTCGAGCTGCCAGGTTTCGATGGTGAGCTTGTCTGGTCGTGTCGAGTAAAAATAATGGATGACACCCAGTCGCCATGGCCTTCAAGCGTTGTCGTGCAGACACCGCTGTCCGCATTCCAGAGACGAATAGTTCCATCGTGCGACCCAGATGCAACGTGGTGGCCATCGGGAGAGAATGCCAGAGACGTGACTAAGCCTTTGAAGACTTTGAGTATCCTTATGCAAGCGCTACTGTCAGCATCCCAAAGCCTGACAGTCTCATCATACGAGCCAGAAGCAAGACGGCCGCCGTCGGGAGAAAAGACCACAGACGTGACAAGTCCGATATGGCCTTTTAGTACTCTCGTACAGGTCCCACTGTCCACATCCCAGATTCTGACAGTTTGATCGTGCGATCCAGAGGCAAGACGGCCGCCATCAGGCGAAAAGACCACAGACGCGACAACCTTGCTGTGGCCTTCTAGTGTCACTATATAGGCGCCGCTATCCGCATCCCAAAGCCTGATTGTTTTATCGTGTGACCCAGAGGCAACGAGACGGTCATCGGGAGAAAAAGCTACGGAAGTTACCATCCCGCTGTGGCCTTCTAGTATCACCGTACAGGCGCCGCTGTCCGCGTCCCAAAGCCAAATTGTATCATCGTGCGGTCCAGCGGCGATGCGGCGGCCGTTTGGCGAAAAGGCTGCCGATTTATGCCCCAAAAGCTGTTTGCGAGAGAGATTCAGGAGAATGATGTCGGGTTGTGCGTCTACTTCATCATGTTGCCGCTTCAATTTTTGGCGAATTTCCGGGTACATATGCTCCTCCAGATTGGCTATGACGATGGGCCAATCGTAGAACTCGGTGGTCTCTAGATCAGCGTTCCATTCTGCAAGAACCTTCAGCTGTTGATAATTCCAGTCTCTATCGCTGTCAAAATAGATAAAACTGTGGTCACGGTCACTGGAGTTGGAGTTATCGAATGTGTAATGTGAACCAGGGGCTGACAGGTCGAGGAGGCCGCTGTCGGAGTACTGTCTTGGCCCGCCTCCCCTTTTGGTATTAAATGTCTGCACACTACCCTCATCGGTCCTCTTGTCGCCAGGCCCATCCAGATTTCGAATACTGTCGAGTGCCAGCTGCTGAAGATGGCCCGCAACATGCCCAGCGAGCTTTTCAAGTAGAGATTGTTTTTTACTGTTGTTGGCATCTCGAAGAACAACCGGGGTTGTTTCGCCAATCACACCGGAAGCTGAGACGTCGAAGCCGCATAAGGGGCAAACATGCGGGGGTCTTCGCTTTAAGATTCTGCTCGAACGGGATATTGCTTTGCGCAAGGCGGGGCTGGAGTCATGGTGTTGATCATCGAGATGCTGCTCGAATGAATGTTCATCAGGACAGATCTGTGGCGTATCGATATGCTGATTTTGTTAGCTTTCAGCACACTGTATATCTGGGTTTTGAAGAACTGAAGAAGATACCTACATCGATGTCACAACGCCATACGATAGGTTTATGTATCACCTGCGCCCATTTGGCAGTATGTGCTTTCCTCATGTGCCTGGACCAAATTTCAAAGTTTTGAAATACCTGCTGAGACTGACTACATTTCTCTGAGATGCAGATGAATGGCTGAAGATCGGAATTTAGATGACGTCTGTCGTTATTGGTTAGTGTGATTATCGCAGGTTAACGTGCTATAATAGAACGAACCGCCATGCCCTTGGCTTCAGCTCCGAATCCTGAAGTTGCCGCAGACAATACGGACACAGCGGCTCAGGCTTTCCAGGCTCCTTTCTGGGAGGATTAGGAAAGTTTCCCAAAGCATCATCGACAGAAGTGTTGCTTCCATCAAACGACGATACCACTGAGCTCACGTTGTCCCTCTGCAGCTTGATGAGCTCAGTTCCGGTATCTTTGAAACCAGATTGGTTCGTGGCCAATACGGGTGCAACCTTCTTCTTTGAGACCATATTGGTTGGAAGTGATGGAGACCTTTTGCCAGCCTGCTGTTGTAATAAGTATGGGTCGCCAGCCGGAAGCATTTCTAGTCGTTTTTGTTTTTTATTTATCGCTTGAGGACGTGGGGTCTTGGATTCGGGTCGGCTATTCGCTGCCTTATCCAATATGACCTTGTCATGCTCGCTGGCTAACTTGTTTTGGTGTCGCCTCATGTACCGCAGACGCTGGCGCCGCTCCAGCATGGACACCGCTAGCTGATATTGCAATGATGGTGAGGCAGTTCGATACTTGAAATGAAGGATCATTTTGGCGATATCAATGTAGTTTCCGTCGCTGTGCTCCCCGGTAAAGGCGTTAACCCGACTCTCGAGGCTGGCTGCTGGGTTGCGGCGGATGGTGGTACCAATGCGATTTAATCGGCTGATGGTCGCTTCGATAGCGTTTAAGGCCTCTGAGTGAGTGCCTTGCAGGGCCGCACCGCCCTCAGCTCCGCTCGCTTGCTCGACACCGGGAATTAAACTTGTGACTATTGAGAGCGATAAGTGAAGTTCCTCCTCCATAAGAGAGTATCATTGAGAGATTGACTTACTAAACTCGAGATTTGTGCGCATCAGCGACAGCAACTGGGTCACAAGGCTGCAGATCTCGTTGCTAAGCTCCAGTCTCCTGTCAAGCGATGCGGTGTAGGGCGCAAACACGTCCATATACGAGATCCATAGATAGAAGCGCTGCTGCTGTACTTCAGCGCGGGCCTGGACTTCAGAGATATTGAGATCAGGCTTCGGGTCGGTGAGGATCAGGAAAAGGTCCTCGCACGACTTGGACAGAGTGAAGATATCGCGACGAATGGGCTCGCCGAGCTCCACTGTGGCTGCCATTTCGACGACGATTTTATGTGCATCTTGCGAATCAATAACTTGTAAATAACTCTTCGACTTGATACCGTCCTGTGATCCTCTCTAACTCGCCCTTCGCTGGGAATTGTTCACCAGCAAGTGTGAATGATGAGGCATAAGGTAAATACTTGTAAAATGATCCCCAACTGCCCCGCAACTGTGAGATTGTGACTGTGTGCATCGAATTCTGCGCACGTGGTTTGCAGGTACCGCTCATGGAGAAACCCCGCACAGTTCAATTTCACGGCTGACTGACCTTAATTGATGCGTGAATGGCCAAACGCCACGAGTTTCGACTGATATCTATAGCGTTGGCGTTCAATCTCAAGACAGGAGCTGCGGGGCAGAATATGATAGACTATCGAAGAATATGGTCAAAGAACACTAAAACAAGCGTAGTAGTCCAGCTCACTTAAAGTATATATATAATTTTTTAAACCGGTGCGACCCATCTCAACGAGACGCGACAACTAAAGTCACGAGCCAGAGTTTGCATAATGCTAGCAGACCCATCTCTCGCTTGTCGGATGTTTTCATCTCCTGTAGTATAATTTTAGTCTCTCGATAATACCTGATCAACGTTCCCAAGTACAAAATCCTGCTATCTCTCGGCACGAACACTTCCATCATTTGGGAAATCGGCATTATGCGACAATACAATGGAATGGGAACAACCCTGATGGAAAGATCTGCTGGGCCAAAGATAGACATCCACTTCACATCAAACCTGACTCTATACTGACTCTTCAAATATCAGGCCGTTTCCGTATCCCACTCAAGAGGGCAACAAGTTTGGAATGATCCAGTGAACCTCTTCACCATTCTCGACGTCCTTTTCCACCATCAACTCAGTTCCAGTAATAATGTCGTCGAGAGACACCTCGTCGTCGGCGAGAAGAAGCTGGCTTGGCTTAACATTTATCGCGGTAATGTATCTCAATGGAAATCAAAAGAAAATTTGGTCTTACCATGTTCTCCTCTCTTTGAACTGCAGTGCCGTCTTGCATTACCACACTTTCCTTGTTCATCTTGTGCTTGAGCTTGCCATGTCGATACCAAATCTTGCGCACTCGGAAGGCCACAATGAAGTCAGTCGAGCCCTCCCAACTCTCCCTTTCGGATCGTGTCACGGTGAATGCAGTCCTGCCCCTGGGTTCGTCAGTCTGCTGTCCACAATATTCACGTCGAAACAAACACCTATCAAAAGAGTTGGTCCAGGGAAGTGAGGAACCCACCCTACTTGTGCCGGACAGCCTGGTGGATTCAATCCTCCCTCAAGCTTTACACCCTTATCTGTCTCCTTGTAGCTCTGCAGAGATGCATCGCGGCTAATTTTTAAGCCTGTAATCATATAGACTGGCTCTTTATACTTGCCATTTTTCACTTGTGGACTATTAGCAGGCTTCTCAAAGACGAAATGTAGCTCCATGATTTTGATGAAAAGTCTTGCATTTGAATTTTCTTCATCCCGTAAATCATTCCACTATGATCGAAGAACAAACCATTTCCCGGCTTCGGGGTGGGTGGGACCCCATTTCGACCAAATGCGCACCGGAGATAAAAGCAGAGATGAAAGAAGAGAATGAAGGGCTCACTGAATCGCGCGATTTCCGGAGTATTCATAGTCTCTTCGATGTAGCTCATGGCTGGGTCGAACGTTGTTGTCTCGAGCTTTGCGCACAAAAGCACGTCATTTCGGTCACGCTTATAATGACCATCAGCCCCAGCTCCAACGCCGATAAGCCCGATCACTCGGGCGAAGACGCCCAGTTCGCTTGACACGAGACGGCTGCGCGATGTATTAAAGCCGGATTTCACGTCGACAGGATTGAGCAGGTTGGCCGTGTCGATGACGCTGTCACTATTCAGAGGTACCAGCTCGGTCACATCGTCAAGTACGTGACCCAGCTTGATAGGTCCGTCGGGTGGTGGCGCCGTGGTCCAATTCGGAGCAAGGATGTACGTTTTGACCATGGTGTTGTTATACCCTTGATTGTGAACATCCCAAAGCCAAGTGTCGAGAAATATCTTTGGTAATTCGGGGAGCCTCTGACCCTTTAACAAACCTTGGATGATAAGCAAAGATCTTCTCAATCTGCCTTGCACAATAAAGCCGATGGAAAAGCTGACGAATTGTAATTCTGTTGGATCTGGGCATTACCAGCAAGCGCCGATTGTGCAGGATACCCGTGTACTGTGCGCACTGCGCGAACATCTAATTGGCCACACGAGATTTCGCCCTGCTCGGCGTGTGTGCATACGTGGCTGTTAACGTGCCAATGACTTCGACCATAACATTTGCTGGCGAAATTTCACCCTCTTGCGAATACCCCTCCCGGAGTCTATCCAGTTGTAGTATCTTTTGTCACCACTTCCAGCCCCGCATCGCGCGCCTCAAAGTAGCTGCCGAAGATGCCCTGCGACAGGCCTCAACTTGTCGACGTCCGGCGTTATATTATCCCCTTGATTGACAAGGGTATTAACGAGAATACAGAGATCCAAAGTCTCGCTATTTTCAATGCGAGACGTTTTTTTCTCTCTGAGCTGATGCAGATGTTCCTTTTCATTGCTAGCGATCAAGACTTCTCTGACGTAGGCTATTCTCGTTTGTGCAACCTACTCGAGAGCCTCGTCGATGACGATGTCCAGAGGCTGTTAAAAGAGCACCATGGAGCTCAGGGCGGAGATGATGGGGAGAAATCAAACGGTCGCTACCCGAAGCTTAGATCGCTAATCGATCTTGCTTCGAGGAGCGCGGCCGAGATGCCAGACCTGTCGACACTGATTCACCTCCCTGGATCGACTGAGGGGTCTAGGGGTGCAGCGCAGATTGTCACGGACTTCAATGCAGCCAATCTGTCGAAACTGAATACGGCGGACTACCGGGACTATTCATTTCCGGTAAGTCGCAGCCAGCGAGAGATTGTCTTGTCTGAGCAAAACGTGAGCGCCGAGCTGCGAAAGGCCGGCGAGTCCCGCCAACGCCTGTCGCTCATCTTCGACGCCATGAGCAAAAGTATATGCGCCAGTTGTAGAGGCCATATAGCCCGCCTCCAGCTCCTGTATCCTGACCAAAGCTCAGAACTCGACGCCGATTTCAAACACAAAATGTTTGTTTCGTGCTGCCATATTGAAGACAAATGGCAGGACATTACTTGTACAAGACCATCGAGAGAGTAAGATCGATTTCCCGCACGTGACATGAAATCGGTAAACTCACAACCGTTTTAGTGTTGACACGCGTCTCAAGGACATCAAGAACTTTTGCAAAATCATTAAAGCAGCCTATAAAAAAGAAAAAACCCTCAGGCTGACCTTCGAAGAACCCGAACTCATGCGAGAACCTAAAGGTGACCAGATTGTCGCCATTCCATATGTCTGGCCAACTCTGTCGCTTGAAGACCTACTCGCCAGCGGTCAAGAACTTCGACCTTACCACCGCCTCATGCTTGCACTAAACATGTCTCATGCCCTCCTCCATATGTACCGCAGCGACATACAGAACCACAACTGGAAGTGGACTGCTCGCGAAATATATTTCCTAGTAAACACTACTAGCAAAACAATTATCGAGGGTTATAATCCCTACGTGGCCTATTCTTTGTTTTCAGCACAGCATCAAAGTGCTTCAGAGACGGACGCCCAGCTCGCCAGGTCTATCAAGTTTCCCATACTTGTGTTCTTCGCCAAAATTTTATTGGAGATCGCATTAGGCCGGCCCTTGGGGCCCTTCCAGCGTCGTCTTGATGTGGCATTGCAACAGCTTGTCGATGAGAACGACTTCCAGCTTTCAGAGAACGTCGGTCCGTATTATGTTGAAGCTATACTCGAGTGTCTTGACTCCAACATCGAAGAAGACGATGATAGCGATGATAGCTATTATAGCGATGATGACGAAGAGAACGATAGCGCAGGAAAGCAGGATGAAGATGCGCAGTGTCGTCAAGCTCTCTTCAAAGTCGTACAAGCTCTCGAAGATGCAAGAAACAAGGGCTTTCCAGTTCGCAACAATGCTCGCAGGGATCCCCGCACAGATCCGAACCACCCTTTCCAACTTGAACTTACCAAAGTTACACAGTTGCAGAGTACCACTCGATTCCAACATACTGTGCCTTTGATCAGAACCTACACAACGCCATTTTCGAATGGTTCCGGGACGGATGAGATGAAAATCAACGGCTTTGGTCCGCGTAGCCAGCTTTTTGAAGATCGAAGGCTCGGTGTTGGCGCAGAAGATAGCCTTGTTATTATGGCCGATGAGTTCTTGGACAGCGCCGAGAAGTTCTATGACCAGCATATCAAGAATCTTGACACAGAGCGCAAGATTCGAGTTGCCATCCTTGATACGGGCGTCAATGTACACGACAGCTACTTTCGGACTCTCAGCAGGTCAAGAAAAAAGCGAGACCATCCTATCAAGGAAGTTAAATCATTTGTTGGAGAGCCAGAAGAAGATACGATTGGACATGGAACCAATGTGGCCGCGCTAGTGCTCAAGATGGCGCCGGAGGCTGATTTATATATCGCCAAAATAGCGCATGATCAAGAGACAGACGGCGCAGACCATATTTCTCGAGTATGTTATGTCTCTTCATATGTCCGAGGTTCCCTCGGACGACTGTTGCTGACTGGTCTCAGGCAATCGAATGGGCCCAAGGTCACAATGTAGACATCATCAACATGTCGTTTGGGCTTGACCAGGACCACGGCGAAATTAAACGTGCCATTTCCACGGCTGAGTACAACGGCGTAATCATCCTCGCAGCTGCGTCCAACTACGGCGGCAATAGGCGGCGTGCCTTCCCCGCCTCGATGGATAAGGTCATTTGCATTCACGCATCGAACGGCAATGGCTACCCCAGTGGAATGGATCCATTCCCGGAGCCGCATGATCCGAATTTGACCACGCTTGGTGTCGCCATTCGATCTATCGTCGACACCAATGTCTACCTTTCGGGCACCTCGTACTCCTGTCCAATAGCGGCTGGTATGGCTGCCAACGTCCTCCACTTCATCCGCTATCTCTACCGTAGCAAATTTATAACGGAGGCACTGCGAGACGAAGCCTTCAGCCGTGCAGGAATGATGCGCGTTCTTGCGGCTATGGCTGACTCTAACGGTATTTACAGCTATATTGCCCCATGGCGCAAGTTGTGGATGCCCTACTCATCGATAGACGACGTAGCCTGCAGAATAAAAGACGCACTCGATCGTAGGATATAAAACGGTGCATAACCGGCAGGTTCAGTTACCTACGATGTTTATAGCAAACTTACGATTGGATCTTCAATTATTATCATAATGAAAGCAAGAGATGATCAGCATTTAGCGAAATCCTATCGTTTCGGAGATTCTTGGTCACTCTTGGATTCAGCAATAGTGGCAACTGAGTTCATTGTGTCTTAATTTGTCTAGAGCCTGGCACTAGGTGTCGACCTGAGGACTTTTGAGCAGGGCCTGCTCTAAAGTGCGTCTTTGGCATTTGGCACCTCTGTCCTCAACGCTAATATCAAGGAGTTCGTCCGACTCAGCGCAGACGAGGATTTTGACGAAAATGCGTCTTTCCTCTTATCGCTAGCATATATTGGCTCTATGGGCGCCTCCCTTATTGCGAACGCGACGGATGTCTCGTGGGTTCTCTCATTTGACCCCATTCCATCCAAGTTCTACGCTCGTCATGCCTATGCGAATGCCATTGGACTGGCCGATCGTAACGGCATCCCGTTACTTGTGGCTTTGTTGGACGTGAGATGGAGTAACGAGACTGATGACGATATAATTAACTTCGCTGCCAAAACCCTGTTTAAAAAGGTAAATTACGCCCTTGAAAGATTGTTGCCATTGAACCAAGAAGTCTCCTGCTAATGATGTTACTAATTCCCCACTTGTTGTTACTCATGTCACCACCCAACACCCTCCTTGCTATTATCCTGTGGCCGGATTGAGTGGAAACTAACTTCGCTCGTAGATTGAGGTCAAGGCGCGAGAACTGGGGTCGTATGATCCATTCATCCATTTGAACTGTGCAGATCCGGACCAAAGCTCGATCCTACCCTACGGTCAAGATACTGTGCAGCTTCTGAAGGCATTGCAGGATCGAGTAGATCCCACAAAAATGTTCAACAAGATTGTCCCCGGAGGACAAAAGATCCCCAGTGTGTAAGAAGAAGTCCCTAACGCCGACGCTGCGTCCACGAAAGTATCTTCAAAATTCATTAGATCGCTAGCCATTAATGACGAGACACCGATGCTTGGACGGCTATATCTTAATTGATTTACAGTATATCGGAACCAACCATGGGGGAAGAATGGCAGAACTGTAAAACAGATTCGTGTGCGAGGCTGTTGGCTAGTACATAGTGGAAGCTCTTACTTTGCCGCGCCCATTTTGATAACGCATGTGGTTAACCTGTTGGTTCTGTTCCAATGCGTAATCTTTTCGAAGCCGCATGTAACATACTGCATAAAACGCTACAGTATGTCACATCAGAGGGGTCCAGCGACCCTCGCAAGACCCACGCATGCCGTATGGGGGCGAGCAACAACCGGCCCGCATCACACCACAGAAACGTAATTACGTATTGGCGCCAACTCGTTATGGGCACTGTCAGGTTGGCGGATGCCACAGGCCAACAGCTTCTATGCAGGTTGGTTCATGTTTGTAGCAAACAATAGTCGCTGGCTTCTCTCTATATAAAGTTAACACCACACAGGAGATTTAATTGCATCAACTTGCCTCAAAATCAATTCATTTCCACGTCAAGATGAATCCTACTGGCGTACTCATGGTCGGTAGCGTTCCTGGCGATTCGCCAAAGGAAGTCTTTGAACGCTTGACAGCCGCGCTGCCCGGCCGTCTACATTCAGTACCGGATGGCGAGACTGGCGACCGGTGGAACTACATCGGATGGCAGTTGACACGTTTTCCTCTCGTTGCCCGTCGACCAGAGCTTGGGGGAGCACCGCTACCTGACTCTGGAGTACCGAATTTCTCTTTGGCAGGTATCGAACCAACAGGCTACGATGAAGTGGCGCTCTCATCATACGCCGAATTTGTACGACTTCGTCAACAGAATAGCATCCCGTCAAACATCCATTTTCAGGTCTGCCTACCTTCCCCGTACAACGTCTTGATTGGCCATTTGAAACCAGAGGTAATCAGTGCTATCGAGCCAATCTATGTGCAACGTTTCGAGGAAACCATCGATCGGATCGTCGCCAACATACCTCATAATGATATGGTGATTCAGTGGGATTTGTGCTTCGAAATGACCGCACTTGAGTTCGAACAAGGTCGGCTCACGGAAGACCGACATCAAGCCTATTTCTCATCACAAGGAGGTGTATTGCAAGGTCTTGTAGACCGCGTGGCACGGCTATGCGAGAGGATTCCTCAAGACGTCAAGCTTGCCTTCCATCTCTGCTACGGTGATCTCTATCACAAGCATTTTGTTGAGGTTAGTACTTGACACGATTCCCTCATTTCTGAGCAAGTCTTTCGACGTGTGATTCGGACAAGGCTTGATCCACCTACCATATCGAGACACCCTACACCTTGGACTGCTCTGGCAAAATTCAAAAAGAAATGAAAATCGACTAACAACATTCGTTGATCAGCCGCAAGATACGGCGCTTTTGGTGAAACTTGCCAATGCGATATTAGCCCGCGACAATATCGCCCCCCGTACGGAATGGATTCATTTGCCTGTGCCGAAAGGACGGACTGACGCGGCTTACTTTGCGCCTCTTACCGGCCTGAAGCTCAATGATGGTTCCGACCAAGGACAGAAACCGCCTCGCCTTTACCTTGGTTTGGTGCATGCCAACGACGAGACCGGGACCAGGAAGCGTATCGAGGTCGCAAAGTCCGCAATTCCATTCCCCTTTGGCGTGGCAACAGAGTGCGGCTTAGGGCGAACCCCACCTGAAGAGATTGACAGCATTCTGCAGATCTGTAAAGAGGTATCTGCAGAGATTGAGTAAGTGTCCGAGTTCTCTAAGAGCTATGGTCGTGTGTGATGTCATCTAGTATAGTTTGAGATTATAAAGAATAGGTTAAGCCAGCCAAGAAAAGAGCACTAGATCATGATTGGCTGAGTTTCCTATATCACATGGCCGACGGCTCAGACTTCACACTCGGCGACATTCCTATACAGAATGTATGCCTCTCCATTTAAGAAATAATCTCCTGCAGTATGTTGGCGACTTGTTTAGTTGCAGTAAAGTGAGGACAATGCCCACTCGCCAACTCAAAGGCCCGAACCTCACGACCCTCCCTTTGCAGTGCCTCGATATAACTCCGCTGGTATCGGACAGGCACGGCCATGTCCTCGCTGGTGCAAATATAGGACACGGGAATCTGCCGCCAGGCCGCGTGCTCGATAGGCTGGTAGAAGCAGCGGCTGTTCCAGCGCGTCAGGAGCTTGACATAGGCCTCGGTCTCGGCGGCGCCGCGGCCGGACCCCACGACGAACTTGTCCATCTCGCGGCCGAGGCAGCTCCCGTCCTCGGCAAAGTCAAAGGCGACGGGCAGCACGTCCAGGTCGCCGAACTCCTTAACCTTGTCGATCATGGACTTGCCCTCGAGCAGGGCGTGGGCGCTCAGGTAGATGAGCTGCGAGACGCCGCCCTTGAGGCCTTGGGCTGAGCGCGAGGCAATATCAAGCCCGTGTAGGGCGTTGGAGCCGACGGCGCCGCCGTATGAGTGCATGAGGGCGACGACGTTGCGCCCTTCGCCTTCTTCTAGGAGATCCTCGACAAAATGGCGGACTAGCTTGGAGTCATCTGCCAGGTCGGCGTTCGGTGGACGTGAGCCATTCATGGACGGCAGACGGGGGATGTGCACATCGTAGCCTGTAGCTTCGAGGACGGCCTTGAGGTCGCTGTAGTTCTCGGGCACATGGCAACCGCCATGAATGATGACGACTGATGTTTGTAGAGGCATCGCAGTAAGAAATTAGAGATTAGGGATTAGGGATAAGAATCTTAGGAGCAGGGTGTTCACAGACATTGGTGTAGATGCATGCGACTGTATAAAAGGGTAGAAACTGGTGGCCCACGATGACTACCCATGGCGCACACCGGTTTTCACTTATCGTAACGAACATGAAAAGTAGTATCAGGCAATCTGATTATCCAATCTTATGATCATCGACCTACAGAATTGGGCGGAACGGCAGTTGGTTGGCTCAGCCTTGCTTCGGACGTAATACGGTTGCCGATCGTTTCTTCATACGAAAATAAATGAATGGAGTATACGGAGTATGCAAAGGAACAATGCATGCATAGTAGCATAGATTGCGAAGCTCACATCGCACCAACAGCCGAGGTGGAACTTTGAGTAAATCAAGGTGACCACTTGAGGACGAGGAAATGGACCATTAGGACCCTTGCTCATATGTATCTGCGGACCAACGGTGCGGAAAATCGTCAGCAAGCCCTTGCGTCGGGCTTACAACCAGATTGAGTGACATTCGGCGACCTAGAGGTAACCCATCCATCTGGCAGCGTTGGGGGCCAATCCTTTTTCGTGGGAGCCGTGTTTGCATTGCGTCCCACTGCCGTATGAGTAAGATCACAAGCTGTCACATCGATCGAAGGAGTCGAGTGGAATCACAGGCAGATGGATCATCACCGGCTTTCGCCCAATCAAATACATTGGCACAAGTACAAGCCTAAGATGGGCTGAACCCTTCAACCGTTGCAGTTTATAGTCGTGCACGGAGCGGCGCTAGCTCAGTGACCACTTCGAAGGACATTGACTTGTAGGTACGTACACACTAGAGTGGATTTTCCTTTTGCAATCGCGTCAAGGTTCATTTTGGTGGTTCATAGTGAGCGACGTAAATTCTGGAGTATGACTCTCGGTATACCCTCAGCGTGAGCCTGCCTATAGCGCAGTGGGATTGAATCATTCACAAAACAGCGTTGACTTGACGTGACGATGTAAATTATGTGCTCTTGACTACATGGTGTATATATACGGTCGCTTTTGGGGATTGAATCAGCGACTTTGAAAAGCCTGTGACTGTAAGAAAGCCGGTCACGTTGTAATCGTAGCGCCGGAAGCACGCTGAAGGCTAATTGTATGCTAGAGTTTCAAGCTCAAGCTGTGCGCTCTGTCGCCTCCTCCGATGCCGAACTCGTGGCGTTTACAGCCCTGCTGCTGTGAACAGTAACATCATCCCTGCGGTGAACTGCATTTGCAGGCAATGCAGGCATGTCGGTTTTCGTGCTGCCAGCGCGGCTGCCAGGGACGCTACCGGGACCACTGATCTGGCTGTAGTTGTGGCTCTGTTTCGGGGTGCCATATGGGTACATCTCCAGATCTTGCGTCCCATCGGCTCTTTGACGACGGCTGCTGGCATTGGAGCCTCGGGAGCGGTTCGAGGGAATAGATAGTACCGAGCGCACGCTGGCCACAATACTGTCGAGGGTACGGCCACGGAAGATGGGCTTGAGCGTTGGCAGACAAGCTGCCACGACACCGACACCGACCTCGACATAGGTCCACACCATAGTGTTTGTACCAACACCTGCGAGCAGAAGGTTAGCGCGTTGGTTTTATGTAGTCGTGGGGGCGATGCAAAGAACGTACCTCGAACGTCGCGAGATCCAGCTGTGGTCTGAACGACATTGGTTGACACAATAGCCAGGCGCGCGGTACCTGCTGCAGTCGATCTATCATTCTTCCAGTCAGTATGGATTGTGAAAACACCATTTTTCTTATTACACTTACAGCAGACCGACCAAAAATATGGCCGACACAACAAGCTTGAGGCGAACCGTCATGTTCAGCTTCCAGATCTCCGGCAGAGGCAAGGACAGCACAATCAAATCAGTGATGACATCCGAGATAGCATGCGACCACTGAACGTCCTTGTACATGCCACATTCCTGTTTGAAAGTGACGATGGACTTCCAGATTAGATCCAGGTTGTGCGCTTTGCACTCCAGCACGGTGGCAAAGAAGAAGGCGACGGTCCACAAGGAGATGACGACGATAATGGCCATGGAGATCTTCTTGAACCAGTCACTGACGAAGATGCGGCGGTAAAACATCACGACACCGATCTTGAGTAGACCAAGTGCAATGACGGACAACAACGACGAGATGGCATTATACTGTTTATTTCATTGTTAGCCACGAAAAGAACATGAATAACATCTTGATGCATCCAAGTGATCAGTCCACTGGAATTGCTTACCTTTGAAATATCAATCTCGTGATGTGTGACAATAACAGCTCCAGTTGTCGGGTCTTGGTCGGTATGAGTGCCCAAGGTTCCATATGAGGCGCCTGCGAGTAACAGCGAGTCAGAAACAGCACGACAATACTGGGGAACCAAGTTGGAATTACCATAGATCAGAATGATGCCCAAGCCCCATGTGAGAAGCTATCGTACGCCATTTAGCCCCCAGTTCCTTCCTTCGATCGTGTAACAGAAGCTTACCGTTGCACACACACGAGCCAGTCATCGGCCAGCAATGGTACAGATTTGACTTTGCGCGCCACAAAGCGGAGGCCACACGCAGCAGTAGACGCAACAATGAGAACCACGGCGGCGGCGTATACGCCTGCAGTGTTGGGGGACGAAGTAGGCATGATGACGAAAACACGCACAAGACAACAAACCAACAAAAGAACGACTTCTGACTGAGAAAACCAGAAGCTTTCCCTCAAAATCAGAGATGCGGATATCTAAATAGGAAGTTGGGGGGCGGATCTGAACAGCGGCGAGGGTGGAGGGATACCAGAGACATTTACTACATTTGGGTGCTGAGAGACAGATTATGGACAGGTTGTATGATCCATCCCATCCCATCCATCCATCCAGTCATCCATCCTACCATCCTATCCACCCAGGCGGGTTGGCGGGTTGGCGGGTTGAACGGGAGAGGCTTGCGTGGTGGTGCGACCGAGTACGAGCACAGATTACCCTCAATGTCGGTTCACATTTTTCTCCCGCAGTTCCATTCTACACACTCTTCATTCCCCCCCCATGTCGGAATCCTTCCCCGAGCATGGGACAATGGGATTCGCGAGGGATGTTCGCGATTGTGCCACCCACCCATCATGCAGCCATGGGCCGGGTTGCGCCGCCCAGTGCAACTACAATATGCAATCCTTCGTTCCCACCGGTCAGCGGAAACCCCGCTAACGACCGACGTGCTAGCCAGCCCAGCCAACCGACCAACCAACAGACACCCTGCAGAAAGAGCCCATCCAATTCAGTCGCATCTCCAAAAGAACCCTGAAAATAAACCCTCGTCGATTTCTTGATCGAATCTATGTCTGGTATCTAGATCCTGTTAATCCTGTCCTTTTTTCTGTATTTGGTCGCTTCAGTTGCCTCCTGTCAAATTTCAATTTTGTTGTTACAGTTTCAATTCTTCCCAATTCCCTTTACTGTCGTATCGCAGTATCATTGCATCCTTCCAATCTCGCTATTCCATCATGGCCGACTCCAACAAGCCAAACACGGACTACTCTGAACCCGAGTATGCAAAGTCTCAGGAGAGGGCCAAGGTCCCGTATTACCGTCCCAACATTGAGCATCGACTAGTACCAGAAGTATGAGCAAACGTCTTGTTAAGAATGATGCAAAACTCCCCTTGACTAATGCAATAAACACCAGACACAAGAGCTGCTGGAGAAATATAGCCACATACCTCGGGAGGATCAATCGGCCCATATTCACAAGCTGGTAAGTTGCAGCAAATATTGATTGGGACCCGGGAGCGAATCAAAATCAACTAAACTTTACTTCCCTGTAGCGAGATGAGGCGTGGGATATCCGCGCTTACCCTTGTATAGGGCTTGGCTCGTGGCTCACTCCCCAGCTCTGTCGCTTTCCCACCTACAGCGACATCTTGGGCCGCATAAACCAAGGTGGCACCCTCCTCGACGTGGGCACTTTCGTCGGCCACGACCTGCGCCGTCTGGCCCACGACGGCGCGCCCACCGACAAGCTCTACGGCATCGACATTGTGAGCTATGCCGACGTGAGCTACGACCTGTTTCGTGACCGCGACACCTTCAAGGGCCACTTTATCCAGGCCGACATCCTGTCCGACGACTCGGCCGAACTCAACGCCCTCAAGGGCAAGGCCGATGTCATTGTCGTCTCCCAGCTCCTGCACCAGTGGACCTGGGACAACCAGGTCAAGGCGGCAAAGGCGCTGGTCAGCTACACCAAGCCGGGCTCCCTGATTGTCGGCAACCAGATTGGCAACTCGGAGGCGTTTGAGCTCACGCTCAAGCAGCCGCCCGTGTCCATCTGGCGACATAATGTGGAAAGCTTCCAAAAGATGTTCAACGAAGAGGTTGGACCGGCCACGGGGACCACCTGGGAGGTGCAGGCTTGGCTGCGATCCTTCCCTGATATGGGCTGGGATCCCGCTGATGCAGCCTGGATGGAACCCAATGTCTGCTTGGTTGAATTTGCAGCTAAACGACTCTCTTGAAAAAAGAGAAAAGACATTTCAAAACTTTGCCAAGAGTAAATGTCCGATAGAACTATTGATTCATCATGTATAACCTAGTGGGCTAAGAGGCCAAGAGGCCAAGAGACCATGAAACGATGTGAGGTGGCATAGAATATATGTATACGCAATGTCCTCCGAGTCACACCACACTTGCACCACATTCCTTAAATTGTCAATTGCTGCAGTGCCAAGTGATATGGAAAATAATGATTTGACCAACAAAGACATACGTGTTGCGAGATTGCATTACATGTTTACAATGGACTATATTGGCTTTTCTGTGGCTAACCCGCTAGTCTTCCTACGCCTATTGACAGGACTAGGCACTATTCATAACCTTCTTCAACTCTTCCACTTGTCCATAATAAGGCGACTCGGGCGGACAATTCATATAGTCGAGGAGGGTATCAAATTGAGGATCCTCGGGCGCGGTGCGCTGGAAGCAAGCCGAGTTTGTCACGGCAAACTTCTCCAGCTGGCTCCAGTCTCGACACCTGCGCACCGTGGGCCGCTTGGACTCGGAGTGCACCTCGAACGGCAGCAGGGTGTCGTCGGCCTGACACATGATGTCGGCGCGCATGAGGTCGATGCAGTGCGCAATGTGGCCCATGGACTGCTCCGGCGTCCGGTCCTCTTGGTAGTCGCGGACGTAGCTGTAGATCACCTTCTGTTGCGCTCCGTCTTGATTAGCGATAGCCGTTCATCTCGAGAAGCGAAAAGAACGAAGGCGCGGGATGCAGAGGTTCGCCTTACCAAACAGTGAAGATTGTGATAGCTATTCAACATGTACAATCCCTTTGATTTATCCCAAGGAAAGTCTTGCGTAGTGGCTAGACTGTTGTCATGAGGCAGCGCAATCACGCCCGGATTGACGTCCATGCCATCCCACAGCTCGTCCAGGGCGGTCATATTTGAGAGGTCGCCCCATTCGCTGTGCTCGCCATAGACTATGGTCTGATCAAGTCCCAAGCCAGCTGTATGAAGCTGTCAACGATGTGCTCATCTGAGGAAGGCTTTGTGAGAGACATACCTAGGGAAGATTCGCAACCATCTGTCGAAACTCTTTGAAGCCATACCCACAACTGGATACCATTTGCAAAAAGAGAAAGGACAAGCACAGCGCGAAGCACAAGACCATGATCGAGCCATGTCAACAATTCCCGCCGCCGACTTTGCTTCTGGCTCTTTTCAAAGACTCCCCCATCTTCACACGAGTCTAGGAGACCTGCGTTTTCCGACTCACTTGGAACGCGGGGCATGATTATCGATCAATCATGTGTGCAATCACCAGGTGCGAAGGGGGGGATTTCCACTTGTGATTCAATCTAGCTACGTCAAAAGTTTCCCGAGGCAAAAGTTCAAGCCAAAAAAAATATGATCCTTGTAGACTCCGGTGTCCGGGTCGTATAGATAGACCGAGTATAGGCAACAAGGAGTTTGGGGTATCTCGACACTTATCGCGAGCTATCCGCCCAATGAACAGGGAATCAGCGCCTGCTGACAAAAATAAAAACCCACTAACCATAAAATTTGGGGGCCAACGTTGCACCCGCATAGGGATCCGAGCACCTCCACGGCACAGGATGAACAAGAAGCAAACATTAGTCTACTGACCTCTAGATAGTATACTAGGTATGCAGCTCCTATGCAGGGATAGCCGAGTACAGTCAGTCTTTCGTCAGTTCACCTTGTTGTTTGCTGTGCAGATCTTGACGAGGGAGTGACTGATTTATCATATGTACATATATGAGAACAAGACTCCTTGGCTTTTGATTCTTGGACGACCTCGGGAGTTTTTATTCAAGCGTTCACATCCATTTTCACAAAGCGTCAAGATATTCACCGTACTTCGTACATACACATCATACTCTATCAAGATGCAGTTCACCATCATTTGTGGAGCATTCCTCGCCGCCCTGGCCGTTGCAGCGCCCGTTCCGGAGAGCAAAGGTAATGCTAAACCTCAAAATCCCAGAATGGATCAAGAAACTGTCACTGACACGATTCTTCGAGCAGAAACCGATGCGCTGCTTGCCTGGGCTCAGAGTCATGAAGTCGATGTTCCAAGCGTGGGCGCCCTCTTTGAGGGAACTGCCGACTATGAGGTCTACAAGAACTAGCTGGTTGCAATAGAGGCAATGGGTCAGTACGATGGGTGGAATCAGGCAATTGGCCACGGAGTCTGCTAGGAATTCTACGATGCTTCTGAGTTAGCGATACTTGACTGGGTTTAAACTTCTCCGCCTTTCGTTAAAGCGGTCTTCTTCAACAACACTTGGTAATGAATATAAGATACCAAAATAATTCCGCAGTCTGAAGATCCACGCCAAATGCATCTTATCAGCCCGAAGTGCTTTTCGTTCTGCTATCTCTGCCAAGTTTCCGAGTTGCTGGCACGATCTCGCTAAATCGTAACCGAGTCCAGTCAGGCGTCCTTTCAAAATCTTCAACGATGTGTCAATGAAATCGCCGCCGGGATTCCAATAGAGCGCGCAAAACTCGGCTGGAACTCCGGGCTTGGATTCCTTTTGCACAGCACATGTCTCGCAGCAAATGCCTAATTGGTGTATCCAATCGTTCCCAGCTGCTTGCCGGGATTGTGCACTAGTAGTACATGCATTAACACTTATGCCTGGGAAAGGAATTGATACTCGAAGGATCCCAACCCCGGGAATCTTGTTTTACGCCACAAAAAATTGACCTAGCGAGCCTAGATGGGTCTAGTATAGGTTAATAGGGTTCGTTTTTAGGCACTGAACACACCCGCTCGCACTTGCGGGCCGCTCCGGTTAGTGCCCTCTGCTCGCTCTATCGTCAGTGCGTAGCGGGCACAAACTACGATCCCCCCGCGACACACAGACAATTTACAAAGATAGAAACGGGGTCACCAAGGACTAGATCCAAGATGGAGTGTCTCATGGACGATAGATGGGCGTGTTGACTATCAAATTGGCGTGATCTTTGATATGTGGGACAGACAGTCTGCTGGCCAGCCGTTGGCGCCTCGAAGCTGCATTTCAACGTAGCAGCAAACAGAAGAAAATACGTGGGATGATTAGTGAGGTTAGTGAGATTAAACTGGGTAATGAGTCGATTCACAGCCGAGGAACTGCAACTGCTCGGCATCCGAATACTGTCCACTCACAAGCCGCAGACAGCGAGCTTACCTAGGTCAGTAGTATATTGTGTGCATCAGATAAGTTGAAGACGTTTGCTGCATTTCTGCAGTGTAACCCAGCCCTATAAGCCACTCATTTGATATCCTACTACTAATCATAATCATCTCATTGAGCGCCTTAAGCGACGCTCTAGACTCTAGCCAGGAGTTATACTAGCGCTACAGATCAACCCTTCAGGCCTGTTGAAGCCTGTCTCAACGCATGGTCCTTTCGATGACTTTGTTTATTTTGGTGACTCGTTGGCTGCCAGGGAGCTGTCAACCGTTGAAGGAACCTACCAATTTCGTTCCTAGCTTCCGGTAAAACCAGTAGTAAGCAGCATTTACCGGCATCTTGTGTACGTAGTATAGATAAAGCCGGTTATTTTTAGTCAAGTTTGCTCAGATCCTTTGGACCCCGAATGTCGTCTCCGCTTCAGCGGTTATGGGCCATGTCGCTGCAGATCTTGCTTACGTATCCACCCCTTGCGTCGACGCCAATGCAAGTGATGACCAGCACTATTCCTTACGGACAGCAAGGGAGTTGGAGCTTGATGGTTCAATAGCCGGCGCGGCGATGCTCGCAGACGTCGATCGCAAAAAGACGAGCGGGTCAATATCCGCAAATGCTTGAATGCACGGCGTAATCGTGTCCCCGAGTCGACAGTCTGTGAATATATCCCTGCGGTGATTGTAGTGTCACGGCGCAGCCATCGCCATGCACTCCAACGAGGACATACGAGTCGCCCGTTATCGATGCTAGTTTTTACCAGAACAAGACGCGAGCCCCCTTGCAGATGCAATCCTTCTGCCTTGCTCGGAAAGCAAACAAATTGCTGTGTCGGCTAGTAGTGCCAACGAGTACGTGGGGGCCGGTCTATACTTGTCATACGACAGTCGACTTATACCAATCGCCGGTATATAGACAATGGCAAACCTCTCGTCACGGCGGAACAACCCGCCGTGCACCCAATACTAGCAAGACCTTTTCCTTGTTTATTCCACTCTGCATCCAACATGTCTCAACATACTCGCTATGAGAAGGTGCTGAACCACGATGATGAAGAGTCAAATTATAGCGAGCTCAGGTTGCTTCAGAACCAAAGAGTAGAAAGCTTCACTATGTAGTCGCTGTGCTTCTGTTGATCGCCTCGAATATCTTTACATGGTATGTCTCCGAGGCACACGCACAGGGAAAGTTTGGGTCATTCAGCACTGGTCGCAGTCCATATGGTACGTTCTCCCAAACATAAAATTCTGCTTTCCATCGTCTGATGGCTTACACCCTTCAAACAGCCGGACTAGAGTGGGATACGCCGTTGTCGCTGCACGACGAGACGCCATACAACCAGCCCAACGAGACGCTGCGCGATCAAGCATGGCATGACATCAACATTGACGCCGGCATGATTGCCGTGCCTCAGTCCTTTGTCGATGAAAAGGGCCTGCCTGAATCGCAAAAGTTCGTCTGGGACCGGAGCAAGAGTGTCTACCTGCTCAACGGGTACCACTCGCTTCATTGTGCAGTACGTTGACGATTCTATCACTTTATTACCAGTACTGAGAACTGACGAATCCAAACAGCGCGCCATCTACATTGCCCTGAACGAGTTCAAGACGGGCAAGCCGCAGTCGCGCCGCTGGGGCCACGTGCTGCACTGCGTAGACCAGATGCGCCAGGAGGCCATCTGCAACGCCGACGACACGCCGCGCTTCTCCACCGACGACATGGTCCCCGTGACCGGCCTGCACCAGAACCGCATGTGCCGCAGCTGGGACAAGCTCGAGGCCTGGGCCAAGGAGTACACGGCGTGCTACCGCTACATTAACCAGACGGCTTCCTACAGCGAGGTGCCCCAGGTCGAGCGCTTTGTCTGGTGCCCCGAGGGTTCGCCTTACCAGAAGGAGGTGGAGAAGGTCTTTGGTCATATTGAGTGGGATGAGAACGGGTTCACCATTTCCGAGCCGGAGTTAGTTTAATTTGTTCAATAATAATTGATGTAGATAGCTCAAAACACATAAATTTACCCAAGGCGTCTTTTCCATAAAAGCGTGAATAATTGTGTTCTATGCTCTGATCAACCCGAAAATTAGATCTCGAGCCTGACTGGAGAATATGAAGCTGCACTATCTGAAACTCAACGGTCAAAGCCTGCTTCAAAAGTACGACGGCCAGCGAATGTTTGATTGGATACAATGAAAGCATGAAATCGCTCCGTCTCTTCAGAGCCAATAATAAGAAGAAAAGACACGAGTGAGAGAGATTGTGAAAGAAACCTGCATTGATCGATATAAAAGAGAAGTGCTGAAGAGCATCAGATTCCACCGTAACGGGTGGTTTGCCGTGGTTACCATCTATGCCAGTGCGATTATGTAGGCATTCATCCACTTCAAAGCCAACAAAACTTTCTCTGCCATCATTGGAATATGATTCGGACCTTGATGATTGAATATTCTGTCCTTTCGGAGCAAATAATCAAAAGGAACGTTTTCGTTCTTGTAACGCGACTGCTCAATGCATCGTAGATATCGCGGTGTGCTTTGCCTCACGCGAGACGGTTGTCATATCCAAACTGTTTTACGAGCGGCGGCCACTTCAGTCGCTGTCCGTTCTGCAAGGACAGCGTCCGCTTCCCGACGATGGCTTTTAGGAGACCGTCCGTTGCTCTGGCCATTGCTGTAGGTTTCGGTCCAGGCTCGGACTTCCCTGGATTGTGTTGTTAGCTTCCGTTACCACAACTAGGCGTAGACAACTGACGGATCAGCAGCGATGGCAGTGGCAACCACTGTTAGGACAAGAACAGCAACAGCTCTAGGGAAATGCATCTTATCGAATGAAGTTGGTAGAATAATTGAGGGGACAATGGTGAGTAGGATAAGATGATATTGGTGTATGTTTAGATACTATCAAGAGGTCGGCAAAGTCTTCATATTTATATCCAGTGCTCACGTCGAATTCCGACCGCGAAAAGTCTTCGGCCGCGACAAACCCGCTGCCGCCAAAAATCTCTTGGCTTCTCAAGTATGGCGGACAAAGAAGTCCTGCAGGCTCCTCATTCAATCTGAGAATTCGATTTGGAATCACAACCGGCGACCAGATGTCACGGGCAATTCTAAGTGGTGTCAGGACTTTGTATCTAATTCGTCTATGAGAGGTTACATCTTCCCTGAGAGTCCTCCAGCTGAGGAGAGTCTTTTGTGGCAACCTATGAGAATCAACCTGGGTCACAGATTCGCGATCTTGAACATGGGCCTGAGATCTCATGTGTATATCGGTTAGACGGAGTGGCGCATATGGGGGAACCAGAGGTAAGCAGCCTTCTACCAAAAGACCAAAACATAAGCAAGACCAAAGAGATTTAACATGCCGTAGTCTCATCTACATCGAGACGCGTGTGCTCTCATATTCTGAAGGCGCGTAGAGCCTCATTGATCATCAATGCGGTGGCGGCAATCATCGGCAAATGCGATCGGATACGTCCGCATGCCTCAATCAATAGTAGTTAGAGCTTTGCACTCATCATGATACAATAATTGATAGTGGGATTATGATACTAGGATACAGACCGTGAACAAGATTTATTGACATGAGTGCAAGGCTATCAACTACGAAAGCTTCATCAGCATTGAGAGGTGAGTTCCCATCAAGTGACAATCGATTTCGAGGGGACGGTCGGCAACTACACTGTGTCTAAAATTTGAGGCAAAGTAGGATGTCGGGACCATCAAATGAGAAATCATATGCACGGTATTTTTGAAGTCTAATGAAGCGATGACGCTCGTCCAAGACATGATTGGACACGTCTAATCAACTGTTTGCATGTACGATGGCGACCATGATGCATCTTTGCGACAACCTAGGCTCACCATAATCGCCATTCAGTGCAGTATTTGACATCTCAATGATTGTCAGAATGACAATTGGGGAGGCGTCTGGGCCCCCACGTGGCTTGACTGGCCCCCCCTGGTAAATATGACATGTCTAGACGATGTGAGATTCAGCTGTAATCTGAGACAATCAAAGGTGATCGTCTCCTAGTCGCGACTGGATTGTCCCATCGCTAGCCGAGCAGTAATTGTTGCAAACAGAACTTTGGACATGCACGTTGCCATCGTACCACTGCAACATTATATCCATATTCTCAATGGCACCGTAATATTGAACTTGATAAGTATTCTTTTTTTCTCGCTTAGTAGTCTCCTCTGTTGAAAAGCCATCAGACCCTCACTGCGTGGAGTTTGTGGGACTAGGCTATTCTGAGGGCGTCGTCCAGCACTGTTCAAGCATAGCTCGAATACCGAGAGGCTTTATATCAGGAAATGTCTGATTGAGTGAGCCCTCCTTTGGAATATGAGCCAGCCCAGCGACTGTCCACTGCTCAAAAATGGATTGAAACCACTGGAATCTCTGCTTTGGGAATTTTGAATATAAGGATACGTGTGATGGAAGCTCAGTTATTTCAAACTGTTTCAGCTTGTCAATGGCGTCGTAATTGATCGTAAATTGACTCCCTATTTCACGTCGGAGTTAATCAGTCGTCCTCGGTACTTGTCGGGGGAATAGACCTACCTTTGATCTCTTCCGCCAATTTCACAAAATCCTTGAATGTCATCTCGTCGCCAGAAATGCGAATCCCTAGGCCACTTGGCCAGATCAAGAGCCGCGACCAGGAATTTTGCAACATCAAAGGTGTGCGTGAATGTTACCATTTCGTCACCAGTGCCAGGAATAGCGGCGGTATTATTCGCCATATCAATAACAAAGGCATTCGGCGCTAGGTATGACTTGATCGGCGGTGCGCTGAAGTAATCTAAGAATATCCCGTTGAGTACCACGGACCATTCAAGGTTAGTCTTTGCAAGCTCATCTATGCAATCGAAGTAATCCTGCAAGGGTGGCAAGATCTCAACCCCCCTAGGACGCAATTGTCAGCCGGCCGCCATATGACATGTACTTTAGAGCAATCTTACGCCCTAGGATAGTCGATGCTAAAGCTGGTGGGTATAAATCTCGCCACAGAAGAGGCAGCGCTCGAGGCTTTGATGAGGTTCATCTGTGACTTCTTGAGCGAGGTCCCGTTGATGGCGAATGCGCATATGACAGTGTGGACATTGTGTTCTGTGAGAACTTTGGTCAAGTCCTCCAAGTCATCATAATTTACTTGAACTGTCGGGAGAATAGAACCCTCATTGCTTGATTCCTGTTTTTATTATTATCTTAGCCAGCAAAACATACGGGTAGTATTCTTACCTGGCGGCTCAGGATTATAGCCTCGTGTATGCTCTGCTGGGCGAGAGTCTCCGCGAGAGCCCGCCCGACGGCTCCCGTACCTCCTGCGATCGCGACTTTGACCATGGTGTAGCTACGCCTAATACTTCGGGCATGCTCGACCAAGAATTTTTCACAATTGAGCTCCTCTCACTTTTCATCGCGATGGAAACTTGTAGTCGGCTTTAAAACCGGAAATTGTGTTAAATCCGCCAGACTTAGTATAAATGGTGGATACGAAGTGTCCATACGATAAATACGATGGATAAACGCTTTGCCAGGACAAAAGCGGGTGGCCTCTGGGGCCAACGAACAATCGTTCGGTTCCTATACCATCAACGCCACCGGAGTATAATCCTTGGAGGAACTTCCACAGAGCACGGACATTACAATACTACCTTGGACATTTAATGTCTACAGGCTTTAGATTCAACATCAATAATGTTGACTATGCAGCACGTTCCAAGATGGGCAATAACTTCTGCTCCACTTTCACTGTCTCCGGCGTCGACTTTCATTAAGCGCTGAACTGCGCAGCTCAGTTGTCGACAATTGCTGAGAAATCCACGCTCGCTATCTCCTCGCAAGCCTGGTGGATAATAGAAGCAGGACATGTTGAAACTAGGTACGATATAGTACGAATGACGTACCGCCCGTGCATTGCGAGATAAAATCAGTGCGATGAGTCCGCGTGAACTGCTTTAATTGTTGATCTGAGAAGTCTCGAAACGTATGAGCTGAGTTTGGTCAAGGCACGCTCATTAAAGACACGGTCTAGCAGCTGATATTAAATCTTGATGAGCACTATTGCACTGCAGCCATAGAATATATACCGCCTACCTAGGTATTCTTGACCATAGCCCTCTGGCAAGGGGATCTCTACCGAGATCAATTGGCACGACTGATAAGGTTACATCTGTTGCTGAACCCAAATTTACCAAAGTCCAACATCACTAATCTACATACTGTGTACTGCCCATACTCTTGAGTTTGTTGTGCAGCATGATGCATGTAACAGCATTCCAGTGCCATGTCAATTTCCGGATACCCAGACGGAGTCGCCAGTCCATCTCCACACTCGTGACTAGTTCGGCGAAACACCGTTCACTTGCCTCATTGCCTGACATGGTCGGCCAAATACCGATGTTCAAGCATTCATCATACGCTCTGACATACACAATGGAGACGTCCAAGAACATCTGCTGAAGGATGTTTCGTACGAAGACACCACGTATTCTGTGCACAGTTTCAGGAGACGACATCCACTCGCGTCGAGATCGATATCGAGGTGCAGCGAGCAGCAGTGCGCGCCGCTTTTAAGATAGCAATCCAATTGAATGTCACTGCTTTGACAAATTCTCTTACTACCATCCGAACTTCGGTGAATGTTCCAGATAACTTATTTATTCAGAAGTGGTTGTAAACCAGATTCAGAAGACGCCATAGGCTATGATCTTCCAAGAATTACTGAAAGTGCCACCTTTCGCTTTCGAATGATTTACATGCGTGTAATGAAACGTGGTTCTCAGAACTTGTCGTCTTGACGTTTCGGCACTCCATATAACTATCCACTTACACATACCCCAGCACCACTGTCATACCGTTCCCGAGTGCACAGTTGTAGTAATTGAGGCCATCACTAGAGGAATTCAACCAAAATAGGCGGATTTGATCTCGTCATACGGTAATCGACGTTTAATTATCTGAACGGCACCACCACTAAAGTTCTCTCGAGGCATCGGTGTCTACATCCTCGCCACCTATTGAAACTGAGTTTCGGTATCAAGCCGTGTCATGTTACAGTCATCTCAACTGATCTGCAGCCAAAGCTGATATAGTATCCACTGATACAAAGCTTCGCTTAATTACCCCAGACTGCTGGCTCGATGCTAATGCAGGTGGCTTGCGGGGGATGCCCATCGACAAGGTCCTGGGGAATGTTTACTGCCGAATTCTATGCCCCTTGTGTATACAAAAGGCCGTTCTCTTCCAAATTGATTCCAGATTTCTAGTCTTCATGCTCTGCCCTCCCGCGTTAATCATTATCATACACATCCAATCATTTCGGTTACCAGAATGCCAATGACAAGCATCAATAGCAAGGGGTCGTCGGCTCAGTCGAAACCTGTCGTTAAGGAAGATGAAGTCAAGGGGCACAATCGTCTAGCCGTGGCTCAAGGCATGTCAGAGGAAGAGTTCTTGGATTCCGAGAAGAGCCTCAAGCGCAAGCTCGACGTCCGGCTCCTTGCCTGCTTTTGGCTCATTTTTGTCATGAACTATCTCGACAGAGTAAGTACCAAACGGTAGTATAGCGCGCAATTTTTGATCAACAACGGTGTCTAATTTGCAACGAAATACATAGAATAACATTGCAGCTGCCAAGACGGCTGGCATCGCCAAAACCTTGGGACTGACATCGACTCAATACGCGACCGCGGTAGCCATCTTGTTCGTTGGCTATGTCCTCGCTCAGATTCCTTCGAATATGTTCTTGGCTGGAATTCGTCCCTCTATCTATCTTCCCGGCTGTATGGCCTTGTGGGGTTTGCTGTCCGTCCTGACTGGGCTCGTACAAAACGCCGCTGGTCTGTATGCCGTGCGATTCTTTCTTGGCATCGTCGAAGCCGCGTTCTTGCGTAAGTCGCGACACTCTACAAAATTATTGATATACCGCTCGGTACTAATCTTGCTACCTCGCAGCCGGTGCGCTTTTCCTCATTTCTTCATGGTACCGTCGCTCGGAGATGGGATTTCGCAGTGCCATCCTGTTCTCGGCGTCGCAGCTTGGCAGTGCCTTCTCTGGTTTAATCGGCGCTGGAATTCACAATAGTCTCAATGGTGCTCGCGGATTGGAATCTTGGCGATGGCTATTCCTCATTGAGGGATCCATCACCATATTCATTGCCCTTTGCTCCATGTTCATATTGCCAGATTGGCCGTCCACCACTCGCTGGTTGACGAGCACAGAACGCGCAGTGGCCGAGTGGCGTTTGATCCAGGACGCCGGCCAGGTCGACGAGGACGATGGCGATTGGATGCATGGATTTAAGCTTGCTTTTACCGACTGGCGTCTTTACGTCTTTGGCTTCATCTTCATCTGCATTCAGGTCACATCGGCCGTATCCAACTTCTTCCCCACTGTTGTCCAAACCTTGGGGTTCAATACGGTCGACACACTGCTCCTCACTGCGCCGCCTTACATCCTTGGGCTCATCATCGGCGTCGTCAATAATTGGTCTGCCGATCGCCACCAGAACTCTTCCTTTCACATCATGTGGCCAATGGTCATGAGCATCGTCGGGTTTATCATTGGTGCGACCTCTCTAAACACCGGCGCCCGGTACTTTGCCATGATGCTCATGATCGGAGGCGGCCACGGCTCCAACGCCGTGCTTCTAGCCTGGACACAAAAGACGCTGCTGCGACCTCGCATCAAGCGCGCGGCGGCCGTGGCGTTCGTCAACGCCGTCGCCAATACCTCTCAAGTCTGGACATCGTACCTGTGGCCCGAGGAGGATGCACCTCGCTACGTCAAGGCCATGTCAGTCAATAGTGCGTTTGCTCTGTTGGCTATTGCCACGGCATTTTTTATGCGTATCGTGCTCCGACGTGCGAACAAGAAGCTCGATGACGGTGTCGACGTTGGCGAAGTCATGAGAGGCGAGGCTTCAGCTGAGATCGCGGGTCTAGATGAAGAGGAGCGCCTCGAGAGACGCAAGGCTTTCCGTTACATTGCTTGAAAACAAAAGTCTATTGGAGGGTAATGCATGAGTGCAGGCGCAACGTATTACGGGTAAAGGGCATGTTATATGGGTACAGAGAACAGATATATGTTTGCATTGAAAAACGCACTGTTTCGACAAATGTTTGTTGTGTGTCTGACGTGATGATCATCGATTGTCGGAAGAAACCTCCTCAAGTCAAGAGTGAATTTTAACTGATTCTACTGCCGACGACCGTATGTACTCTTGCCTGCAAACCGCTGACATCTGACTCAAGAGTCCATAGAAGCCCAGCCCCAGAGTCGCCGGGGGTTGTCAACAAAGAGTCGTTGGATTTGATCATCTGTACCAGCCCAGTTCTTGAACTCTTCGACAATCGCAGCGTCGTTAATGTCGCGAAACTCCTGGGGAACTAGTCTTCCCCCAGAGGCCGTGTTTCCTTCCTTGTTCGACGTGTGTGGCCAATCAGATCCGTAAACAACCATTTCCGGCCCGTTCAACATGATAGTCTGGGCAACAACTCGCATGTCCTCGTAGAGCGGCTGCATGGCGGAATCTAGGTACGGCCCGGAGATCTTAACAAAGAGCAGCCTGCGTCTGACGAGATCGACCATCTCTGCGAAGCCGGAATTCTGGTACGGATCAATGGTGTCCAAGGTGTTGTTGGTCCTTGATCCCACCAAGGTATGTCCAAAATGATCAGTGACAAATCGCACGCCCAGAGTCGGAATCACGTCGTACAGAGCGACAAAGGTGCGCAAAGGTATGAAAAGCTGGACAACCCAGTTGTGGATCTTTGCTACTTTGGCGTTTTTCTTGATAACGTCAATCATCTCTTCGTCCGTCCCGCCTTCGCCGAAGTTGACGCGGAGGCCTCGTACACCCTTTTCATGAAAGGTCGCGAGCGTTTCGTTACTGATGTTGTCGGGATCCACCACAGCTACCCCAACGCATGTGCCATTGAAATAGTCGAGACTGTCAAGTAGGATTGAATTGTTGGTGCCGTATACACTGGTCAGCACGATGACGGAGTGTGCTATACCGCGCGATGTTTGAAACTCGGTCGCATTTTCCTTGAGTGCCGCTTTTGGTGTATAGTCTACCATGGTCATCAGGGATGAGAGTACTGAGCTCACTGGCTAGGACTGCCTACCTCTATCCGGGTCCAGTGAAAAGTTGACCGGGTCAATGACGTGGATATGCGAGTCCCTATAGCCTTGGTAAATCTGATGTTCAATTGAATGCTCACTTGAGGGGCTCATACCATGCATACTGGGGAAACGTCGAGGTCATGGCGAATGCCAACGATAACAGCCGCTGAAAACACAAATAATTGAATAGCTTCATGATTGTTGCTCAATATCTTCGTGACAATTTGCTCGTGTCGTTCAAAGTATATCTCAACCGACACATGAACAATTCAATGCATTCCTTTTATTGAGTGCGCAAAAGAGCTTCTACCACTCTGATTTGTCTCTCATCGGAGCACGTTATCCGTCTTTGCGCATGTGTTTTGTCACTCATATGCCTGGGCTACATCGTGACATTTACTAGCTCTGCAATGATCATCAATGTCTGCGGTGCAGTACAACCATGAACAGCAGCATGCGTCTATATCCCCACCATCAGTGGATAGGGATTTACCAAGTCTATCCCTGATGTATCTGGCTAGAAATCGCAGAATTCTTGTTTTTCAGTCTTTCTCTACTTCTTCTTTTCATTGAATTGCATCCTCTGAAAAGGAATGAACATGGTCAATTGGTTATTTGTTTGATTCTTTGGTCGGACGATTGATGAGCAAGTCCATGAGCAACACTGCTAAGACTTGATGCGACCGCACGTCGCATGGAGTCTGTTGAAGGGGAAAAGCGTAGAACGCCCTGCCGGCAGATCTTTCTCGTCCCTGTATCACCAACAACATGGGGTACTATTACTTGTCCCACTGCAGGCGTATGGAGACTGTGAGGGGAAGTTGGAGACAGTGGGACTATGCAACAAGGGACTATGCATTACACTGCATCACAATAATACTCAGTACTATGCAGGTAGTTGATGGATGCTACTGTGGATAGGCACTATTCCTCCCTTGCGGCTGATTGATCGCGGGTGGTCTCCGGCCCTGGCGAGTATGACTCGGCCAGAAGCCGACTGGAAGCCGCTAGACTCGGACTTCGGCTGCGTAACAATCGAGAGCTAGATCATAAAATAGATCTCGGCTTATATACGCCAAAATTAGAAAAATGACCTGTCTGTGTCGTCTATTCAATGGAGCTGGCCGCTGTTAATAACTATTGCCATTGCGCTTTTACCCTCAACACATATCCGCACACTCGAATCCTATTCGTTCCAAAGCATTCACGAACATGACATTGGTTCACGTCGGTAATAATCCCAGAACCACCCTTGGCTAGGATGAGTAGTGGCTGACAAGCGACAGTTCTTTTCAAATTCCGTCCAGAGGTGACGGCGGCGCATAAGGCGACATTTGTCACCGAGCTCAAGAAGCTGAAGAATCTATCTTGTGTCAAGGATGGTCGGCTGATCGTAGGGGGTCCATCCGTGACAGACCCAATCGAACGGAGCAAAGGTTTCGAATTCTGCCTCGTCAGCTATCACGACAATCTGAAAGCCCTGGAAAAATACCAAGCGAGCAAGGAGCATCATTGGTAAGGAGTACTTCTTTTACATTCTTCTGTAGACCGGCAAAAGTGCTGACAGATCAAGGGTCACGAGTACATACATGTTCCCTTTCAAGGAAGACTTATGCCGCTTTGACTTTGAAGTCGACCCAGAAGATGAGTATATGTGCAATTTCACGGCAGTCGCAAATTTCCTGAGCAAAGTCAAAGCCACAAATGGTGTCAATAGTTCCAGTTCATAGAATCAATAGTCGGCGGGAAAGTTTGTAAATCGCAGGTACATCGGGTCTCTTGCATCATCTTAGATTATACATATTATACATATCTAGAATAGATTTCCACGCGCTCATTTTACAGGGTAAATCCTTTTGGTAATTCCGCGCGTCTAAGGTCGTACAGTGTGCTCGCAGAACCCAGAATCCGGCGGAGCAGCTCTGGGTAATTCCAGCCCAAGCCGCCTGCCGCCAGGGCAGTCAAGCTTGCTTGATCTTCTCGGCCTGGTCTCCCTGGACCGGTCATGTTCTGAATTCAGGTCAGAAGCGAGCCCATAATGCTGATTGGATGACTTACTGGTTTCATATTGACGTCAAATAGGGCAAACTCGGAAGACTCGCGAAACCTTCGGACATCGATGCGTATAGGAGCGGTACAGCGAAGCAGGCGTGCAACTTCGACGCACTGCTTTGAAATAGCCTCAAACGTGGAGTCCGCGAGCGCTTCACTCTCAGAAACAACTCTTGAGCTTGCCGTGACAGCCACACTTCCATTATATGGGGCGATTCCGTCGACATGGTTGAAGCGGACTACTACCGGCAGTGCCCAGTATTCTGGACGGTCTGCGGACGGGGGCATCACCGTCACAGTGCCTTCTTGTCCAGCGAGATACTCCTCCAGGATGATGGAGGGCGATTCAGAAAGCAAGTTTTCGGCATGCTGCTCCAGTTCCTGCAATGAAGCACAAACAGCCACACCATGGCTTCCACGGCCACGCACAGGTTTCCCCACAATGGGAAAAGACAGAGACCCGTTAGGAGCTACGGCTTTTCGCAATGAGTCTGAATCTCCGACGATTGCGGCTTTGGGAAGCGTAAATTTGCTGCTTGAAACTCGAAGTACGCTATTGACCAGATGTTTATCATCGTACATCTGCACGAATTTCGGTGGCTGTCCAACCACTCTCACGTTCTTCTCGTGAGAGTCGAGGTGCCTTGAATTTTGTAATGGATGGTCGCTGAAAAGAATGGTGTTGGCCCAAAAATGCGTCGCCCCCTGATCAATGGCTTTCATCAATCCCTCTTCCGTGTCTGGATAACACCAGCCTTCATGTGTGGCCGGATCTGGCTTTGCCGACGGGGTGATGACATGGGTTCCGGAGTGCCGCAAAGTCCAGGCAATGTCGGCACCGGAGTCCTGGTAGCCGCCCGGCTTCTTTGGCTTTTTCACGCCGTTGACGATGGGCGGCTCCAGAGCTTGGTACAGGACGGCAACGCGTGGGCTGTCTATACTGGCCTGGGAGTAGAAGCGGACCCTGCAAACCCGCAAGCTCGGTTGGTGGACGGCATGCCACCGTGAAAGCACGTGTATTGAACGTGGACAAATCATTGCCATGTTTCACAACCGATTATCTGTTCATACATCAAATAACGTCTGCTGTCGTGCTGCGAGCAGCTCATGTTGAACTTCTATTTGATTCAAACCCAGCCCAGGTTGACCTCGGCGAATAGCCGATGTGGGGACTTACTAGCAGGCCCACGGAGTCTTCCTTCTACAACGGAATGCTCCAGGTGATATTGAAAGAGGCAACGAAAAGCCGGCGATCGATTTCATCACTGCGGGTGCTGCAAAATGAACAAGATTTTGTTTCAAGAAGATCATGACAAACTTGAAAAATTGTCAAGTACATTTGATGATCGCCAACTACCTAGCTCCCATCTGCCGCGAGGCACATAACCCCAGGGAAAGTATGGGGAGAAGCGACCCGTTACTAGGTAGCGGATTAGTCCCCGCAGTCTTTTGCACTTCTGACTGGAGTCTTGACGTCTCGGTCTTTCGCCGAGCTCTAGCATTTGCTGAAATCATCCATCTCGGGAATCGCCAGAATTCCGCGTCTCTCATGTCTCGAACCTTTAACTTGTGAATAATGAGCGATACTTCGCTGAAGTCGCCGCTCATGCCTTGATGGATCAAGACCCTGACCAGCCGCCGTCTGCCAGCAAAGGCCGCCGACGCATCCCGGCATGCCTCAGGTCAGTAGTGTGTCCCTTCCAAGTGCGGGAACTGGCCCTATGCCGAGTTCGACACGGAGATCAATCTCGGTGACAATCCCGCTGACCTTCGTAATGATAGATGTCGTGCTCGAAAGGTCAAGTGTGATAACAGACTGCCTACATGTTCCAATTGTGAAAAGGCTGGTGTTGAATGTGACCAAGCCGCCAACTCGGACAAGCTGTAAGTACATCACTCATTTACGCCACCCCACTGCAGCGTCTCCCTTTGTGTATTATATTATCAAACTGTAACATATAGTCACTAGCAATACACTGAACATTTCACAGACATGCCAAGCAACTAGAAGAACGAATCAGGGTGCTTGAAAGCATTGTCAGAGTCCATGCTCCTCATGTATCCCTAGATGATGATGAACTGTGTCATATCGACTACTCAATAGAAGCCGGCGGGAATCATGCTCAAGCTTCTCTCAAGCCCCCACTGAGACCCAACAAGGCGCCACAAGATTCATCTCCCGCCACTACCAGCGGGCGCTCGGGTGCTGCCGCCACGGGCACTGATGCCGTTCCGAGCCCATCGGTCCATGGCAGTCAGATCGGCCCGGAACAGCCTTTAGCACATGAAGTCGGTTTACTCTCTCTTGGCAATACGGCTAGCGATCCAAAATATCTGGGCCCATCGTCTGGTTTTACACTGGCTCGATTGACTTATGCAGCTATACCACAGAGTCAAGGCTTACCAAGTGCTGCTGACCTTCCTCATCATGATGCGGGTCTCAGCCAGAGTACAGGGCCAGCAAAATGTGCTCCCTTACCATCTTTACCCGAGATGCATAGATTCATCGGCGCTTATGTCGATGCATTTCATTCTCAATACCCCTTTCTCCAACAGGGCAAAACTGAACAGGTTGTGGAATTCATTTTATGCCAGTCCCAAGCCGGGTTTAACAAAGCATCCTTAGATGAGGCGATGCTGTTCCTTGTCGCTGCTCTTGGGGCTAGATTATTAGAGCAAGGTCGCCAACTCGATCTGAAGAGCTCCGAGTATCTAGCTTCTGCTATGGCGCATGTATCTGCGCTCCAGCTTCATGACTCCATTCAAGGTGTTCAGGTTATGCTTCTCTTGGTCTTGGCCAGCTTTATTTTCCCTGAAGGAAGTCTAAATGCATGGTTCCTCTCGTCAGCAATTATTGCCAGCTGCGTAGACCTAGGATTACAAAGAAGGTCTGTCCCTGGTAAGCAATTGCCGGTTTCCCCACCATTCTCAGTTCGTGTCACGACTGACGACTTACCTACAGCCCGTACGGAAGGAAACGATCCCGAGACTGAAGCACTAGAGAATGTTCGATGTGGCATATTCTGGTCCGCGTACTCAATCGACCGAACACTTTGCACAACCCTCGGTCGGCCTCTGAATTTGCGTGACGAGGCCCTCGATATTGACTACCCTGGAGAGATTGGAAGCAGCTCATCCAGTTTTAATGCTGTAATGTCCACTTTACAAACTGGTCAGCAAGGATACGATGCCGAGCTGGCAAGGTTCAAAGAAGCTGAGAGAAGCTCAAAGAGACGGCGATTGGATCATCCTACTGGCTTTGGTTATACAGCTTCAACATTCTTTTTCCGCTTCGATCGTATCACTGCGGAAATTAAACTCATGTTGTATAGAGTGGCTCAAGCGCCTTGGAGATTCCCGTGGCCATCAAATTATGGACAATGGCAAAGTGACGCACTAGCCAGCTGCGATGAGCTTCTTGCCTCAGCACGTGAGATGCTGCTATCGCAAGTATTGGTGCCCAGTCACTTTCGGCGCTTATTGCCATGTCTCGAAATCAAGTATCACCAATGCGTTTTGCATCTATTCCGACCGACACCAGCGATACCTCAGCCATCGGAAGAGGCATACAGAAGGTGCTATGAGTCTTCTAGGGAGGTCTTGCGGATTCACGCAGAGCAGCTTCGGTTTGGGGAAATTATTGAAAGCTGGTTAGCTGCGCATTTGGTATTTGTAAGCGGCATCACAATGATTTACAGCATATTCAAGTTGCCAGATGCTGCCAAACAGCTCATCGGGGGCACCGAATCGGCAGACTTCGACCAAGCTGTGACTGATTGCTCGGAAGTGTTACAGCGTCTGGGAAAGACATGGCCAGTCGCCAGAGACGCCACTGACAAGTTCACAAAACTTGCTACTCGATCAAAAGAAATGGTGGCTACTGCTGCACGAGGAGTTCCGGTACAAACAGGGGAGCCGGAAATGCCCGGCCTATCTCAGGAAACACAAATGAACGATCCGTTGATCAATGCAGTATTTGGACGTGATGGTGATATTGAGGGTATGCCTGCTCCGTCCGAGTTTATTTGGGATGATTTGGGCGTCATGTCAACGTGGTTCGATTTGGATTGGCGATTTGAGCAATAGTGCTTTCAATTGCACAAAATACACTAGATTGCGACAGAAATCATAGGTGTAGACTACAAGAAGAGTGTCTTAACATTTTTTTTACTCATATTAATTTCATTCAACATCGGACAAATGCTATTTAAGCACCCGAGTGCTTGGTCCAGTATGATTGAGGGTTACACCAGCCCTGCAGACCGACGATACCCCAATCCATGCCCATACCAGACTCCTTGTGTCCTCCGAAAGGCACGTTGGGAGCCAACTCAAAGTGTGTGTTGACCCAGATGCTGCCAGACTCGAGCTCCTGTGCCATGCGCTGAGCGCGGGGGACGTCCTTGCTCCACACGGAACCTCCGAGACCAAGCTTTGAAGCGTTCGCCCGGCGGACGACATCGTCCTCATCGGACCACTTGAGCACGGGGACAATGGGGCCAAAGGGCTCGTCGGTGACAATGGTCTCGTCCTCGGCGGGGTTGTCGATGATGGTCGGGGGCATGTAGAAGCCCTTGCCCGACTTTGCGCCGGGCTCGCCGCCCAGGGCGACCTTCCAGCCGCGCTTGCCGATCTGCGAGTAAAAGGCCTGCAGCTTGTCGTGCTGCATCTTGTTCTGGACGGGGCCGAAGAAGGCCTCGGGGTCCTCGTGGTCGCCGAGCTTGAACTGCTGGACCATGGCGACGAGGGCGGCGAGGAACTTGTCGTAAATGTTCTCGTGCACGTAGATGCGCTTGATGTTCATGCAGATCTGGCCGCAGTGGACGAAGCTGAGGAAGCCGATCTTGGCGACGACGGCGTCGACGTCGACGTCGTCGCACACGATGGCGGCGTCGTTGCCGCCCAGCTCCAGGGTCACGCGCTTGAGGGTGCCGGCGCACGCCGCCATGACGCGCTTGCCCGTCTCGACCGAGCCCGTGAAGCTCACCTTGGCCACGTCCGGGTGGCCCGTGAGCTGCGGGCCCAGGCTCTCGTCGCCGCTGAGGGCCTGGAACACGCCCGGGGGAAATACCCTGGCGCCGATTTCGGCAATCTTGAGGGATGTGTAAGGGGTGAAAGGCGAAGGCTTCCAGATGAATGTGTTTCCGGCCAGGAGGGCAGGCGCCATCTTGCCTACTCCCAGGGCGAGGGGAAAGTTCCAGGGCACGATACCGACACCGACACCAAGCGGTACGTGGCGGACAATAGCTGTGCGCTAGAGACAACATGTTAGCAGTCATCATATGGATAGTAAGACTCTCAGTGATTCTTGAGGTCCGGGATTGATAACCACGTACGTCTTCGTCATCAATAACCTTCTCGTCCTTGAGACGCAGCTGCGCCGTTCCGGCGACGAGGCCCTGGGTGAGCATCATCTCAAAGCCGGCGGCCTGGGGCGGCTTGCCGACCTCGCGGCCGAGGCAGGCCGTGAGCTCCTCCTTGTTGACCTCGAGGGCGGCGCCAAACTTGTCCAGGTACGCCGCCCGCTCGTCCTGGGAGAGCTTCTTCCACGCCGGGAAGGCGGCCTTGGCCGCCGCCACGGCGCGGTTCACGTCCTCCTGCGTGGACACGGGCACCTCGGGCAGGGCCTCCTCGTTGCTGGGGCAGAACGAGTGCCTTGTGGTGGATGTGCTCGTCAACTCATTGTTGATGATGTTGTAAAAGGTCTATATGACAAAGTGAGCAATGAGATACACGAAGTGTTATCTGAGACGAAGAGGGGGCGGACTTACGGTGAAGGGGATCTTGTAGTCTGTCATGGTCGCTAGTGTGATATGGAATAATCAAAGGGTATTGATGAATGGAAAACAAGAGACGAAGAGAAAACGAAGAAGCGTCTCTCCTGAGGATTATATCTATATCTGGGATGCCGAGTAGTGAGACGATACAACCGCGGAAAGTGACAACAACCACGGTAGGGACGGCAGGAAAGAGCAATATAGCCAGGGCTCAGGGCTTATGCGGCGATGGAGTCTTTTTTCTTACTCTATCCACCTGACGGGGTCTATGCCCTTGTCTTTTGGTAGGGTAGGGCGAGTCATTCTCTGTAGTATCTGGATCATATTCAGACAAGGCACAGCTATCATCTAGTAACAGTATTACGGACGGCATCAGAAAGCGGGACATAGAACCAGGGGGGGTTGCGGTAAAGGGTCCTGGCATAATCGACTATGTGCTGCGTTGACGATCTTTTGGCCGAGTCCACGGGCCAATAGTGTTCAAAGGCACTCCTGCAAGAAGGTGGCGTAGCTCATGTAAGCCTAGCTGGATAGCTGGATAGGACTGAAACGATCCAATGATGCCATGGCTTGGTGACCCATCGATCCGCTAGAAAGTGAGAGGGAACCGCATGTAGTGTATACACGTGTAATCAAGGGGCAGCAGAGAGGTAACACACTTGAAATTAGTACGTAGCGGCATTCTTGGCATCGGAATCCGTATTAGCGCAGTGTAGGCAAGATAGATACGTCTTGTAGGTAAGTACGTAAGTGGAAGATAGGATAATACTTTGCCAGGTAAGGCAAGTCCGGTTACACTCGTAGACGAAAAGGTCTCCCCAGCTTTGCACTATTTCTCCCCACTGGGGAAAACAGACCAGTCACCAAGCAGGCCATGTACAAAGTCCACATCTAGGGCAGACATGTAAATCGTGCTGATCTTGCAACGATAATCCAAGGGCATTCACAAGTCGATTATGGTCAACCTCGCCAACTATGACCAACAGAGCGGTCAAGGAGGGACACAGGTCATCATGTGATTCAACCTGATTACCATCTAATTTGCGCTACCCCGCAACACCCGCATGGCAATCTTGTTAAGCCTGAAGCTATAGTGAAGCGGCTCCCCACGCCCCAGCCAGACTAGACCCTCACGAGAATAAATCATACGTTTAGTAAAATCTCACACCCCATCCAAAACTTCTTCTTCTAGTACCGAATTTCATCAAGATCTGCTCGTGTACGGATCCCGTAGGTAGGTACCGTTTTGTCCGTGGGGTAAAAACCAGTGCAGATCCTCCCCCAGACGCTTGCGGCACTGCGTGCTACCTAGTCCTTGGCCAAGTTTATTTCTTGGTCCTTCTTTACTAAATCGCCTTACCTTACCTGCTTCGTGATTCCAAATGTACTATGAATGCATGGTGAGTGCGGAATCGTTGCCACCCGTGCCTCGTGGATTCGCGGCATTGAAACACGGAACCAGGAACCAGGGGATCAGGCAACAATTCCGCTCTCCGTACCAACATCAGATCACAGGGCATGGACTAGACTGTTTTCCATCTTTCCAGTAAGAGTGCTTGAAACAATAATCAATTAGCTTGCATTTGCTGTCTATACTCCCATGCCTCCTTTGCACTTCTGCGCCCTTTCGCTCTATTCAACAGGAGCTTCCGTAATCAGTCAAGGGCTCCTCCATAGTTTGCCGCAAGTCTTCGTTCTAACAAGACTATCGTCCCTCGCAAGCATGAACGCCGGACCATGCAGGACGGTGGAATGCCAAAACTCCGGACCATCAACCAATGTTCGTCTCGTAAAGGACATGATGGGTAACGAGTTTAAGCTTATGTTTTTTAATGGAAGCCGAAAATAGGTTCCGTTGTTGGTGTACTCGAAACGCCATGGTGATGTTGACATCTCTGATGCGACCAGAATACCCATCCAGAGCAGGCCGTAACGTTTTCTAGCCATCGACGTTGACTTAGATCTCGTAGACCAGAGTTGGACGTGTTGGCTCAGTGCGCTGTCGCCGATTGTACACAAAAATGTTTGACTTGGAAAGTTTGTTGTCGTGATGGGTACTCACACATACACGTGATGTTCGCAAGGCACTGTGTGGTCCACGAACTAGAGCTCTGACTCTGCACCGTTAGTTTCTATGGCCATAGGACTTCCACTGGGACCGTTGCGTCTTCGAGCCCGGAGGCGACGGATAGGTCTACCATTCAAGTTCATGGTAGCATCGTCCTCGTCCTCGCTATCAGGGTTCTCCTCAACATATCTGCGAGCCTCGTCTAGTTCGGAAACGTCCTCGGGCTTGTCACGGAGCCACTGCATGCGAGGGCCTGATCGTGCTACCTCGGACACCCGGAAACCGTAGATGCGTGGTTGATAGATCTTGGTACCTCCCAGGCCAGGTGCAATGTTACTGACGTACATGCCATTCAGCAGCTCCTTGTCATCATCTGAGATGCGACCACCATGGAGAACCTCTGCTCCTCTCTTCGTCAAGTCATACTCGGGGAAGGTGAGAAGGAAGAGTGCGCCAAAGGTCCTGCCAAAGAAGGCGCCATCAACGGTTTGGAAGCGACTATTAGGAGGTACGTAGACATCCAAGCAGGCGGGGCAGAACAGCTTGACTGTGTCCTCTCCGGGGATATCGGAGAGGCCGACGGGCAATGTTCTGGCCGATTCGCAATTGCTGCGAGGACACTGGCCAAAGTGGCCCAACTCGTACTTTTCCGACATCTGTTGAATGCCGGCCCGGGAGCATATGAACCGTTGGTGTATGAGACCGTAAAGCATCTCGGCTGAAGACTCGATGACGGAGAGATCGCTAGCTATCCGGCTGTGGTTTCGTCGCTCGCCCGAGCGCATTCGATCTACGCCCTCGATGGACTCGTCCTCTTCTTCCTCCTCCTCTTCCTCTTCATCGTCGTCGTCCTCGGGCTCGACGTCGAGAATCATCTGAAATGGAGGAAACATCGCGTTAGTAGCGGTCGCGGACAGGATTTCACCAACTTTAGAGGGCGCGAACTCACCTCCAGAGCCTCCTTGTACATCGCAACCTGCGACTGCAGGCCAGTCAGGTTAAAGTCATCCTCAATGAACTCTTCCGACACCTCGGCAAAGTACTCGTGGCCCAACAGTGAGCAGAAGGATGAGATCCACGACTCGGGGGTACCCGAGGAGGTAGACATGGTTTCTGGCGGATACCAAGTTTATGCAACTTGGTGAACGGGCGTCGGATTGAGTATCGACGTTGGAACCGTGCAATGGTTGGAGGGGCAGTCGAATACTGGTGAATTATGGTACCCCGCCGCAGGTAGCACTACCTAAGTGTAGTAGTAGAGACTGCGACAGGAGGGGCGACGAAGGCTGAATTAGGTTTTGCTGCAGCCGACCTTGGCTGAACCACGAAGCAACGGTCCGCTAAATATTCGGGTCAGTGGGTGAGGCGCAGGAACACTGTAGTTGATAAATGTTGTTGATGGCGCAACGTGATCTGGCGGCAGGATCACCAACGAAGGAATCTGCCCTACCTACGGTGCCTGTTATTAGGTTGAGCGAAGTTGCAAGCAAGCACGAATGGCGGGACAGCCTCGCATGCACGCACGCAAGCAAAGCAAGCAGGCAAGCAAATTGGATTTTGGTGCCCGCAGGTGTTTCCAGGTTTGTCAGTGGCCGCCAGCGACTCTTAGGCGCCCGACCTAGCCTGACCAGCTAGGCCTAGGCGGTCGGCGGGATTGCGATTGGAATGAAAGTGCGTCCGTGCGTCCGACTCCCTCTTCTGCTTATCTCTGGGCTGCTTATCGGGTCAAACTCCTTTTAGCTGCATAGTATCGTTCTTCTTATATGAATATCTCACAGTGTCACCATATTACACAATGGGAAGAGAGCGAGCTTCATCCAGCACAACGTGTAACACCTGAGCAGTGATCTCGAAATCAGCAGGCGAACTTCACAGTAGAAACTGTTCCTTCTTTCTTTTGTCCTACACTTTGTGCTTTCTTCGAAATCCATGTTGTAGCCAATCCGGATCAACATTTCCTGACGAGAAGAAACACTCGCCTCACAGCATGCATAGATGCTCACTTCGAAGAACTATCTGGCAAGCTACGTCGTCACTCAACTTAACACGCCGGGTCTGCGATGGTGGGAGCTATCAATCCAAGCGTGCTATAAGCAGTGTGCCGCAGACCGAGAATGAGAATTTGGATGCCTTCCGCAACGCTGCGTTCGTCCCAGAGCTGCCACTGTTGATTCGAGGATCTCATAAACTCGCACCAACAACAAAATGGTTCACTTATCAGCAAGGATCATCAGCTTCACTCAGTACACATTTGACTCGCTTCAGTGATGTTCTTTTCCCTTATGAGCTTATTCAACATCCACATCCTGATCAGCAAGAACCCATAAAAAGTTTTGTAGACTGGCTTCGTCTCCGCCAACCTGGCCTTGCATTACATCTCAGTGATGTAGTTGACCAGCTTGGCGACTCCGACTTCAATTCATCTACGCCGCAAATCACTTTTCATCAGTTTTATGCGCCTTTGGGTCTATTAGAGCAAGCCACTGTTTACAACGCCCTTGTCGATAAGGAGCACCGTGTCAAGCGTCTATACATAGCTCAGTCTCAACTCAACGAGCTTCCTCCAGCTCTGAACGACGATCTGCCTGCCCCGGCTATTGTCAGACAAGCTGGAAAGGGCGACATTTATGACTCTAGTATATGGCTAGGCTTGGAACCTACCTATACCCCCCTACATAGGGATCCCAATCCAAACTTGTTTGTTCAACTATTGAGCGCCAAGACCATTCGACTCTTGAAACCTTCTCTCGGCCAGCAACTCTATGCACGCATTCAGCATCAATTGGGCTCTCGGAGCAATTCTCGATTCAGGGGCTCGGAGATGATGCAAGGCCCCGAGCGTGCCGCATTATATGATGCAATATGGAGTATTGAACACTCCGAGAATATTTTGGAAGCTGCACTTGAGCCTGGAGACGCCCTGTTCATTCCGAAAGGCTGGTGGCATAGCGTCCAAAGCAGATTTTCTGATGGAAGACTCAATGCTTCCGTCAACTGGTGGTTCAGATGACCGCTGCCACTGACAGTGATCAATCTACGTCAACCACTTCAAGAATGCAAATAAGGCGCAACTCGTGGTACATTCGCCACCTTTCTTCGTCTCCCCGAATCCAATCAATCAAGCCGCATCTATGATACCGCCCTCAGGTGTATACATTTATATATGCACCTGGTATCATGAAAGCCTCGGGCTTGATGATGATATCGAGCGAGGGTTATGTCCTACTTCTCTAGTAGACCCAAGCAACTTCAGTCAACGTGAACAGCTTGCTTCTATCTTCGTCTTCTTCAAGAGGCGAAGGGAAGCTGATAGTGCTTCCGAGCTTATCATGGGGAGGAAAAGGGTTTCGGTCCAGTGTGAGAATATGAAATGCATGCGAAATTAAAGACCCAAAAACTTCTTTGAAATCAATCCGACGAGGCGAGGGATCCAGGAATCTTGCTGACGTGTCTGCAAGCGACTATACACAGCTCCTAGTCATATTCTGCGGAGCACATTATCAAAAAGCCAATGATTGTGATCGATCATGGCCACATCCGACAGTTAGTCACCAACCAACAAAGTGTCCCAAAAACCGATAGCATGCAGCGACTCCAAACAGAGCGCGTTGTGGCCATGATTACTGCTTGTACAACCGATGCACCCAATGGGCCCAGCTGCATATGCGGCTTGCACCAGCCATGGAAGATGATTGGTAATTCGGTGCACCAAATTCGAATCTAGTAACATCTCGGGCAACACATAGCCAATGTCGTCATTTAAGGCATTTTGCACAAAGTTGAAAGGGGCGGAAGTTCGCCTTGGGCACTGGCACTTGCTTGGCCTATTCCTGCACTTCTCGGCTGAACCAAAACGGAAATCGGTCTCCATGTATAGTGCACGCATGCCTCCGTAAAGGAAACAAGTCTTTTTGAGCCCCCTGCCACCTGCCACTCTTTTGACGGGCGTGCCAAGCATGGCGTGGTTCTCGGTTGACAGAAAAAGAGTATTGGGGCAGGAACTAATGATCTACAACCTACTACAACTACCAGTCATCCCAGTTTGGCCCCTCGCTACAATCTCTCTCGGAATCGGGCAAAGACAATAGCAATCCTGTAATAGCTGCAAACTCCACCAGCAGGAGGCTTCGAACCATGCATCAGCCGAAACGCTCCCCGCGGCACGGTGGTTCGCATTCAGGCAGTAGCTACATAAGGCAGTCCTATCCACAAGGACATTCGGAAAAGATCCGTTGGTCTTAACACATGAATTCATTCACAGCACGCCACTAAGATTGTGGCATTTGTGAGAGGACATTCACAATGCAATCCTTCTGTTGATTTTGAAATCCTTTCGCTCCGACGCAATCATGGCAGAGGCATTAGCCGTTGTAGGCGTGGTGTCAAATATCGTAGCGCTTGTTGACTTCTCAATGAGGCTGTATGGGCGGCTCAAAGAAATCATTGCGGATGTAGACGATGTTACCAAAAGTTTTCGTCCTATCAAAACGGAACTGCCAGTCCTTATGAAAACGTTGGAGGACATCGGGAAGGCTTTCAGGGAGGGCAAACTGAGCGAGGAGACGGCCAAAGTCATTGCCCCTGCCGTGGAAGGTTGCAAGACATCAATCCAAGAAGTGGAAAAGTTGTTGGCTGAAGTCTTACTTGATCCCAAGGATCGTCGGCCCAAAAAGCTGTGGAAAACATTCAAGAGCATTGTCAAAGAGGGCGAAGTAAACGGTATCATTGTGGCTATTCGTGGCTATGTTGGAACTTTGACGTTCTGTCTTGCTGCCTTGGCTTCCTCCTCGCAGCCTCCTACAGGTTAGAATTCGTCATCTTGCATGAGGAATACTGACTAAACATTATCAGAAGATAAGTTGATTTGCATCCGGCGATGGCTGCTTGCCCCAGACCCGACCGTCAATTACAAAAAAGCACTGCTTGAGCGACAGGCCAATACTGGTCAGTGGCTCCTGGACAGCAGCCTATACCAAGACTGGAAGCATGTCGGAGCTGTACTCTGGCTGCATGGCATACCAGGCTGCGGAAAAACCATTCTCAGTACAACTATAATCGAGAATATTCAAGAGTATTCTGCAAAAGGTCCAGGGAAAGCTCTCGCTTACTTCTATTTCGATTTCAAAGACCAACAAAAACAAGGGCCTGACTCAATGGTTCGCTCGTTGATAATTCAATTATCTCAACAATTCGAAACCATTCCCGTGGACTTAGAACGTCTTTATGAATCCTGCGATAACGGAAAAAATCAGCCGCAATGGAACGCGCTTCTCGCAACTCTGCAACCAGTAATTCGAGCACTCCCACACACTTTCATTATTATCGATGCCCTTGACGAATGCACGCAGCGCGAAGATCTCATGGAAGTAATTAAGGAGATCCTGAGGTGGCAGATAGAGGGCCTACATATGCTCGTGACAAGTCGACGAGAGGGTGATATCGAGAATGGGCTGGCCGAAATTCTTGAGAAACGATCAATCGTGTCTATTCAGACAGAGGCAGTGACTCATGACATACAGCTCTACATTCATGAGAGGCTATCCCACGATGATCGTCTACGAAAGTGGCAAACAGATGCTACAATGCTTCAACAAATAGAAGCATCTCTTCTTAGAAATGCTCGTGGCATGTGAGTCGAAGTTGGAGCCCTATCGTGAGACTTTTTAATATACTTATATGTGCCTAGGTTTCGCTGGGCCGTCTGTCAGTTAGACTTCCTCGGAGAATGCCGTAATCGGCGGCAGCTCCTTCAGGCACTTGACTCCCTTCCGCCAACCCTGGATGCCACATACGATCGGATATTCAGTAAAATCCGTGAGAGCGATCAGCCGTACGCTTTACGTATACTGCGGTGGCTCACATTTGCTACAAGACCTCTTAACCTGCTGGAGGTTGCTGAAATTGCAGCGATGGATCCCGATCGAGCTTCCATATTTGACCGCGAGGAGATCCTTGAGAACCCAAAAGATGTTCTGAGCATATGCTCAAGCTTGATAGTGGTGACTGAAGAACCACAAGACCAATACAACAGTCCTTCACAACAGAATTCTCAGCATACGGAGATCGTACAATTGGCCCACTACTCTGTTAAAGAATACCTTGTTTCGCAGAGAATTCACAATGGCCCCGCGGCGCCCTATGGGCTGCAAATCATGCTTTGTAACACGCAGATAGCAAAATGCTGCCTGCAGTATTTGCTGCAATTCGAGGCTTTCGACAAGCTACACGAGAGATCACTCCAGGAGTTTACCCTGAAAAGCTACTCCGCCAAGAATTGGACAATCCACGTACAAGAGGGTTCTCAGCACGACAAGGATATCCAAAATTTGTGCTTCGAGTTGCTGAGTACGTGCAAAAAGGCCTCCGCATTATGGTATAGACTTCACAACTCGAGACAGATGTTTGTGGACTCCGTACTTGACATCCCAAAATTTAACGCGCCCCGATTATACTTCGCAAGCCTACTGGGGTTGACCGACGTTGTTGAACGTATGCTTGATATTGGCGAAGATCCCAATGGAGATGGTCATGCGGACGGGATCACTCCACTACAAGCAGCTGCTCGCAACGGACACATTTCTACTGTCCAAGTCTTGATTGAGAGGGGTGCAGATGTGCATCTGGTCGGCAAGAATCATATGAACGCATTATCCGCGACCTTGTCTCGAGGCCACATCGACATGGCTAGATTTTTGATCGACCATGGTGCTGAAATTAATGCGCGTTGCCCAGACTACGGCTGTGCAATTCATGCAATCCATGCTGCTATAAGAGGAGGCATTGATGCAGTTCAGCTTTTGCTTGAGAGACACTGTGATCTCTATGCTATTAGCAGTTCATTTTGCCAATCTATGAGCAGTAATCATCGTGGCAGAACCATGATCTACGCTGGCAACGCTCTGCAAGCATGCACATGGTATGATGACCCAGAGATTGCCAAGCTTCTTGTTTCGCATGGTACACAAATCAACGGGTTGCAAGGACATTACAAAACCATACTACATGCTGCTTCGGAGTGTGGCAAGCTGGCTATGGTCAAATTTCTTCTCGCTCATGGTGCAGACGTTCATGAGCAAAACAAAAAGTGCAACACCGCCATCCATCAGGCTCTAAATCGCAGCCATATTGATATAGCCATGCACCTCATCGAGTATGTTGCACTTCCAACTGACAACTCACCTTACTGCAATTTCGATCGTGCATTATACAACGCTATTCTTCATCGCAATATTGATACCACCACGTTCATGCTGAAGCATGGTGCGGATGCCAATGCTATCTGTCTCGATTATTCCAGTCCACTGGAGAGTGCCTTCCGTTCGTGCGATTCAGTCACCGTGAGGCTTCTCCTTGCACATGGTGCTGATCCCAATACAATGAGCATCTACACGGAAGACAGTCCCTTTCTTCAAGCTATACAACAAGGAGATCTTGACCTTGCAAAGTGTTTCATCGACTATGGCGCAGACGCCAATGGACGAGATCGGCTCAAAGGGGCACCACTCGTGCTAGCTTCCCAAGTTCATATTGGCATTGTGCAATTACTCTTAAAGCACGGCGCGAATACGTGGTGCCACGAAGAACTTGGCTCAGCTCTGGCAATGGCTTGTGGTGGAGGTAAACTTGAGACTGTTAAATTGCTTATAGCAAACGGTGCACCGATCAATCAGCGCGACTTCGAAACAATCCACCCTCTACAGTCAGCTTCGAAATGTGGCCATCTGGATGTTGCCGGATACTTGTTGGAAAGGGGCGCCGATGTCACCGCCAAGATTGCTGGACTGCATGAAGCTGTCTCAGTGGGAAACATGGAGATGACATCGCTTATTCTCCAACACCTTGCCAGTCATGGTGGCGGGGACGCCTACTTCGGTGAGGCACTTAGCCGTGCAGTAAGGGCCGAGCCTTTGATTCCAACCGCAATTGAGTCGAAGAAAGATCGTTACACCGCATCAGGGTCTGTCACCAAAGATTGCTGTGCCGCATGGACTTGGACTAAGCCCACCGATATGGTGCGATTCCTGATCGAGCAGGGAGCGAACGTAAATGCGCGAGATGACAGAAATAGCACCGCACTATTACAAGCTGTTTTGCGAGCCGCTCTGCGGGACGATTACGGCGTTGTGGAGTTGCTGATCGAGCAAGGTGCGGATGTAAATGCACGAGATGATGAAATTGGCACTGTGCTTGAGGCAGCTCTAATACCAGCTGACCTTGACCTTGCGAGAAAGCTAATAGAAAAAGGTGCCAATGTGAACACGCCATCGTTAACATCCAGCCATTGGAGTCGAAAGTGGTGGCTTAAGCAGAGTTCGGATGTGCAGAAGCGAGAAATTGTATGTGGTGGCACTTTACTCGAACTAGCTTCACTAGAAGGCAACCTCGACATTGTGAAATTATTGATCGAGAAAGGTGCTCAAGTGCAGGACAACTATGGCAGGTTCGGGAGTGCACTCATAGCAGCTTCATGCTCGTCCCATGATAATCCTGAAGTTACCGACATTCTCCTTCAAAACGGCGCAAATGTCAACACACACCACAATCTTTATGGGACTGCACTGTCTGCGGCTTCCAGGCGCGGACACGTACAGATCGTCACGCTCTTGCTTGAAAGGGGCGCCAGTATCGACAACAAAGTTGAAGCTCACGATGGTGCACTTCGAGCGGCTTTACAGGGCAGCTTTGAGAGAGCACGACATGCGAGCAATGAGGATTCCCGCTCAATTGAAAGCTCGGTCGAAAGGAAGAGTACAAGCATCATCGAGCTTCTAGTGCAAAGTGGAGCGGAATTTGACACAGACTGCGATGTGGTGGGTTTGTTGTTGGAGGCTGCGATGAGTAATAACCTCGATGTCATGGAAATGCTCATTGAGGGGCTGGATAATTCTCGAGGGTTTAACAGCGAGATTTTCAACGTTATATTATGGATTGCATCCTGCCGAGGTCAAGAGGATGTGATTCATGCACTGTTTTCCATGGAACGGTGCCTTGATTCGCGATGCCGTCAAGTTGGCCAGGTTCAGGGACACAGCTTGGCTTTGAAGAGCGCCCTAGATCAGGGCTATCTCGATATTGCAGCGTTTCTCATTCGAGAAGGGGGCAACGTGGAATTGTCGCACTCGCAATGGAAAATTCACCTAACCGCCGCTTCATCTGACGGCCACCTTAAAATTGTCGAATTCATAGTCGAAAAACTGATACATATCGAAGCACCGGATGATCCATATGGCGACGCTTTAGCAGCGGCATCAGCCAGCGGCCAGTATACAATCGTCAATTTCTTGATAGAAAATGGCGCAGATGTTGATGCCCCAAGCAAACAATATGGCACAGCTTTGTTAGCGGCGTCAAGCGGAGGTCGTCACGATATAGTGAGGCTTCTGATTTCGAAAGGCGCGAACATAAATGCAACATCCGAGGAGTTTGGAAGTGCGTTCTATGTAGCTGTTTGTCGGAAGGACCATAACTTGATGAATTTACTCATACGTCGCGGTGTCGATATTAACATCCAGGGTGGCGAGTACGGTAATGCATTGCAGGCAGCACTCGCCCATCGCCATTACCGCGTTGCCAGACATCTGATTCGAAAGGGTGCAGACCTGAACGCCCAAGGTGGTAGATATGGCAACGCATTGCAAGCAACACTTTCTGTCAGCCGTCATCGAAGCAATGATGCTAAAGAACGACACGATATGGCGATTTACTTGATTGAGAACGGAGCGAACATCAATATTCGAGGCGGCCAGTATGGCAGTGCGCTACTGGCAGCTCTCTCTAACAGCCATCATCATATTGCCGAAGTGCTCTTTCGAAAAGGGGCCGACATCAATACCCGAGCCGGCGTCATTGATATGGCACGACTTGCAAAGATCCTTGATGGCGGTGGTGGTTTTTCATATTTTGAAAAATTTCCCATCCAAAAGATTGCCCATCTTGCCAACAGCAACAATGCGGCGATTGCGGCTTTGATGGGAGGCTTTCCAGATACAGCAAGGAGGTTGGTGCTAGAACAGGAGACATCTTTCGTTGTGTCAACTACGCAATACCGCGATATCCTGTCCCTTGCAGTCGTTCACGGCAATGTTGCTCTTGTCACGACGCTTCTTGACCGAGCTGAAAACGGCGTACTGTCAAGAAGTGTTATCACCGATCTTCTCCTCAAGGCGATAGCTTGGAGAAGGGATGCGTTGGCACAAGCTTTCATTGATCGAGGTGCGGATATTGATGCGCGAGATAAAGATGATCACAGCGCTTTGCAGCTTGCTGTGCTATCACTGAACGTTTTCATGGTAAAAGTCCTGATCGAGAAAAACGCAAATATTAACGCATGTAGCCCGCAGCACGGCACGGTATTACAAACTGCGATTCTTATACCCAGCATGGGATACGGTTTTAAATCGCAACACGCGGCCTTGATTTTCAGCATGCGGTTAACTCATTACTTGCTTATGCGAGGCGCGGACTTGACTATCCAGGGTGGTCCATACGGCAATGCTCTTCAAGCAGCAATTCAAACACGTTTTACACGAGACGAATACGGATATGAAGATGGAGAAAGAGTCATATATGATATCGTCCATACGCTCATTGAAAAGGGTGCGGACATAAACGCGGACGGTGGGGAATATGGCAACGCGTTACAAGCGGCGCTCCATTTGGAAAAACTCACGATCGCAGAGCTCTTGATTCGCAAAGGCGCAAACGTTCACATGCGTAGTGAGATACATGGCAACATGATTCAGGCAGCTCTGTCCGGGGGGTTTCGCGACTTGGCAGAGGTGCTCATTTGGCGAGGGGTGAATTTCGAGACCAACAAGGAATTGGAGGTGGCGCTTCGCACGGCTCTTTCAAAAGGGTATGATGGTATTGTGGATCTTCTGCTGGAAAAGCACAATTATCCTAATCTGACTGACGAGAAGTGGGATGAAGCTTTACAGAAAGCAGTCCTGAAAGGCGACATTGTTTCCGTAAGAGCGTGGGCACGCTTCACTATGAGATGTAGCGAACTCAGTGGACGGCAGAGGATTCTGAATGACGCCGTGGCAGTAGCACTGGCCCGTGGTCACCATGATATTTTCGAATACCTCGTTGAAGAGGGTGCAAAAATAGATTTGAAGGCTTTTCGGCGGTGCGCAGAGGTATAGAATTTTAGGGTTTTTTTCCCAATTCTTGGAATGGCACGTGTCTCGGGATCTATATTCGTTATTGTCAATAAACTGTGTTTGTCCAATCCCGTCGATGTTGACCTAGGTGACCGCCCGGACTAGATCGTGCACTTCCCTCCGCCCGCACACGTGCAGGGGATTCCACGAAAAATTTATTCTCCGTGAGCTGTACTCACTCGCCTCCATGACGCCGGGTACGTAGTGGTTGGGAGCTTTGCTTGGCGACGGGTATTTAGTATGCGGGGATGGGGAGGCAAGGGTCGCGAGAATAAGACCTGCGCCAATTCCACCAATAGAGACACATAGATTTTATGTATGATGCCCCCAGAACCTGCAAAGATGCAATGTAGCGGGGAAAGACAAGGCGAAAAGAAGCGGTGTTGTCTTCGTACATATAAGATGGCCGAAACCTTAAAGCATTCATGGTGTTCATTGCTTGTGGTGCGATTCTTGTCTGAAGTGGACTAATCCTAGAGATATCATGGGTTCCCCGAAGTTCAATGCCATGCTTTCCAGCTTGGCCATTCTCAGTGGTTTTCTTCTAGCAAGTGCTGGCTGTGTGCGACAAGAAAAGCCCCAGTTCAATTGGGACGACATAATATATTTGTAAGTTATTCAATGGAAATAGTATAAAGATTTACCGAGTATACACTCATTGATACTCACTTTTAGGATTGCCTTCGGAGACTCTTACACATTCGTCCAGGGTACATATGGCTTTCCCAACTTCAGCTTTATTGGAGATTATCTGCCTGGCAACCTAGCCTTCACTCCCGAAGAGCTGCTCAGCGACAAGATTGTACAAAACTTTACGGGCACAGCCGAGGGTGGACCCAATTGGGTCGAGTATGTGACGGGATGCGCAGTCGAGCCCGGCGAGCACTTTCCATCAGATTGTGAGATTCAACTGTGGGACTTTGCCTATGCCGGGGCCGATATTTCCGAGGAATTTCTGCCGATACATCACAATGAGACGACACCGTTTGTCAACCAGACGGCTCAATTCTTGACCTGGGGAGAGCCAGTCCTAGGACCTCGCATCGAGGATAAAAGGAAGCAAGTATTGGTGGCTGTATGGATCGGCATAAACGATATCAACGACTCGCAGACCAAGAAACCAGCAAATGTGACTTTTGAGGATTTCTGGCAAGCCGAAATCAATGCCGTATTCGAGCAGTCGGTACAGCCATTATTCGACGCTGGCTACCGCAATTTTCTCTTTGTCAACCTGCCGCCTCTCGACCGCACGGCAGCAAACCAGGTCCGAGAGACTCCGGTCCCGACCAAGGCGCAGATTGACCTGTGGGACGGCATTTTGGCGAATAGGACGCTGGAGTTTTCCGAAGCTCAACCTGCGGCCAAGGCCATGGTCTACGATGCCAATACCTTCTTGAATGGTGTCCTGGATGACCCTGCACCCTATGGTATCACAAACTTGACCTACTGTGCTGCGTATATGCAACTCGAGGTCCTGACTGATCCCGGCAAGTTTGGATGCTTACCTTTGGAAGAGTACTTTTGGTACAATTCTGGTCATATGTATGTAAAGTCTAATATGCAACACATTTTTCTCGCAAAAGCTAACCAGTAATAGGGCATCTCACACACATGAGATCATGACACAAGATTTGTTGGCATTTCTGGAGTCGCAGTCAGATGATAAATCTTGATACGCCCTGATACGGCGGGAATTATATACGCCGTGTATTGACACTCGTCCGTAAGTTACTATTAGCGATGCCAGAGAGATAATGGTAATGAACAATGATTATTTTCAGCTACTCTGGACACAAAATTTGAGGCATGATATAAACCATGCGACTTTGAACTATACAAGATCGTGAAGGGCCATGAGTCCAAATTCGAGAAGCTTTGGAGATTTTAGAGTATTTGGCCAGACCTTCAGATGGTCTTCCAGGTCTTCGATTTGAAATTGGCGGCCATTACGGGCGGCATCATTATGCTTTATTAAACAGTTACACACGCCCTTTGTGTTAGTTCAATATACTCGACCATGCCAATGACACATACCAGAATGAGTCGATCCAGTATTTGGACCATGTATTGCGTGACAAACACCCGATCACGGATTGGGTGTAACCGGCTATTGTAGTGGGACGACCCTTGGAACTAGACCCCGATCTCAGCCGGGCGACAGGGGATAGCTGCTCTAATAGCTTCGCCCCACCAACCAATTCTTTCCGTCGGTCCCATCGCCCAGGGCGCTGGAGAAAAGGTTATCGAACGAGGACGACGTCTACGACTTTTTCTCTTTTTCCGTCTCTCCACGCCCATTGAGTATGCAGACCTGCAACTCATAGCAACCACCACAACAACAGCAATGTCTTTGCTTCTCCCGGGACTACGCCGAGTAGCCCTGAGGGCACCGGCCCCCGCGGCCTCGATATGTCGCCAGTGCCTCCGGCAGCAAGCTCCAGCGTTACCTTCGATCCAGACGCTGTCGTCGGCCCCATCGCGGATCCTGCGCATCGTACGACAGACGAGATCTCAGCACACGGCTTCCCAGCAGGCGCCATTGAGCGACCTGGCCAAGCAGGCCGTACCCGAAGCCGCTTCCTCCCAGACCGCAAAGAGTAGCTCTTGGCCCGAGACGTCCTCAAAGTCTGTCGCATACTGGCTTTTGGGCAGTGCTGCCAGCGTTTTTGGTATCGTCGTCTTTGGTGGACTTACACGGTTGACCGAGTCTGGGTACGTGATCAATATCCTTCCGCCCTTCACGCCGACATGAACAAACACGATTAAAGATCAATTGGCTAATTGATTTACACTGGAACAGTCTTAGCATTACAGAATGGAAACCCGTCACTGGCTCGCGCCCGCCCATGACCGCTGAAGATTGGGAGTCCGAGTTTACAAAGTACAAGGCCTCGCCCGAATTCAAAATGATCAACTCGCACATGGACCTCGACGACTTTAAGTCAATCTACTTTATGGAATGGACGCACCGGCTCTGGGGACGCGTGATCGGCATGTCCTTTGTTCTGCCCACCATCTACTTTATCGCCCGCCGCCGCGTCACCAAGCGCATGGCCTTTTCGCTCGTCGGCATCTCGGCCCTCATTGGTTTCCAGGGCTTCATCGGCTGGTGGATGGTGGCCTCGGGCCTGAAGGACGACCTCTTTGCTCCCGGCAGCCACCCCCGCGTCAGCCAGTACCGCCTCGCTACCCACCTGGCCACGGCTTTCGTCTGCTACTCCTGGATGCTGCTCTCGGCCCTCTCGATCCTCCGCTCCCGCCGCGCCGTCGCCAAGCCCGCCGAGACCCTCAAGCACCTGACCGCGCTTCAGTCGCCCGTTCTCTCGACCCTCCGCCGCTCCACGACCCTGCTCACCGGTCTCGTCTTTGTCACCGTCCTGTCCGGCGCCCTCGTCGCCGGCCTCGACGCCGGCCTCATCTACAACGAGTTCCCCAAGATGGGCCTCGGCCTCACCCCGCCCAAGTCGGAGCTCTGGGACAAGTTCTACAGCCGCAAGGAGGACGGCTCGGACCTCTGGTGGCGCAACATGCTCGAGAACCCGTCGCTGGTCCAGCTCGACCACCGCATCCTGGCTACCTCGACTTTCTGCGCCGTGCTCGCCCTGTTTGCCTACTCGCGCACCGGCAGGGTGTCGGCCGCCATGCCCAAGGACGTCAAAAAGGGCGTCCTGGGCATGGTTCACCTCGTCAGTTTGCAGGTGGCCCTCGGTATCACGACCCTCATCTACATGGTGCCTATCCCGCTCGGAGCGGCTCACCAGGCGGGCGCATTGGCGCTGCTGACGGGTGCCCTTGTCTTGGGACACCGTCTTCGCGTACCCAAGCCCTTGCTGGCTCAGGTCCAGAAGCGGATTCAGGCCGCTCAGGGGCAGATCAAGCGGTAATCTAACCGCTTGCTTGTATATGACGACACGAACATTTTAATAGACGCCTAAAAAGACATGTACAAATTTGTGTACTTTTACTGTATTTGTTTTATATATCGAGGCTTGTCATATCGCACTCCTCTCTCATCATATCTAGACTCATCATCATGAATAAACATTCTTCAGATGCTTGGGCATCTGTTGTGCAATTAAGACCACAATTCTCCTGCACTTTTATTTCTTATCGATTCGTAGTGTGGCAGTTTTCAATCTCTATTTGTGGGCTGTTTTCATGTTAGCCATGCTTGTTCGTTTCGAGACCAGGTCCAGGTAAATTATCATGACTTACTAATACCCTCAGTGCCGGTGGCGGGTGCGGCCTCAGCACCAGCGGCAGCAATCTCCTCTGGCATCTTCTTGTCGTCGTCCTTCTTGACGGTTTGCTCGGGATTCATGAAGGGGAACAACAGCACCTCTCTGATGCTGTAGTTGTTGGTCAAGAACATGACCAGACGATCGATACCCAGACCCCAACCGGCGGTGGGAGGCAGACCGTACTCGAGGGCGTTGAGGAAGGTCTCATCAATGAGCTGGGCCTCGTCGTCACCCTGGGCCTTCTGGTTGGCCTGCTCCTCGAAACGAGCGCGCTGCTCAAAGGGCTGGTTCAACTCGGTGTAGGCGTTGGCAATCTCCTTCTTGCAGACGAAAGCCTCGAAACGCTCGGTCAGACCGGCCTTGCTGCGGTGATCCTTGGCGAGAGGCGACATGATCTTGGGGTGCTCAATGATGAAGGTGGGGTTGACGGCAGTCTCTTCAATGAACTCGCCGGTCAGACGGTCGAGCATACGAGCGGTGGTCTGGGGAGCAGGGCAGTCGACGTTGACCTTCTGGCAAACCTTCTTGAGGAATTCTCTCGACTCGTCGGTGTGCAGCTCGTCGGCCGGAGGGAACTTCTCGCCAGTGGCCTCCTCGAGAGCGGGAATCATGGACACGCGCTTCCAGGGAGCCTCCCAGTTGACGTTGTACGTCTCACCGTGCTGGGTGGTGAAGGTGGTGGTGTAGCCACCAGTGAGCTCCTTGACAAGTCCAGACACGAGCTCCTCGGTTCTGTGCATCAGGTCGTAGAAATCGGCACCAGCCTCGTAGAACTCGCAGGTGGTGAACTCGGGGTTGTGGGTAAGATCAGCGCCCTCGTTACGGAACAGGCGACCAATCTCGTAGACTCTCTTGAGGCCACCAACAACCAGCATCTTCAGGGGCAGCTCGGGAGCTATCCGCAGGAAAACGTCCATGTCGTAGTCGTTGAGGTGAGTCTCGAAAGGCTTGGCGGTGGCACCACCAGCAATCATGTTGATGATGGGGGTCTCGACCTCGAGGAAACCGGCGTCATCGAGGTACTTGCGGATGTACTTGATAACTCGGGGGCGAGTGCTGAAGGTCTCTCTGGTCTTGGGGTTCATGATGAGATCCAGGTATCTCTTGCGGTGACGGACCTCCTGGTCCTTGAGACCGTAGTACTCGTCGGGCAGCTGGTGCAAGCAGGGTGTCAGAAGGACGACCTCTGTAGCGAAGATGGACAGCTCTCCCTCCTCGCCCTTCTCGATCTTGTTCTTGGGAGCAGTACGGCCGGGGTAACCGATTATACCAATAATGTCTCCTCTTCTCAGGTGCTCGTGCTGCTTGGCGAACTCGGGGGCACCCTCGCCAACCTCTTGGGACTGGCACATGACCTGGACCTTGACGCCCTCATCGCGGACATCGTAGAAGACGAGCTTGTTTCCAGAGGCACGCTTGTTGTACATACGGGCCTGTATCCGGATGACCTTCTCCTTCTGGTGCTCGCCAGACTTGAGGTGGCCAAAGTCGGTGACAAAGTTGCGCAGGTCGTAGTCGCTCTGGAACTTGTGGGGGTAAGGGTACGGGTCCTTGGTCTCAATGAGCTTGGTAATGGCGCGGGATCGAATCTCGAAGTATTGGTTTGGCGTCAACTCCTTTTCGTCCTCCTCGGCGTTCTTCTTGGCCGTGACGGGCTTGGGGGGAGCGGCGGCTGCCTTCTCTGCCTTCTTGGCGTCTCTTTGGCGAGCCTTTTCTCTCTTCTTGAGCTCCGACTTGCTCACGCGCTCGCCAGTGACCTCATCGAGGTGCAGGTTGGCAACCTGCTCAGCGACCTGTTCGGCCGGGGGTGCGCTGCTGTCAGCCATGATGGGTAGTTGAATTGACTGAAGAAATGCGAAAATGAAACCCTTAAGCGCAAACCGTCAATCGTGGATGGAATGTGCTAACTAAGGGTGAATTTCTTGTCTGGTGTTTTGGGGTTTTTGGTGGGGTTTGGAAGTATTTTTTTTCTGCGGCTGGCGGGGTGTTGGAGGGGTCGCCCGCAATCGGGTTTCAATGACACACGACTCAGACCTCAATCAGCCCAGGGATGGAGGTCACCAGTTCGTGACCTTGCAATTAATAACACCGCACTCTTTGGTGAATCTACGCATCTGTAGGCTCTTTGCTTCTAATGCATTAAACTGTACTTTTGTCATACTAATTTTTCTCACCGATTGGCCAAAGAAAGGGTCCTAGGTATGCTCAGAACACAATCCAGGTACCACGCTCCGTTACCGCTGGATATGAGGAACCTAGTCATAAAGCCCAACTCGAAGTGCATGACTCATGCACATGCTGCGCATGGCGAAATGCACAAGACCACGAAGTACGTATGTATTCTGGTGAGTGCATAATGTGTACACTTGACGTGCACCGTATTACATTACAGATTCTACCTAAAATATGATTCGCACAGACTTAAGTCCGATAGAGCCTTTTGACTTCGACGCTTGAGCGCAGTGATTTCTCTCTCTCTCTCCTCTATAGCGCCCTGAAATGTGTGGAAGGACTGGTGTATTTCCCGAATTGAACTACATGATCTGCACTGGTCAGAACAGATCTGAGTACTAAAAGAACTGCAAATAATGTCCCTTCACCAAGATGATTGCCATCATGTGCTTTGTCATTGCTAGACTTCCCGTGGAAATATTGGAAATATAATCTTGCGCCACGGAACGCGAACGCCTTCCATTCATCATCACCGCTTAGAACCAACAAGGAATGGGCAATCTGGATGAGGACTTTTTGTATGGAAACAAAAGTTCATTCTTTAGACTCCGTGATCCTCTTTCTAGCCACTCTCTTGAACTTCTCGTCTAAAGTCGACACAAGATATCCTTAGTGTTGAGCTTAGCAAGTGGCTCAAAGGCGCAAGTGTATTTCTCAACAGGTGGATATCCCAGTGGGTCAATAATATCGTTGAATATACCATGCTTGCCCTTAGAAAGTCATTGAGGTAGCTGGGATACAATTTCTACTCATTCAAATCCTGGTCATGTCTGGCTTTCTACATTGTCACGACGACATCTACACGTATATGGCTAGCGATCTGATCAAGTCAACTTTATCCAATATAGATTCAAGATCTTCACCTGGCCAACAACTCTCTACCATGACGTATTGGCATGTTGGAATCCCGTGCATAGAGACGCACTTTGCGATGAACCGAAAGAACTACTCAGCTTTCGAGATATAGGATTCGGCGTAAAGAAGAGGTCCTGGTAAAGTGCTGCCTAAAGGCTCGAGATCCCTGAGTGGCTTTAGTGATGTCTCACCGGGTCCCAAAGTTGACTGCCTCTTTTCTTATTTAGACGACTTGAGACATTCACATATTTCCGGAAGAATATCCGATAGACGATCTGCTAACCCAACTGGGTCACCATGTTATGTCTATTCCATGACGGCGCACTTACACGATCCTGGAAATGTGTTTCTCGGTAGAAGGATCAACCCAAATCCAGCCATCCGTGCGTAAATAGAAGAAAGAGACAACTAACGGTCGTAAACTCGCAAATTATTCAGGTCAGCTGACATCAGATATTCCGCGCCACAGTTCATGTTTTAGGTATTATCAATCGTACATAGCTTGGCCGTTTATCTTGGCAATTACCAAAGTAAGCCGCCATTGTTTGTTCAGAGCAATCATCGACAATGAACTAGACTGCCAATTGTGATCAAGGGAATAGTTTCTAGAAGCACAACATCCGATTGGCCAATGTTGCAATACGCAAAGGATTCACCATCTTGCTAGAACCTCACATCCGAACTGCGGCGTCGTCAGATGGCCGTATGCCAAGCGAGATAGCTCTGGTCGAGTCTAAATCACTGATGTCAATGTCTACTTGAACCCAAATTTCTCGAATATAAAAAGCGCATGAGTTCAGCATCAAATTCTGTTTTGTCTCATCGATCTTCTCAACAGCAGAACTAAAGTACAAGATCTATACTCCTGAACATCATTTCATCAAGACATCAAGATGCAGCTCACCAATCTCATCACCCTCGCCTTCGCGGCCTCTGCCTTTGCCCGTAACACTCCCCGCCAGACCGAGCAATTCCATTATAAGCGTTGCGGTGGCTTTGTCGTTGACCCTCAGACATGTGACGAAGGATTCCAGTGCCTTCAGGTAAGTCATCAAGTTCTCCTGGCCGTCTTTGCTACTTTCCCTCTCCCACTCTTAAGAAAAAGAAGAGAATTAGGTCACCTTCTCCGGAGTGACTTCTATGCTTGACATGATATCAACAAGAAAGACTATTACAATCATCAAACTGTTCTGACTGACAAACTTCCGCAGCCCGACCCGCGTCGTCCTGATGTCACTGATCTCCCCGGCATCTGCGTGCCAAATGAGCCAGCTACGTGTGTTGGCACAGCACCTGACCAGTGCTTCTCTACCAACTTCAGCGCCAGTTGTTACGACTTGCCTTTGGATGGTTGCGATCCCGAGAATGGAGATGTGGACTGCCCTGGTATCTGCCTTGAAGATCTGCCCGCTTAGACGACTGAATAGTTCGCTTCGGTGCTGGGTGAGCCAATTGCGCCAAGAATAGGATATGGAGATTAAGCATTGTTGCATATCGCAGGTCGATGATTCATAGATTCGCTCTCACAAATGAGGACATGATTTAATCTCCGAAGAGGATTCTTTATCAGGCAATTGATGGTCTAGGTAGTCCTTCCACAGTATTTTATTCATAATTTGATCGCTCCAGCTTGAAACCCATCTTGACACTTGGTCTAAAATCTTTCAGCCTCGTGGAGGGTGAATCAAAACTAAAGTCATTACTTTTACGCGTTCTGTCTGCATATGCATGTGCTTTTATCATAATGTCGCCCGACTCACGCAGTCTGTAAGCGTGAAAGTTGCAGTGAAATTCTCAGAGGAGACCCTTCCATTGCCTATTTTGGGGGGTCCATGGGGTCGAGGGGGCCAGGTTACCGAGCGCTCGGTAGGAGACTTTGCCTGATACAGTGCCGCCCGTTAACCGAAAACCACATATGACTGATCCAGAGAACTCTGCCCTATGTGAGAATTTGAAATGCAGTGAAAATCCTAAAACAGGCATTCGATGGGGTCAAGGGAGCCAGGCTACCAAGTCCTCGGTATGTGGGTCTGCCTTTTGCAATGCTGCCGGCTGGCTGAAGATCACGCATATTTGGTCTTGAAAACCATGCCCTTCTTGAGGGTTACAATTGCAGTGAAGGTCGAGGGTCAGGCTACCGAGTGCTCGGTAGGATGCTCTTTCTGCCTCGTGCAGTGCTATGGTTTGGTGATAAGTGCCTATGAATGGTCCTAAGATCCCACTTCAAACCAAAGTTCCTGTCGATTCGCGCTTCCGCATACTTATAGGTAGTTGATAGACAGGTAAGGTATGATTCTGCACTACGTTCAATCGTACTTCTTACAACCACACCGTGTATGCATCATCGTTAGTCGATCAGAAACGACAATCAGATTACAGACGACTTCTCTAAGTTTTGCGTCTCCATGCGGGAAACAAAGCAACAGTATAACGTCATTGTCACCCTTTGCCGGCCTTTCTTTTTCCTCAAAGATAATCAACACTCGATCGCCTATATGACAGATATTGAGTATAGTCGTGTGATCAAGGTCTGTCCTCTTTTTACACACTCTTCTTCTTTCGCGCACGGACGCTAATAGGGATCACAAAAGCATATCTTGATACCTCTCTTGTTAGCATAGGTTACGATCCAATTCTGTGTTTGTACGTACCTGGGGGATGTTAGCAACGGTGGAGCATAGTGTCGTCGTATACCGAAGCAAGGGTCCGATACTGTCTAGGTCCTTGGTAGGTATTTTATACGTCTTGCTGTAACGTCTGGTCACAAATCAGACAGTAGCAGAACTTCGATGACCTCAAATGGTTATATATGTCGAAACATAGCTCGAGGATGCAGTGCGATGTTCTTTTTTTTTTTTTTTTTTCCCTCTTCTGCTATCTTCGACATGGTAGTTCATATCGACGCATTCGAACAATGGCTACGTCAAGGGAGTTAATGGATCTCGCGTTGTGGATTCGAGCATAGCAGTCTTTTCGTGGGCAACTGAAATCATATACGCAGTGCTTGGTTTGCCTGTTCAAGTAATCCTCTTAATCCTCGAAAAAAGTTTCGCTAAACTAAATTTTAAAGCCAACCATAAGCCTAGCAAGTAGTGTATAGTACTGTAGTCTCGTGCACGGGCCACTAATATACTTTTTGCAAACCACTTTTGAATAGGCATCGTCTATCCTAATAGAAAGAATCAAATTAGTCTATTATAGCACCTTTATAAAGCCAACATAAAGACGTATAGGGTAATTGCGACACCATCCAAAACTGGACTAGGAGTCTACTTTTTGTGGTCGCGAAGATAAACGAGAACGATTATTGCACTCGGCATTTAGTGTGGCATGTATTGTGATACTAAGATCCGTTGTTTTGGCTATTGCTATTTTCGATAGTTATATTTAAAGCTGGAAGGATAATATATTAAATATGCATCCTATCCTCCTTACAAAAGTTTTAAATTAAATGCTATAGCTAAAGTAATTTAACTGCTTCGCCGCATCTCGATTATAAAGGGCTAAATACAGATCGCGGCGATATAGTATCCAAACCCGGGTTCACACATTTATCCGGCAATCTAGGTGCGCTAACGACTGCCGTTAGCAAAAAGCGGGATTAAGACCCGTTGCACAATAGCTGCTGTAAAGAGGGCCGAAAAATCACAATTAGACATTCAAGCTATAATATGTTCCGTATGCCATTTCACTGCATATTGCGAACATCTTTCTTCAATATCCGACAAATCCGGGTTAAATTAGCAGTGTCAAAGTTTGCATACAATTCGTCTTAAGGATTGCAGTTCCTGCATGTTACTCTAGTGCGCGCAAGAACACGGATATGGGCTTTGACGTGGGGAATGGTGGGGAGGACAGATCTGGGGCTCGCTCAATGGGCACCCGGCCCAAAATGCTACACCTATTTCTCCTTTTGAGCATAATATACAGTAATAGACGCTGTCGTAATGAGGACTTCTAGTATATGAACTGATTGGTACTCTAGACGTCGATGCAATGCGTAGTGTAGAGATACGTAAATTATTGCCCAAAGCAAAATCCCATGCCATCAGCGAACCAAGAGACCAGGAGCATCCTCGCGATTGATTGGTGTAATGTGTGGAGATCGCCTTGCCCTGTTCCGCGGGGGAGGCATGCGGCTGACAATGGGCTCCCATGACAGTGTCATGTGATGATGACTTCTTCAAGGACTGCTCAAGCTAAAGCCGATGCTTTTTGAAACAATTCGCCAAGAGGCTTGACACAAAGGAAAGAGGTTCCTACCATCAACGAATATATACTCTGCTCACTTCGGTCACTTCTTATGAGCGCGACTAATGCATATGTAGACTGCCAATGACTGGCCCAAATCAAGCATCCCCGCTTTCGCAGCCATGAGGCTCCTCCAGCTTGACGCCAATGAAGGTCTTACTTTCACCCGCAATCTGACTCGGGACATCCCACCATACGCCATCCTGTCGCATACCTGGGGAGCCGAAGACGAGGAGGTAACTTTTCAAGATGTGTTGCAGAATGGCGGGAAAAGCAAGCCCGGCTACGAAAAGATCCTGTTCTGCGGGCGGCAGGCTAAGCGCGACGGATTGGACCACTTCTGGATAGACACCTGCTGCATCGACAAGACGAGCGCGGCAGAGCTAACGGAGTCCATCAATTCCATGTTTCGGTGGTATCGCAACGCCGTTCATTGCTATGTTTATCTGCCAGATGTTTCGAGTACAGCTGAAGCTGACGATATCTCATGGCGAAATCAGCTCGAACAAAGCCGATGGTTTACCCGCGGATGGACACTCCAAGAGCTTCTTGCGCCTAAGTCCGTCAGGTTCTTCTCGATCGAAGGGACTCTTCTAGGCGACCGAGTGTCTCTGCAAAATGAGATACACAGCGTCACCAGGATCAAGATTTCTGCGCTTCTTGGAACTCCACTAGGCACCTTCTCCCCGCTTGAGCGAATGGACTGGTCAAACGACCGTCGAACCACAAGAGAAGAAGATATCGCGTATTGCATGCTTGGGATATTCGATGTCAGTATTCCTGTGATATATGGCGAAGGCAAGGCGATGGCGAAAGAGCGATTACGGAAGGCAATCGACGAGAAGACAGGTGTCACATCTGGCCCAGACGTCTCGAGCAGCAAAGAAACGATCGGGACTCATGGTAAGCAACCTGCAAAACCTGACTATCATGACAATTTTTTAATACGTTCATAACAAGGAACTGATAAAGCCTGCTTGGTGCTACCGTTCGGGCAGAACCGGGGCTTCGTGGGAAGAGACAGTATTCTTACAAAACTGGTTGGAGAGATTCTGCCCAGGAGGGACAAGAACGATTGCCAAAGAACGGTATTAGAAGGTCTTGGAGGCATCGGAAAGACACAAATCGCATTGGAGGCGGCCTACCGGGTTCAAAAAAAGGACCCGGACTGCTCTATCTTCTGGGTGCCCGCGATTACTATAACGACGTTCGAAAATGCCTACCGAGCCATCGGTCGAGCGCTTGGCACTCCCGGGATCGAAGACGATAAAGCCGATGTGAAGTTGTTGGTCAAGACAGCACTCGAAAAGTGCTCCGCTGACTGGCTTCTAATTATCGATAATATCGATGATATCGGCGTGCTCGACGGCGACGGCTTACGAAGGTACATCCCTTTCAGCCGCAAGGGATCAATTCTATTTACGACGCGGAACCACGAAGTCGCGGTAGAGCTGGATACGTCGGCAGAGAGTATATATGCGATCGGCAAAATGACCGAGGCCGAGGCGCTGGAACTTTTACGGGGCCGCCTCCAGGAACGGCAATATCACGATATTCAGGCCACCAGTGACCTTTTACTGCACTTGGTATACTTGCCTCTTGCGATCAAACAGGCGTCCGCTTATATGGCAAAAACGAGAGCAACGACAGCGACCTATTTAAAACGTTGTCTCGAGTCAGATGAAAAGCAAATAAAGCTTCTTACTACCGGATTCGAAGACCGGGGGCGGTACTCTCGAGAGACAAATCCGATTGCCACAACATGGCTGATCTCGTTCCAGCATCTTAAACGAACGCACCCTTTAGCCGCAGACTATCTCAAATTTATCTGCTTTCTGGCAGAAAAGGATATTCCAACGACGTTACTATTATACGAAAAAGACGAAGAAGCGAGAGACGAAGAAGCGAGAGACGAAGCGCTCGGCATCCTAGAAGGGTATGCGTTTATTTCGATCCAAGACCAAGGAGATGCTTTCGATATCCATCGTTTAGTGCGGCTGGCGGCACGAAATTGGGTCAACCAAGAATGGGATGTCTGTTATACGAAAGCGATACAGCGACTGGCTAAAGTATACCCGTTACCGAAGCATGAGAACCGACAGACTTGGATGGCATATATGCCCCATGCTCAGGTAGCTTTAATCGACCATCAGCAGTGTAAAGACAAGGAGGTGGAGGCTGATCTGCTTTACGTTGTGGCGGAGAGTTATAATCAGCTAGGGAAATATGCCGAGGCAGAGAAGATGTGCCGAGAGGCACTGGAGCTGAGCAAGTCGGTGCTGGGCGCAGAGCATCCTCGAACACTCGACAGCATGGATAACCTGGGTCTTGTGCTCGACAGTCAGGGGAGGTACGAAGAAGCGGAGGAGATGCATCGGCAGACATTAGAGCTTAAGAGGTCAGTGCTGGGTGCAGAGCATCTGGATACACTCTCTAGTATAAACAACCTAGCCAATGTGCTCTATAGTCAAGGGAAGTACGGACAAGCCGAGAAGATGTATCGGCAAGCGCTAGAGCTGACGAAGTCGGTGCTGGGTGCAGAGCATCCTCGAATACTCAACAGCACGAACAACCTGGCTCTTGTGCTCGACAGTCAGGGGAGGTACGAAGAGGCGGAGGAAATGCATCGACAGGAGCTGGCGCTAACGAAGTCGGTGCTGGGTGCAGAGCATCCTCGAACACTGGACAGCACGAACAACCTGGCTCTTGTGCTCTACAATCAGGGGAAATACGAAGAGGCGGAGAGTATGCATCGGCAGACACTGAAGCTGAAAAAATTGGTACTGGGCGCAGAGCATCCTCGAACACTCGACAGCATAAACAACCTAGCCAATATACTCCATAGTCAGGGAAAATACGAAGAAGCGGAGGAGATGCATCGAGAAACACTGGAGCTAAAAAGGTTAATGCTGGGTGCAAAGCATCCGAATACAATCGCTAGTATAAGCAACCTGGCCAATGTGCTTTATAGTCAGGGAAAGTACGAAGAGGCGGAGGAGATGCATCGAGAAGCACTGGAGCTAAAGAAATCAGTGCTGGGTTCGGAGCACCCTCGAACACTCGACAGCATGAATGCCCTAGCGCTTGTATTCAATAGTGCTAGGAAATATCGCGAGTCTGAAGTATTGCAAAGTCAAGCATTGCGAGGGTATCGATCGCGTTTAGGGCCTGAGCATCCTCGAACACTCTCCAGCATGAACAACCTGGGTCTTGTGCTCGTCAGTCAAGGGAAGTACGAAGAGGCAGAGGAGATCTATCAAGATACTCTCCAGCTTCAAACACGAGTGTTAGGGCAGTCTCATCCATCAACTTTACGAACTAGTAAGAATCTTCAGCTACTTTTAGCAGCCAAAGCTCGTGACGCTTTAGGAGAAGCCTCCGAGGATTCGGGAGACGATGGAGGTGTTGCCGTATAGTTCAATCATTTAGTGAATCAAGACATTTAACTTATCGTTTCCAATTTACAGTATAAATTGCCACTAAATTATATGCTTCCATTGTTCCACGTTGTTCTTTCTTTCTGGAAGATTCGGATCCGCAACCCTCGATCTAAGGAACCTTCTTGATGTCGACCTTGCTCAGGTGCGTGGGCGCGAACCGCCGTTTCCAAGGTCACAGAAAAAAAGGCTGTACTATAGTAGAGCTACTGTATGACAAGGTTTTACAGCAAGCGTATGAAATACTTGCCAAGGACCTAGATAGTATCAGATCCGCTTCGGTATACGACGACACTATGCTCCACTATTTCTGACATCCTTTAGGTATAAACACAGAATTGGATCTTAACCTGTGCTGATAAGAGAGGTACCAAGATATGCTTTTGTGATCCTTGTCAGCGTCCGTGCGCGAAAGAAGAAGAGTGTGTAAGAAGAGAACAGACCTTAATCACACGACTGTACATAATTCCATAAAGTCGATGCAGTCAGATCTATGATTTCTTGCGCGACTGCCGGTAACTACCTTCGTGTAGTTTATCTGAAGACTCAATTTGATCATAATAGAGATGTCATATTTCCCACCGTACATTGTATTTCTTCGGTCACATTTTGGCGTTTGTGGAACGTCACTGGAGCATGCGCCAGACACGATGTAGTTCTACAATCGATGAATTATAAGTATAGATTTATGTCTTCAGGCGCATTTTTCGATCCGTTCAAATTATGTTCGGGCATGACATCGAAACAGACGTTCAAGTCTCAGAACAGGCGTCTTCGACTCGTTTCTGCCATATTGTCCTTTTTTGTTTCTTGCGTTCCCTCTACATCTTTAAGTGCCTTTTCTTCATACTTCCCTTCCCTTCCCTCATTCTGTCCCCACATCAGTCTTCTTAGCGCCAAGCAGAATCTCCCTCAAAGTCCTCTTGGGCTTGGTCTTCTCGTACAGAGGCTTGTGCTCCTCGTGGATATCATGATCATCCTCGTAGTCAACATGAACAAAAGCGCGCTCAACATCGCCCAACCCCTCAAGCTTGCGCTGGAGAGACTGCCCGACGTCGTGAGAAATCTTGAGCGGCAGCTGGGGGTCCATGATGACATCGACCTCGACGTAGTACTTTTGGCCGGCGTGGTAGGCGCGGCACGTGTCAACCTTTTTGATGTGCTGGTCGTGCGTCATGGACATGTACACGAGCTTGGAGAGGAACTCGCGCGGGGCCGACTTGCCCACCAGCAGCCAGACCTGCTCAAAGGCGTTGGCGACCCACGAGACGAGGATGAGCAGGCCGATGCAGATGGCGCCGATGGGGTCGAGGTACCACACGAAGCGGGAGCCCACTACTGACATGACGAGACCAAAGATGTTGACGAAAATGTCGTTGCGATGGTCGATCTAGAGATGGTATATCAAATGAGCAAAAATGGCAAGGATTGAATGTTAGGACGGGGTAGTACTAACGAAGAAGACATGAACAGTCGGGTACTTGCGATAGGCAAGACAATAAAGCATCAAGCTTCCCTTGGCAAAGATTGCCACAGCCACGAATATAATGGGGATCAGGTGTAGTTCTTCAGAGTCTGTGCTTTCTCCAGCTCCCAGTGTTCTTCCCGACTCGACCTATGAAACTAGCAGTCAGTACTTGCGCAGCGGAATCGGATGTCAACAGGTAAGATACTCACGATCAGCTGGATCGCAACGGTGGTCATCAGCGCACAGAAAAGAATGATTCCAATGGTCTCGATTCTTGTGCGTCCCTATGTACAGCTTTAGCACGCTCATTCCAATTAATAATGGTCGTGTTTTCTATAAACTTACGACGGGGTATTTGTATACACTCGCTCTAGCGGCCAGTCTAGAAGTAATGAGCATCACAAAAGAGGATACGAGGTCCATCTATATTGTGTAAGCGCTAGGTCATATTAACCAAAGCAGAACGAGGGTAACTTACAAATGCATCTGCTGCTGTCGCAAAGAGCTATCCGCACTTGATATCAGCCACTGCTCGACTCGCAACAAAAAGGGGGAAAATTTCCGCAACCTGGTGAAGTTTACCGAAAGGGAGCCGGTCGAGACCGCGGCGTAGAGCTGGATGGCAAAGAGGCAAAAGTTGACGGCAAAGGAGGCGTTGACAGCAAATTTTATCCTCGGGGCGATGCGAATGTCCTCCTCGACGGCGAGGCGCTCCTCGTCGTCGGCGCCGAGGAACTGGTCAATGAGCTCGTTCTGCTTGGTATAAAAGGCCTTGAGCTTCTTCTTGTCGCCCCGCGGGTGGTCAATCTTCATTTGCCGCCGCGTGACGTTTTCCCGCCGGTGCCGCCCAAAGTTGAGGGGGTCTGTACTGTCTACATCGTCTGCGTCTATACCTGTAGTGGTTGATGTCTCTCTTGCTATGGTGATGTCTACATCTTCGGTAGTAGAGGTGGGCAGTTTCTCGTTGCTCATGAGAGCTGTAGACTCGTCCGACCTGATCTTTGAAGGGCCGCCATCTGATGGGATGGCTTTGTTGGCAGAGTCGGCACCTACTGCCACTTCTTGAGTTGCAAGTCAGCAAGCTATACCGAGAAGTTATGCCAACAGCGGTATGTCATGATGGATAACGAAAATGTCCTCTATGATCGGTACTTCGGATAGTCAAAGAAAGGAAGACACAGTGCACAGCCTGATGATCTCTTTCAACTGATATCACCAGATTGTGGGTCCAGAAGAAAAGTATAGAACGGAAAGCCCACTTACCGGCAGATCGCGTGATGTCGGGAGCTGGAGAGGTGGCCATTATTTTTGGAGTTTGTAGTCTGGTTGTGCTATAATGTTCCGGTTAGAACGGGTCTGATATGTTTTGGGTGAATACTGTCGAGGCTCCTCTGCATTATATGAAATTGGTGGAGGCAGCCCGAGGAGTAAATATGACATACTACAACGCTGCTTGACTGTCAAATCCTTCCACCCCCAATCCACCCAGATCAGGTCAATTAAACCGTTCGTAGGGCTAAACGACCGCCACATACCCTAGCAAGATTCATGTTTGTTCGACATATCTGATGGAGAATCAGAGTAGGAGCAGGGAGGAGATTGTCCCCTGTAGTCCTGGGGGACGACATATCCACCTGTGCCCATTCGTCAATCAGCCACACGTTATAGAGTCGTGTTGGAGTTGTGTGTAGGATCCATATAGTCGGGCTTGGCAACAGCACGTACATGACCTGATCACCTTCTGAGGGGCAGGTCTGGATGCACTTACTGTCTCGAACCAGACTGATATTGAAGGGAAAGTTGGGCGGTTGGAACTGCTTAGAGTCATTAGGGTCGATCATGGCAGTATGACGCTCAGACAGTGCGACGTGCACAAGAGCAGAGCCGCCAAGACCGTGAACAATGCAGGGTCCGACAATGCCAAGGCGGCAGCACTGGCACTGTCGATCTGCGAATTGTTTCTCTTTACTATCAAGTGCGACACTTGCAATTGGGCCTCTTGTTCTGGGGGCCAAATGTGACGGTGCCAGCTGGTTTTGCCTTTTTGCGCTGCTGTGCGACTGCGCTCAAGCCTCTTGTATCCAACCTAGGTCGATATTTGGTCTGGGCTTGACTGACAAACCCACTGTGCGCTTTGTGTTCTCCAGATTTTGAGAGAACGCCAAGTCAAAAGTCCGTTTCAGAACAACACTGCAATTGTTGCGGGTTCAGCCACTTCTTTTCTTTCTTTTCTCACTATTTCCACTTCTCCCTGGCAAGAAAACAACCCTCTTTTTGTCAACGATGGGCGGGTGGAACTAGTGTACAGTAGTAGTAGCTGACGATCTATAGGGCGTTACATGCAAGGCCTTACATTTGACCCACGGCTCGCAATTGCCGACCGTTCTGAGTTACAGCCAATCGCAGATTCACGAGTCATCATCTAATGACAATTTTCGCTGCAAAAGGACGGGGCTAGATCTGGGTTATTGTTTCCATGGCTTCAGCCTTTCGAGACAGCAGAAACACCACAGCTAGATAGAGTATGTAGGTACACACCGGAGTTTAGACTGTACGCTATCGACTCTCGGTCCTCATTAGACTCCTTACACAATTATAGAAACTGGCAAAACCTGGGGTCTGGTGGGACTCGAATCGTTGATCGTTCGCCTCCAGGTTTCGAAAGAAAAGCCCCGACTGGCCTCCGGAGCTTGGGACTTGTCTCCTTGGACTCCATCACCTTTGCAGATCCGGCAGTGGCTATGTATGTATTGTAGATGCATTTTGCATGCATACGAGGAAAATCCCGTCCATGCACTTTGTTCCTTGACCTAGCTAGTACCGGGTATAAGCTGACCAATGAAAACGCACTTGATTTCACAATTTATGAACTATGAACAGAACATCGATGCGATATCACGCGATCATATTCGCCCGGCTCACAGCTCGCTCACTTTTACTTCATTAGCAGTACATTCTTACGCACAGAACAGAATAGATTGGAACACCAATGAGACGAATTTGATTTATTTTATCTATCATCAAGCTAGACAAGTAACACTATGACAAATTTTGCGTCGCGAGGTCGAACAATCATCGGCACAACTTGCTATCGAGCTCTGAATTCAGTGCAAGTGGTCGGTGCTCTGTGCATATTTTGTCTGTGCCAAGTTGCGATCAACCTGCTCAAACAAGACGCGTACCATGGCTTTGCGGATCTTGAAGGAGTTTATCTCATGTTGTTTTTCTTTCTGTAGAGCAATTAGGCGGAGAAGAAGAAGCGAACCAAAGGACAGCCGCATTGATCGACGCCGGTACTGCCTCGTGCTGTATTGTTTTGCTATGCGAAACCATCTGATAATCCTGTGTCCCCTATTACTATATGGAATCTTACCATAGATGGCAAAACATGGTCGTTTTCTTCCGGGTACCTCGCGTGCCATGGCCATCCGTAGTGTAAATTCATCGCATCTCAAACAAATCTCAGTGTAGTGGCCTGGTGGGCCAGAATAGAATCTGGTATTGGCCAACGACGAGGCTCGCTACCTTACGATTTGAGGAGGAGGAGGAACACATGGGCTGGCTCATGTACCGAGGAGTTCGAGTCAAGGCTATCTCATCGGATGCCCAAAGGGGATCGTCGCCTCAAAAGTCTTGGACCTTCAATGCTCTATTAAAGCCATCAACCCTTCTTCGGTCTTGGTATTTCCTGCCGCTTGAACTCACAGACATTTCTGGCAGTGCCGTAATCCGTGTGGTGGAGGTTTTCCTTGTCCTTACGCTTCTTCTTTCCTTCTTTTCCTATCTTTTCTCTTTCTTCTGATCTTATCTGATCGACGCTTGAAAATCTTCTTTTCTTTCATCCTTTCAGTCTATCATTTTTATTTTAGGATCTGGCAAAGTCGCAGGCCGACGAAGCCTTTTCGTTCTCTTCGTCAACGTCCCTCCGCTGGCTTCGGTCTCGACGTTAGGCTCTTTTGCCTTTTTCGGTCCTTGAAATTTCATCTTTCCTATTCTATCTCGAAATTAATCTTATACCGTAAAACACAATGGCTGAAGCTATGAATATGGGGAAGCCGCAGTGCGGTGGCGGAAAGGAGGAGGGCGAATATGACCTTCCTCTTCATACCGTTGGTCTATGTAAGTCATGCTGATTTTCTTCTTATCCGGCTCTGGCTAATAATTTTCTTACAGTCTTGGTGATGGGAGCATCAATCTTTGGAGCCGGCTTTCCTGTCGCTGCAAAGAAGATCAGTTGGTTAAAGGTGCCTGAGAAGGTCTTCTTTGCATGCAAGCACTTTGGTACTGGTGTACTGGTCGCAACAGCATTCGTACATGTATGTTTTCTCGTGGTGAATAAGAGATTGAGTCACTTACTGACATTTTATCAGCTTCTCCCGACTGCTTTTGGTAGTTTGTCCGACCCATGTCTCCCGGATCTGTTCACCGACAACTATCCTCCTATGCCCGGTGCGATCATGATGGCATCTCTGTTCTCCCTGTTTGTTATCGAGCTTTGGATGAATGAGAAAATGGGCGGTCACTCGCACGGTGGTGCCAAGGGGTTCGAGGCCAGCATGACGCCAGAGCAGATGGCCAAGATGGCCGGTCTCAGCGCACCGCCGCGTCCTCCCCGCGCCAGCCAGGACTCGTACGACACCATTGCCTTTGAGAAGAAGATGGCCCAGGCAATGGAGAACGAGGTCTACGGCGCCCCGGTCCAGAATACTTTCGGTAACGACATGAGCCAGATGAACAACTCTTCAGAGATGCCCCCGTGGTTCGTCGTCTTTTACGAGCAATACGTCCGCCAGCGACTCGAGATGATGTCCATGATCAAGGCCTCAGGAGTCCCCGCACCCAAGCAGCAAGAGATCGTCGTCGCCACGGAGCCCATGTTCGATGTAGAGGGCCAGACCGTTGATCCCATGGTTTACAAGCGCATGTCCATGAACATTACCCTCCTCGAGGGAGGTATCCTGTTCCACTCGGTCTTTGTGGGCATGACAGTCTCCATCACCATTGAGGGTTTCGTCATTCTCTTGGTCGCCATCTTGTTCCACCAAATGTTTGAGGGTCTTGGTCTGGGTTCGCGTATCGCAGCCGTACCTTACCCAAAGGGAAGCTGGAAGCCGTGGCTACTCGTCGTTGCTTTTGGCACGACTGCGCCAATTGGTCAGGCCATCGGACTTATCGCTCGCAACACTTATGACCCCAATAGCGCATTCGGCTTGATTATTGTGGGTGTCTTCAATGCCATGTAAGTATCGACATGATTCCCCTTCACAAATATCCTCTAACAAAGTTTCATCTAGCTCCTCTGGTCTTCTTATCTACGCCGCCACGGTGGATCTGCTTGCCGAGGATTTCCTCTCAGAGGAAGCGCAACACAGCTTGACCAAGAAGGACAAGATCAGAGCTTTCTGCTGGGTCTTGATGGGAGGTAAGTCGAAACTTTACAAAACAGAACGTCTTTGATGCGCAAAGCTGACATTTTGAAACAGCCGCTGGCATGTCCATCGTTGGTGCTTTCGCCTAAATCAAAATCGACAACTATGACGGGCTTTTCGCAGAGTTCAATTCCCAAAAAAGCCGTTGGATACATTGCGCCCAAGCTTCACAGAGAGAGACACGGGCTCACAAAAGGACCACAACAATTACTGCTGACGCAGTGCGAGGGCCACCACCACCAGCCCTGTAATTTAAAGAATATCCCGAATTTCCCACGCCCGGGTTTAGGATCCAGTGTATAATTACCTCAAATTATACCATGACTGTCTTTATCGATGATGATTTAAAACAGTCCTCCCCAAGGATACCCGTTGCAGCTCAGCACACACCATGCTTATACCCTTACAGTCTTTACAGAATAAAAATTATTTAATAATAACTCGACTATTTGGATAGATTCCATCTTCGAGACGGGGCTTTGTTTTTTTTTTCTCCCCGCTTTCCGAAACTGAATTGAATGCATCAACGGATCAGCTGCCCCAAGAATGTATCTAGGCACGGTTGTCTGGAGGAAGTATGGGGTCTAGGCTCAGGGACTAGGGAACAGACCGTCCGCAGTTTGACGCCAAAAGGAAAATGTTGCGCCATCTGTTACATCAATATGTTTTTAGAGAAAGGATGAAAGGATAGAATACAAATCAAAACATTTGAAACTTGACTTCTGGTTTCCTCTTCACGCCTCATTTCTTGGCTCTTAACTGCAATTGATTCCAAATGAGGTAGTCAGCGATCAATTATGATAATCCGTAAAAATATAGGGTGCCGGTTTTCCGCGGTCTTCAGCCGGTATATAGCATTAAAGTACATCGGATGACTTGGATCTCAGCAGCATATACGACATGATAAACATTAATTATATATGTTTAAAATGAGAAATCTGATACTGAGCCAAGACCTGGTAGAACATTACTTTCACTTTTGCCGGAAGGAGACGGGTCTTGGCGCTCGCAAGCGTCTCCTCTTAAAATTGACTTATTACAAAATCCGCAACGATTGGTTGGTCAAGCGCTCCCTCTTGTGACACATTGCGAGTATAAGAAATATCCCTTGAGAGACCTGGGGTAGACCAATCATAGCAAGGAAACGTTCAAGGTCTAGAACCTCGAGTACACAGACATGTGGACGGTCTTTGCGCACTCGGCCGCTTGAAAATGGGTTTATAAAGGGATTGGCAACGTCAAGACAAGCTTTGTGAAGCAGGCTTATTGATAGGCCCAAACTACGCCATTTGGTCTCCCATGTTCATGATTTCAAAGAGCCTTCCAAAAATGAAAATAAAAATAGTAAAAGATAGCGAAGAAGACGGGGATTCGCCATTCGTGTCAATGCACTGATATTTGTCAGCCGACAGTGATGTCGTCTTACCTTTCTCAACGCCAAGACCGCGACACGTAAAGCATGTAATGATCATCAAGGCATCTGATGTGCCGAAGCTACCATTTGGAAGACTCGTTTAGCTGTACAGGCTTCCATTACGTGTTTGTCTGATCATGTTGCCGCAGTCAAATCATGCGGTGCAACGCCATCAGATCATCTCGTTTCTCTTGATGCAAAATTCCCATAGCCTTGCATGATGATTGACGTTGATTTTCACTCCGGGTTGTGGTAGGGCGGACCGGTATGATCGTCCCGAGGGGGTGTGGGTGGCACCGCAAGAGCTATCCCCCCCTCGCGAAACATCTTGCCGGGGTCAATCGTTCTTGGCGCGCGTTTCGTCCCGTTCGGAGAAGGCAATTGCCGCGTCACGGACATTTTATACCATGTTCCCTGCCTGCCTGACGAGTACTCTTTTTTGTTCTCGAAGGAAAGTGCCGGGGTCGTGAGCCACATAGTGGTCTGATGGGATGGTCGGGGAGACGGGGAGGGAGGGAAGACTGTCACCGTCAAATTCCCCGATTCGCTCTTCGCTGGTGAAAACTAGGGTCTACGATGATGCAGGCGAAGTCGCAATCCGTACCTTTGTGCCTATTATTCCTGTTGATGCAGCATTACAAGGAATGTTCTGTGAATGGGCTGATGTCCTGCGAGTAGAGGGGGTGGTATTGGACTGTAGTCTGCTGTGGCAAACATATGTCAACTGATCGTATCGGATCTGAAGAGGTTGCCGGCCTCCGCGAGATGGGTATGCAAGCAAAAGGGGTGGCATGCAACATCCTGCCATTCGTTCGTCATAATCGAGAGTACCGAAATGCCATCTAACCTACTTGATTGTATTTCTCGCTAGTCATGATACTTGAAGAGTTCAGGAAAAGTTTTGGTTTTCTTCTTCTATTTCTGGTATATTGGCCTCGGTGGACGCCTTGGAGTTTATTTGAAAAATCTGTCTGCAATGAATATACTGTCATAGGCACGGGCGGTATCCAGGTTGCCACGGCTTCCGACACGGGCAGAAGATATCTAAGGCCTTCCAGAAATCAAGAGGCAGTATAAATGACAAATTGTCTCTGATAATTTCATGACCTGAAAATGCTTTCTAGGGTCCCATCGAAGCTTGATCTTCGGGATCATTATCCAAAGCAACGCAGGTTCTTGCCTAGTCATACCAGATGGCGTTCATGCCGAAACCAGGCTCGGGTATCCTGACGCGGGCCACACGGCCGAGGAACTCGTCCTTCCAGCGGTAAATCTCGAGCCAGCCCTCCTGGTCGTCGGTGATGGCAACCCACTCGTCGCTAAAGTCGCAGGGGCTGACGGCGTTGCTGTGGCCGCCGCTGGTCGGGGTCGGGTTGAGGCAGATCTGCTCCTCGATGGAGCCGCAGTCGCGCAGGCGGAAGGCAGCGATGTAGCCCTGGAGGTCGAAGTTGTTGGCGCGCGCCGTGGCGAACAGGTACCTGCCCGACTGGGTGAGGGTGCACACGTCGGAGCGGTACATGGTCCACTCGTCCGGGATCCCCGGCGGGATCAGGGGGAACGAGTGGTGCGTGTAGACGGGCATGTGCGTCGCCGGGTCGATGACGTACTCGCACAGGCGGTTGCCGGCCTCCATGAGGGCGTACAGGTAGTTGCCGCTCGGGTGCATGGCGACCCAGCGCGGGTGGTCGCGCGGGTCCGGGCACTCGACCGAGCCCACGAGCGCCACCTCGCCCGTCGCGGCGTCCTTCTTGTGTACCCACAGCTTGTTGGCCTTGAGGTCGGCCGAGTACAGGTAGGTCTCGGTCGGATCAAAGACCATGCCGTGGATGCCCGTGTTGGGCTGGTAGTCGTAGTTTTGTACGTTCTCCTCCAGCTTTCCCGATGATGAAACCTTGAAGACGGAGCCTTGGCCGGCATGCTTGTAGAATGGGTTACAGTAAACGGCATATGGCTCCTTCTTGGCAGCAAGAAGGAAAATAGCTCGCGTATTTGTATCAGCCGACGAGGCCATGGCTGTGGGGGAAATATTCAGTAAGGCATTCCTTCATGGCATAGATATCACATGGGCCGGCTATAGCAGATATAACCGTGCCAGTGACTTTGGATACTTACGATCGTGGAGCATGGGATGCGATGCCTCGTGGACAATCTCAGTCGGGCTCTTGACAGAAAAGCTAGCCCACTTCTTCATGGCAGCACCATAGAGATTCTTCTTATCATGCTATAACCATTACAAAGTCAGCATCTTACTCATTTCTTGATGACAACCATCTCAAACAACCACTTACACTAAAGGTCATCCAAGAAATGGGCTCGTCCTTGGGAATCTCGGTCCGCTTCACCACCTCGCACGTCAACTTCTCATCGTCAAAAGCGACTGTGAAAATGGCTCCCGGCGGAGTCCAGGTTCCGCACATGAGATGGTGGATGGGCATCTTTGCGACGGTCTGGTGACGATAACGACAACGGCTCAAAGATCGAAACGATTTCAGCGGAGAGGCGGTCCTGTGCATTCAGATACAGATCGGCTCGTGAAATTGTCTACCTTTTGTGGTTTATGGCTGGATCGCCCTTGGGTCCAGTGTCTCGCTGTGAGAGGGTAGATGTCACGCTGACTTGCTCGCCTCACTTGACTGGTCAGAGATAACTGATTTTCAGAAATAATAAATAATACTAGAGTATCTTGTTTGCATCTCTTTTTCATGGCCTCGATTTATTTGGTCGCGTTTCTACCATAACCTACCTACCCATCCCCACAATGTCTCTTCTCGTCCCCATTTGCACCCGCTCACCAGTAGCATCAAGTGCCGTCAGTGCAATTGACCACTCATACAGCGGCTTTTCAACGCCCATGTGGAGATTTGTTGCCCCTACCCCTCCCACCTCCAGGCCGGAACGGGGCAAGGGGATGAATGTTCATCAGCGGACCCAGTGCGCTCGGCTGGCCTTCGCGGTACTGGGCAGCCCATTTAGTACAGACTTTTGGCTAGCATGCCTCATGTACGGCCAATTGCTTCTCCGTCCTCACCTTCGAGGCACTTCTATTCATGGACCAACCGAAGCACTAAAAAAATCACGGTCTGAAGCATACTTGTCTAGTCTGAGCAAGACACAACTTACAAATCTCGTACAATTGATGAAAAACGGTGAGTAAATGGGGGTATAGGCTGTACATATACTTGGCTCTCTCGCCGATTGAGTGCATCACATGGTTTCCCCGGATCTTGATATTCACCTACTAACCCGCACCCCGCATAACACCTTGCCCACTAGCATGCAGTAATTGCTAACTCTTGACTTCGCACTTCAAAGCCCTGCATGTGTTCTTGCAGATGAGAACGTCTCCTAAACTGGGGAGCACGCGATCTGACCGGCATACTTGCATAAGAGAGTACGCATAAGTTATGTACTGAAGGAACAAAGAGCTGCTAACAGAATAAAGTATGACTGACCACTATTGAGATGATAATCAAAGAAAGCACACTCAAATATAAGTCATGTTTCAGCCGATAGGTATGTTCCAATAACGCCTTGTTTTGAATAAGCTGGCCCAAAATGTTACGCTGGAGTAAGTTTATCTGTACATCAAAAAGTATTCATACACGATGCCTATGTAGCCAGGCTCGAGCGAAATGTTGTCTGTTGTTGTTGAAGTGCTCTAGCACTTATTATTTACCACCCTTCTTCTTCTTTTTCTTGTTCTTCTTCTTGCTAGACGATTGTCCCTGTCCCTGGCTTGGACCACCGATCTTTGGCGACTCTGCTTCGTCTTCTGCGGCGGCACTGCTCTCGGCCTTCTTATCTTCTTCTACAGCTGGAAGAGGCTTTGATGGCGATGTAGGGCTGTTCTTGCTGCTCTCAGCCGCTTCATCTTCACCAGAGCTAGTGGCCTCGAGAACAAATTTTCGGACGCCACCAGTGTTGACCTCAATCTCAGTGATGCTGCCGCTTCGGACATAACCTCTCTTAGCGCGTTGACGTTCAATGGCTGACAGGCTGGCATCGTTTGTGGACACTATGCTCTTAGATGAACCAGCCAGCGACGCGTTGCTAGCAACGGTCTTGATTTCAGCGGCAGGCTCTTTACCGGGGGCCTCTGGATCGGGGGTGATCAGGAGCTTGGGAGGTTCCTGGGTTGGTCCAGGTGCGGGCGATTCGGATGGCGTTGTGTAGCTGGGGAAAGGGCTCTTATCTCCTCCCGAGTTGCCGTTCTGGTCCGGTCTAAGCAGGCTTGTCCGCTCGTTGACGCCGTTAAGGTCACCGTTTTCAGGCGCTTCAGCCGCAATCGACCCGGAACGTGTGTTGCCACCACCTGGCTTGATCTTTACAGATTGAACCTTTGTGCTCTTGGGATTGGAGGCCGGGTTGGATGGACCCAGATGCTTCAGGTGACCCTTCATTTCCTCATAGTTGGCCTTCACGGGAATGGTGGTGCGCACTAGCTTGCCATCTTGACCAGTGGAGCTGCGTCGCATAAGGAGAGTAGTTCTGGGGCTGCTGGAGAGAATAGACGGGGACGGGTTTCGGCCGCTAATAGAAGCGGTGCGGCTCTTTTGCAATTGCCTTTCTTCATCCGTGTCGTCGTCAAGGTCAATCAACTTTCCATCCTTTACGGCGGCATCTTTGATCATGACATCCTTGCGCTGAACTCGAGCCTTGGGTGCAGGGTGGCTTCGACGGATCGCCTTGTGAACATCAACATACACATCGGACTCGTCGATAATTTCCCTAAAAGCACAATAAGTAAGTGGATGCAAGGACACCCAGGAAATTTACTTACTCTCCAATAAGTTCCTCGATAACATCTTCAAGAGTAACGACTCCAAGTGCTCCATGGGCTTCGCCGGGATACTCAGAGATCATAACCATGTGCGACTTGCCCTCTTGAAAAAAGTTCAGGATATCCAAGCAGCTAGTCTCTGGGCGAGTTTCGGGCAGGGCGGCCAAAGCAAAGTCTCTAACTCTTTTGGCGTCCTCGGGATCGTAGGTGATAAGCATCTTGATAAGCAACATTCCGACAAAATCATTTCTGTTGCCAGCCTTGTGGATGGGAATACGGGAGAACCCTGCCTCTGAGACTTGAGTCGTGATGTTCTCGTCCAGGATAGTGTCTTCTGAGAGGATCAAAACATCGTCCATAGGCGTCATGACTTCTTCAACTGGCTTGCGCTTGAGATCAAGGACGGCGCTGATGATGGTGACCTCGTCCTCGTTCAACCTCTCACTGGCCTCGCCGAGTGACTGGTGCAGGGTAACCAGTGTCTTGAGACCACTCTTCTTGTAGACAGTGCCGTGGTCCTCACCGAGGAGCCAGTCAAGGAGTTTAGCTGTAGGCCAGGCAATGGGGAACACTAGGAATGTCTATGTCAGCTACCGAAGTTGAGACAATTCGTGTATGTGTGCGTAGGAGCCTGTGGCTTGCGCACCAAGATCTATCTGATGGAACGAACCCTAGAAAAGGCGTATGGAAAGAGAGCAAAGCGACTGGATTTAACTTACTGGCCCACATCAACATAAGTACGGGTTTCGACATGTAGCCACCGATCTGAAGGCCATAACGGACGCAGATGGACTGGGGTAGAACTTCACCGAAAATGACTGGTTTCTTGTAATCAGTATGCGTTCCCGGATCAAAATGATACAACTTCGGCATCATCTAGACAGAACACGGATTTGGGCAGTATCATACCGATCAAGACTGTACTACCAACGACGGCCGCGACACCGCCGCCAAAGCATCTATCCAGAACAACGGGCAGCGTTTCGTTGACAATAACGTTTGACAGCAGGAGGGTCACCAAAACCCAGTGTTTTCCCTTCTTCAGCAGGTCGTAGACGCGCTTGGCGTTCTTACGCTGAGGCTCTTCCCGATCCTGCGCAATGACCTGAAGGTAAATGCTGTCCTGGCCCATCAAAGCAATGGTCAAGCCGGCAAAGGCACCACCGGCGAGGACGAGTACCATGGATACGATGTAGAGTACCCAGAGGGCGCTGCCCTCGGCCTCTTCAGGCTCTTCATTGTGAGATCGAATCGAAAGCGGTGCGGCCGCGACGGTGGAATAGCCGAGGGTGAGAACGCGTCCGAGACCGAGTACGGCAGGACGTACTGTGCGGAAAATATCCGACGACCTCTGTCGTGGTTGCGGCATGGTGAAGACGCGCGCAACCAACAGGTCACGAATTGTCGATGTTGTCTCGGTGTTTCGAGAGGTAGTCAATTGACTGCGGCAGGTGGTGATAAGCTACTTTAGTGTAGAGGCTGATGGGTAAATGTTTGTCGAGAAATGCCTATCGTAAGAGTCTGGCCGTCGATCTATCTGTTGTCTAGAGTCTGTGGGTAATGTTATGGGCTCCGTTACAATAAAAGTCTCTCAGCCGAGGACTACTGATCCACTCTAGAGAGGGTCAGGTCAGAGTGGTGAAGCTCGAAGTAAGAGCGATGTCGAATTGAATTGGTGGTTGCAATTGCAATTGGTGCAGTTGTTATTGCTGGTGCTCCTCCACTCACGGATCTTCCAACTTCTCACGACTGCCCCGCGTCTTGAAAGCACGAGAGCAAGAAGCGCGTTGTGGACGTGAGGAGATGATCGTGTGCGTAGCTCTGGAAGAGAAAGAAAAAAAAACCCACGAGGGTGAGACCTTTGGACTCGGGAGCTTGGATCAGGGACGCAGCAGGCAAGTGGAGCCTATCTCTGTGCTAAGGGTCGTGGTTCAATGGAACTCGCGGGGTGGAGGCACTGAGGCGTATGTTGTTGGCAAGTTGCAGTGTTGTACAGCACTACTGAAGGAGTGAGCTGCCGACTGCCGACCGGGGTGCTTGGTATCCTTGAAATGAGCTCATCAAAACGGGACATCTATCAGGCGAGCATTTACAGCTGAAAGAAGCGCGACGGAATCGCTTCACGAGAATCTTGCAGACAGTCCTCTCTCTTTCTTCTGCTCAGAATACGTATGCAACCAACCAATTTTAGCTATTGAGGCTAAAGATGCCTCCGGCACACGATTTGACTCTCTCGACGTCATTGTTCGGTTCTATTAGGGCTTTTTTTGCGCTGCCGCATAGATGCCGGGCCTAGATTGAAAAAAAGGCCGATAGCTCTCGAAATATGACGAAATTCATTGGTACGACGTTCGTACCTGCTATTAGCTTTCTACCTAGGTGCGGAACGAGATTAGTATCACCGGAGAGCTATAATACCTCTGTTCAACAGAACCTATTATGTGAATTTTTGTATACAATATACAATATTGAACATACTTGAAAAGCAACGTGCATATAGAGTTACGAATGACTGACGATATTGCTACGCACAATTAAAAGCCCCAGTCGCCGCGGTCCCTCGACCTGAGTTAGGTCTTACGCCGAGATAACAATTAGTTGCGCCGCAGATGGATGCAGCTAGGTGGAACGCCGCTCCGCACCATTTAATATAATCGAGTTTGCTTCTTTTTCTCTTCCTACACTATTCGGTGATTCGACAATGGACATTCCTTTTGACGTCCATCACCTGCACACTTTACTGAATATACGAGAAGCAAATGAGTTGGACATGCACCTGGCCGAGCTGGCTGCGGCTGTTTGCATGTCCGTGGGCGTGCTATTGCAATGGCGATTGAGCAGAATGAAGATTGATGATACATCCCAGCTCGTTCCTTCAGAAGCGCTTCCAAGAGCTATCAATCACGCGACTCTTGACGCCAAACACGTATGACTCTAGCTCATTCATTGAACCTAAGAAATCAACACACTCTAGGCTACCTGAGCTGGTTGCTTTGCCCGACCATACGTCGTTCCAAGCCTCTCCAGCATGTGTTCCTCTGCCGTAATAACTTTGCCTGTGAGCGGTGCGCTTCCATCAAAAGGTACAAGCTTGACATCAGTGTTGCCATCCACGAAAAAGGGTACCGAGTATCTGTCGCCCAGGCTCTTGTTGATCACCCGGTGCGTCGCACTCTTGTACGCATTCTTGGTCCATATCGACAACATGTCGCCGATATTTACGACATAGGCGTCTGGGTTGGGTGGAACCGGAACCCACTCATTGGCGGCATCGTTCAGTACCTCGAGACCACCAGACATGTCTTGCCAAAGTAATGTGATGGCTCCTGAAGCGCGTATTAGTCACCTGCCGTTTGAAAATGTCTACACGAAACTGTCTGGCTTACCAAAATCTGTATGGGCTCCAGCACCTAGCTGTCGGGCATCTGTAGACTTTTGCGGCGGGTAATGCAGCAGTCGGATGGAGCAGACGGGGTCATTTGACATGAACGGCACAAAGATGTCTTCGCCATATGGAAGACCCTTGGCCAGAATTTCCATGATCTTGTTGGCCAGGCTCAAGCATTCCGAATAGTACTGTTCCGTCGGTGCTTTCATTATTTCTTCAGGGATCTCTGCTGGAAATAAATTCTCGCCGATCAAATGAGGATGAAGCTTTGCCCGGTCATCGTCGACCGGTATATGTTGTCCAACATAGTATCCCTGTTTCACAGATTAGTTCCTGACAATCCCCTACTCTTCATCAGAAATTCGAGTCTACGAACCTCTTTCAAGTCCGGAAGTGCACCTTCTTGCAATGCTTGGGATCCGATAATCTCATAGCCTCTGTTCTTGAGCTTGGGGTGCATCAACTTCTTCTTTGTCTCCAGGGGCAAGGCAAAGACCGCCTCGGCAGCCTTTTGCACGCGGTTCTGCAATTCCTTGGAGATGCCATGGCCGACTAATTGAAAGAAGCCACTGGTGATGCAAGCCTGTCGGACTTGCTCGACAATCTTGGCCGATTCCTCCGAGGACGGGTCGGCCAGGTACGGACCTAAATCGACAGTGGGGATATGGAACGATACTGGGGTTTCCGTGGCCATGGTAGCTTTATTCTTGTCCTATACCTGAAGGAATTGTACGTAGGTTTGAATTGGTTCGGAACAGATGGCTTGCTGATTATAACAATTCTAACTTCAACTTGTCCAGCAGGATACTTATGAACCTATACGCGATCTATGTTGCCGCCTTCGATCTCATGGCACTTGATAACGTTCCCCTCCGCTTCCGCCCTACGAGATAACCTAGCGGTGCCGCTGCTGTGGGGTACGGAACACGCCGCGGAGCGATTCAGGTCGTGCAATATTCGCGACTTCGGGGTCATTGATATGGCCTGACCATTTTATTGGCCAATCTGTTTAGCACGTTGGATGAACTTCAATACTAACCACTGCTTCGACTACGAGACTTGTTGCCAAGACTCAAGACAACTATGAATGGCCCACGAGCAATCCTATAATATTGTTCTGGTGGGGCATTACCAACATAGGTACAGTATATTGCAGGAAAATGCCTATATTTAACGGCCATTTTGAACTTTGAATACATCATTACCGGTATGATGCTGGGCCAAGAATGGATACTCGGTAGCAACGATAGACCGTTCAACCAATTGGCTTTTACGTGCTGTTGTACGGGTGTAATTCTGTAGTACTATATTGCGATCACAACTAGTGTCAGGGAGCTCTGTACTCAGACACGTGCGGTAGCCGGCAACAAATCCGCTGGTATTCAACGACTCGAATTAAACATCAAAGTTGACTAAGAATCTGCAAAAGCTTAAAACCTAGTGAGCAGCATCTTGATTTGAACTGCAGAATCTCGCAAGTGAACTGTTGATTTGGTTCAACACCTATCAGGGGTAATCATAATGTAATGGCCTGGAGACGTTTGAAACCTCGGCTGCACGGCATAGTCGAGCCCCACAGTTGCCAGCCAGGACGCGGACAACTGGCAAATCGAGCTGAAAGGGTCAATCATCATCATTGTCTATCGTTACTCAAACAACAATTTTCATCATGACTCCAAGCGAACCGCAAAAGTATGTGCATCTTATACTCTGCTCATAGTTCCAGGCTAACCCTGACCACAGATCGAGCCATGTCCTCTTCATGGGCGCAGGCGCGGTTGGGTGTTTCTACGCTTCCCGTCTCCATCATGTCAGAATCCTCACTCACTGCCTTGTTACCGCGATGCTTGGCCATGCTGACTAAATACACAGCCGTCTCATAATGTGTACACTTCACTGACTGCGAGGTCCAACTACTCAGTCATAGAGTCTTCCGGCGTGTCTCTTCAGACGCACACGTTTGGCGACTACACATTTAGGCCGCATGCCGTCTTTCCGTCCGTGCAAGCCGCAGTGCCGAACACGCAAGGAGGCACCTCCAAGGCACCCCCAGGCGGATGGGATTACATCATTGTAACGACAAAGGCGCTGCCAGATCTTTCCGATGACTCTGAACTCATTGCGCCAATTGTGTCGCCAAACTCATGCATAGTGCTCATTCAAAACGGCGTCGGCGTTGAGGAACCTTACCGCAAACGCTTCCCGCGGAATCCCATCGTCACGGCTGTGACCATTGTCAGCGCTGAGCAGATCAAGCAGGGTACCATCAGACAGAACAGGTGGACCCGAATCAGCCTGGGCCCGTACGGAAATGGCCTGCAAGCAGAGAACGGCGCGAGCCCAGAATCGAAGCAGCTCGTCGAACTAGGTCACGCTCGCATGATGCAGCTCGCCAAGTGGTGGACGGACTTGGGAGGCATCAAGGACGTGGAACCGCACACCGAAATCGAGCTTCAGACGATTCGCTGGCACAAGCTGTGCATCAATGCCGCCTTCAACCCCACCGCAGTGGTATCAGGGGGCCGGGGCAACGCAGACCAGCTCAGGGATCCCGAGTTGAGACAGCACATTCTCGGCGTCATGAACGAGATCAGGGATGCCGCACCCAAAGTCCTCGGGAAGCCATTTTCAGACGACTTGGCGACGCCCGAGAAGATCATTCGGAGCACTGAGCGAAATACTGGAGCAAAGCCAAGCATGCTCCTCGACTGGGAGGCTGGTCGGCCCATGGAGCTCGAGGTCATATTGGGCAATCCGGTACGTATTGCGAGAAAGGCGGGCGTGGAAATGCCCCGACTCCAGAGCCTCTACGCCCTCCTGAAGAGCATGCAGCAGGTCAGAGACGCTGCAAAGAAAGCAAAGCTGTAGATTCTGGGTACCGTTCTCTCATATAGAGCGAGACGTGAATACAAGCTGCTACTTATCGAAAAACGAGTTACCTGTACTGGACACGGGATGCAAGCTTCCATACTAGAGGCAACTGACACGCAGCTGAGCTATGCGTGAATTATTTCCCACAAGCCAAGTTACGAAAATCGAAGGATCCTGTTTTATGCTTATATTTCCCTCACCACATTGACCAGGTTGTCAAAATGGCATATGATTTCTACTTCACAGAGGGGTCGTTGCAAGCTAGTTCGAGCCCGCGGACAAGCTCATGCAAGTCAGCGTATGCTTATTCACTGGGCTTATCTCGGAGCACGAGATACTAGCGACTGCAGCCAGAGATGACACTATCTAAAAAAGTCCTACTCATCCCACGAAACCCCTCACAGCGAACGCGAACAAAAGGCGAACCCGGAAACCGCGGTTGACACGGGATCGAGCTTTTTGGAGGGGTGGTGGTTTTGAGTAACAACCCAGCTCGTGCTCTGCTATTGGCCTCCCCTAAAAAGTTGGAGAAATTCGAACTCTAAAAGGGGTCACCGCCCGATATACCCGGGGCGCCGGTCCCGGGTGTGCTTACTACTTGCCCAAATCATAATACCTACCTTGGAGATGGGCAGGCTGGAGGCGCAGCCCTCATTGGAGAAGGAATCATTTCTACGTCACCTCGTCATGGACCTATAGACCATGAGCTCCAAAAACCCCTCAGCGACGGACAGAAGCTTATGATGGATATGCCGGAACTTGAATTGAGTATGGAATTTAAAGTCAATTGAGAGCCCACGGGCGGAAGTATTGTTTGGGCCTGATCTCCTCATGTGATTTTCGGTGAGATCGCATAATTTGCTATCGTAGGCGAGTCTGTGAAATCGGTCTTAAGTTTTATGTGAGATAGCTGTGGTTTTTCCTATTTTCTGGTCGGCGTGTCAAGCTTAGACAAACATGTCATTCCTCCGGCAGCGCAACAACGGCCATGGCGCGTCCGCTGATGATGTCGAGGCCAATGCCGCCAGCGCGAGCAACAGCGGTGGCAGTAACGACCAGGGCCACGAGCACGTCCAGCAGGGCAGCGGCGGCGGGCTGGCTCCTCCCGGTGCGGCGGGAGAGGAACACATCAAGTTCCCGGGTCACCTGCCGACTCCGCGGCCGAGCCAGAGCCGGGCCAGCGGCGACCTCCCCGAGTACGAGGCTCTAGACCGGTACATTACCAACTTTGACGCCGAGCGCCGGGCCTCCATGGTCAGCACCGCCGGTAAGAGCAGGAAGCGCAAGAAGTGGTGGCAGTTTTGGAAGTCGGACCCTGCCGAGGCCACGGGCCCGCACCCTGTCCAGGACGAGGGCAAGGCCCCCGACAGCTGGCTCAACGCTCACATCAAGGAGGGCATCCCCAGCAGTGTTGTCGAGGAGCGCCGCAAGCGCTTTGGCTGGAACGAGCTCACTGCCGAAAAGGAAGATATGCTCCAGAAAATATTTGGATACTTCCAAGGACCAATTCTATATGGTATGCAAACCCTCATCCTCTAATTTGAAGCATCATGGCCAAGGACGGAGATTCATTACTAAAACATCACGTCCAGTCATGGAAATTGCTGCTCTTCTAGCTGTTGGTCTTAATGACTGGATCGATTTCGGAGTCATCTGCGGTATCTTGGCTCTAAACGCATTCGTGGGTTTTTACCAAGAAAAGCAGGCTGCAGACGTTGTCGCGAGCTTGAAAGGCGACATTGCCATGAAGGCAACTGTCGTGAGAGATGGCCACGAACAACAGATATTGGCAAGAGAACTAGTGCCTGGCGATATTGTACGAATCAATCACAACCCGCTGGGTGATATTTGAGAGCAGTGCTAACACACTTTTCAGGTGGTTCTTCAAGAAGGACAGACTATTCCAGGAGACGCGCAACTCATCTGCAGCTACAACCGGCCCCAGGACTATGACGAGTTCATCAATCTCAGAAATGAGGACAAGTTTGACAGTGATCCTACAGCCGAGGTTGATGAAAAAGAAGAAAACAACAAGGCAACCATTGGCACTGAAGAGAAAAGCGGCGAGGGCGAAGAGGGTAAGAAGGCTGCCGATGATGATTACGATGATGAATCAATCCATTACGGTCAGCCTCTGATTGCCTGCGACCAGTCTGCCATCACGGGTGAGTCTCTGGCCGTGGATAAGTATATGGGCGACGTCGTGTACTACACCACTGGCTGTAAGCGCGACAAGGCATATGCCATCATCACCACCTCTGCAAAGTACTCCTTTGTCGGCAAGACGGCAAATCTCGTCCAGGGCACCAAGGATCGTGGCCATTTCAAGGCCGTTATGGACAGCATCGGAACGACACTGCTCGTTTTGGTCATGTTCTGGATTCTCGTGGCTTGGATCGGTGGCTTCTTCCATCACATTCCCATTGCTTCACCTGGCGTTCAGACCTTGCTTCACTACGCCTTGATCCTTCTCATTATTGGAGTGCCCGTCGGTCTTCCCGTCGTCACCACGACTACGTTGGCTGTCGGCGCTGCCTACTTGGCTAAGCAGAAGGCCATTGTCCAAAAGTTGACTGCTATTGAATCACTTGCGGTAATATCCTCACTCACTTCCAGTACTCTTCCGTGGCTAATCATTCAAATAGGGTGTCAATGTTCTATGTTCAGACAAGACTGGTACCTTGACTGCCAATAAGCTGAGTTTGCGTGATCCGTACCGTACGTGCCCGATTATTTGGGTCTTTCCACCCTAATTTGCTAACACGAACTCTCATTATATAGTCGTTGAAGGCCAAGATGTCAATTGGATGATGGCAGTGGCTGCCCTTGCCAGTTCCCACAACATTGCATCATTGGATCCCATCGATAAAGTCACAATCTTGACCCTCAAGAAATTCCCAAAGGCCCGCGAAATACTGCGTCAAGGTTGGAAGACGGACAAATTTACACCGTTCGATCCCGTATCCAAGCGCATCACCTCAGAGTGCCGCCTGGGCAACGATCGCTACATCTGCGCAAAGGGCGCCCCCAAGGCCGTCCTCAACCTGACCACGGTGAGCGACGAGATCCGCCAAGAGTACAACGCCCGGACCCGCGACTTTGCCCGCCGCGGCTTCCGGTCCCTGGGCGTGGCCTACAAGAAGAACAACGAGGACTGGGTGCTCCTGGGCCTGCTGTCCATGTTCGACCCGCCCCGCGAGGACACGGCGCAGACCATTGTCGAGGCCCAGGCGCTGGGCGTCCCCGTCAAGATGCTCACGGGCGACGCCATCGCCATCGCCAAGGAGACGTGCAAGATGCTGGGCCTGGGCACAAAGGTCTACAACTCGACCAAGCTGATGCATAGCGGCCTGACGGGCACGGTGCAGCACGACCTGGTCGAGCGCGCCGACGGCTTCGCCGAGGTCTTCCCCGAGCACAAGTATGCCGTCGTCGAGATGCTTCAACAGCGTGGCTCGCTGACGGCCATGACTGGTGATGGTGAGTTTTCGTTGAGTCCTTTTTGGACTGCGAACACTGAGTATTGTATGCTAACTCCACTTTTTTCTCATTAAGGTGTCAATGATGCTCCGTCACTCAAGAAAGCAGATTGTGGTATCGCTGTCGAGGGTGCTTCTGAAGCCGCCCAGGCCGCCGCCGATATCGTCTTTTTGGCACCCGGTCTCAGTACAATCATCTTGTCCATCAAGACGTCTAGACAAATCTTTCAGCGCATGGTAATGAAAACACATATCTATTGCCCAGCCACTCATATATGTATAACTGACCCGCATCGCAGAAAGCCTACGTTCAGTACCGTATCGCTCTCTGTCTTCACTTGGAAATCTACCTGACCACGTCAATGGTGATTATCAACGAGACTATCCGGCCCGACCTTATCGTCTTCATCGCCTTGTTCGCCGATCTGGCCACCGTGGCTGTAGCCTACGACAATGCGCACGTTGAAGAGCGGCCGGTCGAATGGCAGCTCAAGAAGATCTGGGTCGTCAGTGTTATACTAGGACTGCTGCTGGCCGCCGGAACCTGGATTGCTCGCGGCACCATGTTCCTGCGCAGCGGCGGCATCATCCAGCGGTTCGGCTCCATCCAGGAGGTGCTCTTCCTGCAGGTGGCGCTGACGGAGAACTGGCTCATCTTCGTGACGCGCGGCGGCAAGACGTGGCCGTCGTGGCAGCTCTGCTTCGCCATCCTGGGCGTCGACGTCATCGCCACCATCTTCTGCCTCTTTGGCTGGCTGTCGGGCAGCGGCGGCGGCGTCATGCGGACGACGCCGCCCACGGCCTTTAACAACTCGTCCAACGGCTGGACCGACATCGTCACCGTCGTCGTCGTCTGGCTGTACTCGCTGGGCGTCATAATCTTCATCGCCATCATCTACTACTGCCTGCAGCGCGTCGACTGGATCAACGACCTCGGCCGCAAGGACCGCCACAAGCAGGACACCCACCTCGAGAACATCCTGGTCCACCTCAACAAGCTCGCCATTGAGCACGAGGTCGACTCCAAGATGGGCGTCGACCGGTACACCTTGGTGGAGAAGGCGGCGGCCGAGGAGGATGAGTGAGGTGCTTACTCCTGTATGTTTGGGACGCCCGACAACGTATTCCACGAGCTGAAGTGCTGCGCTTTCTCGGAGGGCTTACTGCTCCACCTCGACTCCCGTCAAGTCAATAACCTTTCTTTTCACTAGTATGAAAAAAACGGGAGTTCCAGTGTGGTTGTCCTAATTAGTATAGTATGCGTGGCTGATGAGGGAGATGACTTGATGTTTGTTATGTAGTTGGGGCGGGGAAACGACGTTGAATAGTAAATTTAATGATATATTATGGTTTATGACATCCTTCGTTCACGGAAGTACAAACCGTTTCTCTGTCGTTGTAGCTCATGGTGACGAAGCCAAGAATTAAGCTAGCAAACCCAGTATCGAATTCGAAGAAGTCCTGCAATCGTAAGAATAGAGCAGGAATGCTACATCAGATACAAATTGTTCACACGGAAGCTAGTCCCCTTGAATGCACTCCAGATCATCTCAACGTATAAAATCAGAAACTGAGGCTTTTTGAGCTCATCGGACTTTTTTCAGCCCTGCCGAAAAATTATTGCTTTGTGTTTTGTGGCATGGTTGCTTCAGTCTCATGTGCTAGTTTCTACATCATTAATGTAGATTTTCGTCACCTGCAATGGGGAGTAAGTTTCCAAGTCCAGATATAAAGATACTATCCACTTGAAATATCGTTGGTGGTATCAAAATGGAAAAAGTCTTTCTTCCTGCTTTGATGAGAAGTCCATGCCACAAGTATGCTGAAGACCAGCATGACATGCGTCTTGAGATCGTTTTTCAAAAAGGTTTTTTTTATATTTGTGTATACATGTATGCGTATTTCCTCAACGACGGGCCTCCTAAATTTGCGTCAAGATCGTTGCACCGAAACCTTGTAGACACCAATGCCAGCGACTTGTCAAGTTTGGAAGAAAGTGCCCACTTGGCTGTCATTCATCTCGTCAATGTCCATTGGGCTTGAACATTCTTCCAGTGACAGATTCTCGAACTCCATTAATATTCTGGTCATATGACTTCCCAAGTGGCAAGCAGATTGTATCGAGTGTCTATGTTGAACTCGACTCATTAGCCGGGGGAAAGCGCCGCTGTCGACTTCCATTCCCAGCCCGAACCCGAAAGTCGAGGGATGGGATTTCTTGAAATCCATGGAGAAATGTTCAGTGGAAAATATGTGGGCACTTGATAGAAATGAACAATATGATTGGAGAGTACCAGACTCACCAGATGGCAAAGGTTGAACTTGAATTGACGTAATATTGATCATAATACTCAAGAACCTGGGCTCCCGATCCGTTCACATGATCATACTTGGCTTATACGGCTGATCCAAACAATGCCAGTATCTGCGTCTTTGAGGAGCGCATGACGGGTCTGTCAAAAGACGAACGATCAATGCCAAGGAGACAATGCCAGGCCATGGTCTAGAATCGAAATGTCAACGACGCGCGTGAAGAACAATGACCGGTATGATGTCAGAACATCATTCAGTACCTGGTAGTTGATCCGACGTCATAACCGTTTTTACCAATCGTTGCTTTATTCATTTTTGCTATCAATCGTGCCATCGACAGGAACATGGACGTCAGTGACGTAGACTTGTGATAGAAATTTTGGCAAAGAGGAAATAGATTTGCAAAGGGTCCTTCCTGCAGTCAGCAAGGGCAGGCAGGATGGGATGCAGGGAGAGAGGTCCCCTTGGTCCCCTTGGTCCCCTTGTGACATTCTGCTTAAAAAAAGATTTGCTTTTCCCATCTGGAGGGGTGAAATATCGGGGTCCTCGCTACCCCACCGGGGGGCCACAGCCGGACGTACAGATTATATGTATGATCATGCAAACTGTTTGTTTCATGGCATGACATGATTGGCCCATATGGAATGAGTAGAGGCTATACCTTGTATTGTCCCATCTCACCGTCTGCAAGAAGATCTGGCACAAACAAGCGGAAACAGAGAGGAAAGAGAAGACTTTTGCATCATAGTGCTTTTGATGTGCATTACAGCATGTTCATATTTACGGTCGTGGAATGCTCGATGCTGGCGGCACATGTGCTCGGAAGAGATGATGCTTTACTCAGCCTCGCCTAACGGTGTCAATCTGCCTGCGGTATAACGAGGCGAGACACATATACTTGAGTTACATATTGACGTGTCTCTCATAGCAAAGTCCATATAAAGCAGTTTACGCTAAGTTACTAGTTGACTATACACTCAATGGCTATTTTTATAGTATGCACTTTTGGATTTAATCGGGCAATTTTTGCGAGCTGATGCAGGATCATAGATCAGGTTTGGCCAATGATGGTGGCTGACGGGAGTATACAGATTTGACAACTCAAGTTGCCGCTGCCCTGGTTCCCCAGTATGATCAGATGAGATGTTGCAATACACCTATATTGCTTCTATATGCGATGCGTACGTCATTCTGTCTGCAAGTCATGCTCAATTCAGGGCTCAGTTCCAGTCCAGAGCGTCCAAGGGCGTGCGATTAGAACTATTCGAAATAATTTCCAATGAGGAACGAGCCAGAAAATCAGAAAAAGCACAATGCAGACATTGCAAAGTCGACGCTCTAGACGGCTGCGGGCCAAGGGAGGATGCAGTTTGAGTTGTCGTTGACTCGCTGCTGCCGGTTGCTGCGGCTCCTTATTCTAGTCTTTCAGCAAGTCTCAGGGCTACCATTTGTGGCTTTTTGGGCTTTTTGGGCTTTTCGGGCTTGTTTTGGCACGGGCCATAGCAGGGAAGGCCGTCATATGTCCGGCCCATGGGGCTTGATAGGCGAACAAACCCACCCACAGCCTGTTGAGGCGAGGCACCGGCACGGATCCCAAGACACAATCATCCGCCCCCTTGAAAGCAGATGGAATCTACGTCATAGGCAAGCATGTCAGTTGCATATGTTTGTCAAGTTGCAGCTTGTCACTGCCTGTAGGTATCCAGATATGCTGGAAAATCACGCCACGCAAACGTGGAGAAGCAGGCGAAGAATAAGAAAAAGTGAGAGATAAGAAATAAAAAATGAAGGTGCATGAACAGAAATTGCAGAAAAGCCCTACATAGTATATTTTCTTATTGCCACAATGGCAATACCCTTTGCTCAAATTTGGCTTGGGAGGGACAAATGGCGGGCTGGTACTGGTACCGCCTGGCTGCTTGCTGGCAATCTGCCCGGCCAGCGGGTCACGCTATGCTTTTCTTGCTTGCAAGCGTGGTGGCAGCGCCGGTATATTGCGGTGCAGATCTGCTCCGGGTCGACAAAGATCGGCAACGGCTGGGACAGCCGGCGTAACCCCTTGGTATAACATATTCCCTAGCGAGCTTCTGTGGTTCTGTACGTGAATACACAATTACCTAAGTAACAGCGAAGCAGTCGCTAATTCAGGCCTAAAAATTGTAGTCTAGTATTTTTTTTTTATTCTTGGGCATTTTGCTGATCTTGTGTAATTTTACAAGGAGCAGATGCTCCTTCGGCTTCTCGCCGTGGCCGTTGTCGCTTAAAGAGAAGTGTACTACTTGGTATTACCGATATTAGTGGCAGGTGGAGGCTCGTTCCGAGCCTCGTCGGAATTTTGACCTTTTTCTTCTCTCTTAATAAGTCAGAAGTCTCTGCTCGAACTGTCAAACCTGCGAGTTGCCAAACATTCCTGGCTCTGTTTGGGATGCAAATCATGCCTCGTCTAGGGATTAGGCATTGTATATCCTAGGCAGTCGTCTAGCCATTTACAGGAACTCCTAGCACTTTGTCGAATGTTTTTGAATTCATGAAGTTTCTGCTTTTCGTATCCCGGCCACAGTATAGGAAATTTGGACTTCATGTGCGAACTTGTCGAATACTTAAGTGTCTTTCTGGAAATTACTCTGCAGTATTAATGCATGCTTTGATTTAGGACCCTTCGGATCCGGTACTGCTAGCCGATGACTCTTTACCCACCTATATTTACGCAATCGTTGATGATGGAAAGCAGATGGCAGAAGAGAGAGGTACTAAAAAAAAGTGAGCTATGCACTACTATGCTCCCTTCTGAAACTTGTCGGATTGGACGGCCCAAAAAGTGCAATGCCAGTACTACACAGTAGTATGTCAAAAGCTCGCCAGCGACGCCAGCAATACCGGCTCGTAACAGCCAGTCGAGGCAAATTCTCTTTGGCTTTCTCTCCATCCATTGTGGAGTTTGGTCGGAAAATCCTTGGGCTGGCCCCTCGCAAGCTCCAGACCTTTTTTTTGCCCCTCTCTCGCAACGTCGATCTTGACCCAAAGAGGCATGACTCCCATACCGCAAAGCAAAAGCAGGATATGGGAGATGCATCAGATTTCGCATAGGACCATAGAGATTTTCCCATTATTTCGCCCATGCAGAAATCTCGATGCATAGTACAACCCACGCACACCACCGAGGGGCACTCGGGGCACATGGGGAGATAAACCAACCAGCGCCAGCTATGAGGCCCCGCCCTGCCTCGCCTAACACTCTTAGGTGGTAAAGTAGTGCTTGGTAGTAGCAGTGTTGGCGTTTGTTGGCTTTCCTGTTGTGCAAGTAGCCAAGATCCCTTTCCCAGCCTGCCAATTGCGCTGTCCACTGCGAGTGACTTTTGTTTTTATTTGATTACTATTCCCGGCCGAGATCTAGATACGCAAATATATATTTGCAGTTGTCACTAGTTGTGCGCAGATGGGAATGCACTCATAATATAATAGACCCTGAGTTTTGTATTTTCCCCAAATGAACATACATACACTGGACTCTGACTTACAGGGCAGGACAGGCATTGTGACAAGCACTATTTGAAGCATGCCACTTATTAGGTACAGCCAGCAGGTACCTACACCACTGTCTTGCCGACCAGCTCACGCGCCAGGAATCGTATGACCGCAATGCTGTCCCCCTTGACTGAATCACGTCTTCCCAGGAGTGAGATTGGTGGCTTCGGTGCCGAAGAGAGCCGTTTTCGGCCGTGTGCCTAACGAAAGAAATGACACGTGCTTTCGTCATTTCTTTTTTCCCATTCTCAGGTCTTTTTTTCTTTTCTGTTTTTCTTTTCTACAAGGTAAGATTATACGCATTCAGTTGGGCATGCAGCTTTCCTGCTACAGTCAGCAGTAGGTATGCTGCCAAAGGAATAAAGGGGAGGCATAGGATGCCAAGTAGCGCATAGAAAACGACCGACAGACCGACTTGCACCTGCTGCACGGGATATGCAAGTTGCTCGGATATGTCAACGGCGTAGCTAAAACGGCGGATACCATCAATGTACCTAGCCAACTGACTAAAAAGATGTAGCTTTTTGGATTGGGCCTCTACTGTCTAGGGTAGAGAGGGAAAAAAAAAGATCGTCGTCCCAACATATCAATCTCAAGGACGAGGGAGCGGTCACGGTTCCAAGTTAGCAGCGGCAAGTGGTAATCACATATTATTAGCTCAGCAGATGGATACTCCCAAGCCTTCGGGTCCTGGTTAGTTAGGTACCTATTCCTATGGATTCAAAACAACTTGCCGACGACAGAGTCTACTACGGGCATATCGTCCGAACCAAAGATGACCCTGGAAGATATCATATTTCACAATCAAGAGTCCTCCTCATCATGACGGTTCCCGGTATTTTCGATATCCTGCAAGAACTATGGATTGGCATATTTTTTTATGGCGGCTGTATGATATACATTTACCCAGGGAATCGCCGAGCCGCATGCACTCACTACAATGACCTCTGAGCGGTCACTGCTGTGTTCGTATGTTTCAAGGTGCTTCCCCGTACAATCCGCTATCCTGTCCTGGGACAGCTTTACGTGCATCATCATACCTATATAACAATGATACGATAAACCCACGATGAAGCAGACCACGGACCCCTGGTACAAGCACCATATGCGAGTCTTCGGAAGTTACAGACGTCCATGCTCGGGCTGAAGGTGCTCATGACAGGAATTGGTACTTGTAACCCGGTTACTGTCACCCAAATTGCCTGGGTACCCAGGCAAGCCAGGCAGAGTTGAGCACTTGATCTGCTCGAGTCAGTTATGTGGGGGTAACTAGAAACAGGGGACAACGCCGATGGGCTCCCAAAGAAAGGATTGTTCAAGACTATAATCGCAAGACATATCGACGAAACGCTTGGTAAGCAGACTCAAATTTAATCCAGATATACTTATGGATAGTCAATGAAATTCAATGAATGCCAGGCCATCTCCAGAGAATGGACAAATGGGCAATAAACGGGCCAGAAAAGCATGTTCTCTTGAATGTATAGTCGGTCAGCAAGTACCATGAGGAGGACCATGCCAGATTGGTCTGCTGGCTCTTGTGCTTCAAGACTTGCCATCTCTGTACGAAGCTACAAATATTGAACTCGGGATTCCGTACACTTTGCAGCGCAACCGCATTTGACCAGATGACGACGACTTACTTACATGGCAGACAAGGAATGCAAAAACAGACAACATAAGGCATATGTGACAATAGTCGCGTTTGGTTCTGTGCAGGACTATGTACCGAGCTTCATGTGTAGTTGCAGTGCAGAGCCAGAATGCAAAGATGACAAGCCTGATCCCTTCTACTGGGCCCTCGCTCCAGCAAGAAAAGGGAAAGCATTGCGCTGCTCCAAGGCCGCGATCTGCACGAGACAGAGGACCGGGTAGGTACTTGGTAATGCTTGTAGAACTTCTGACTTGTTGCCGGTCCAGCCCAGCCCAGCCCAAGGCGGCGCGCGAGTACAGATGATCACGGTGCAGAGTGCAGGGCAGATCAGCACGGGATTTCTATTATTCTAATATAATTTTTTCTTTTGATTCTTTCTGTCTGTCCCTCTTTCTGCAAAGCCCTGAACGATGTGACGGGGATTCGGGTTCAAGCAGTGGCCACGCCTGGGCCGCTGCCACAATGGAGAGGCTCCAGAGGGCGTGGACTTGGTTGGGGCTTCAAAATTGGGGGTTTTGGAGACACGCGAAGCCAGAAAGCTTGGAGACAAAGGCCGCTAATAGTGAGTGAAGAGGGCTACCTGGAAAGACAGAAGAGAGGGGAGAGAAGATCCAAATGGACTTTTTGGACTCCACTGAAAAAAGACGCCCATGGATATGCAAAGAACAGACAGAGACAGGCAACCCCAAGCACAAGAAAAGAGCTGCGATCCCCGTGTCATAGACTGCCCTTGCCCTTCTTACCCGCCCTGGTACTCGAGGTCCCAGCCTAAGCCCAGCTCTTACTAGGGTGGCGGTTAGCTGATGCCACTTTTGAGCCTTGGGGGATCGCCACAAGCAGCTAGCTCTGCTCCATAGTCATGGCAGCTTGGGTCGGTACGGGACTAGATGAAGCAGCTACCACCACCTAGAACCAGTTCTACCCTGTCACTCATCAGAAAAAAAAAAAAGTCCGTAGTCTTCAAGTCCCATATTCACTCACCTACCAAACCTACCCATCGGAGAGTATTCCGTTCCTAGGTTCCTGCGCTTTGCTTGGTCGTCGAGCCATGAGCAAACCCGCCGCCTGTTGAGTCTTTGGAGTCTTGACCCCCTAATCTAAGCATGTAGTAGCGTTCTCTTTACCTAGATTTGCGCAATCGTCTGTCCGTCTTTGTCTGTCTAGCATCTGTACATCTGCCTACCTGCTCTGTCCGTCCTTTCGGCTGGGCTAATTTGTGTGTTCTGGTGTCTATTCCCCGCCAGTTTTCTTGCCTGTTCGTTGCGCTTCGATCCTCTTTTGCAAGGGGTGGTCCCACGCACACCCCATATTGATGCACCTGAGCACGACCATCACTGCCGCAAGCATCTACTGTACGTACATACACATGCGCATCTGCCAGGACTTGGATTGGAAGTGTGGACTTGTACATGGAATTTTCGATCAAATAGCATGGATGGCAAAGTACTCGCGTCGAACACTCCATCAAGCGGCTGAACCACAATTGTGAACTGGAAACTCCCATCCATCCATCTAAACCCCTTCCCCAAAACGACGGGTACCTAAGAATCAATTACACTACTACTTTGGTGCTACTACTGCTGCTACTTACATTACCTACACAACATCCCTCTCCAGCAAGCCAAGCACGGAGGAGAGCAGCAAAGGCACCGGCTCGAGGCCAGAGAACCACCAAATGCTCCATGACATCGACTATCCTTCTCTCTGCCCTGCCCTGCCCTGCACATACCCTCGTTTTCTTCTACCCCCGCCTATCCTATCGTCCTGACCTTGTAAGGTGGTTCTGTCACGGATAGTAGGTAATGGTACAGTACTCTCAGCTGACTGACTGATTGACTGACTGACCCGGCCCCCCGGTGTGAGCTTTGGGAAAACCACACCCCTCCAACTTCGGGCGACCAAGTTCACAAGTCTGCTTCTCGATTCGATCGTCCCGGACTGCTTCTGGTCTTTTGGTGGACAGCGCGCCCGCCTACCCAATCGAGTGCCGAAAGTGCATTCTGCCCCCAGCGGGCCTGCCACCTCCATCCAGTACATACAACAATTCTGCGACCTGCTGCTCCTTGCAACTTTAATTCAACCCATACCCATACCTACTCAACCTCGCACCCCATAAGCGATCCACTGCGCCTTCAAACTCCCCAGCCTGGGGGTCTGTGTCGCAGAGTTGAGCAGAGCAGAGCAGATCAGAGCATACTCGGCTGGCGAACTTGTTTCCAATATCTCGAACTCCTCGTCTCGCTTGGTTAAGCTCTCGCTCAATATACACTGCCGCCGGCCTGATCAGAGACTTCTAGGTCTCGCCTCTCTGCCCAATCGACATGGACGAGCATCAGCCACAGACCGATGCTTCGGTCCCCCAGCAAGCATCCGGCCAGCAGCAGGACGATCAACATCTTGAACCAACGGGGCAGCCTTCCTCGCCAGTATCCCCAAGAAGCGGCGCTGGAAGTGGCAGCAGTGACAACAGTGGCAGTGGAAGTGGCAAGACATTTACTGGTCCCGGTCCCTCGGTGGCCGCACAGTACGATGAAGATAACGACATCACACCGCCTGCATTCAAAAAGCCTATATCACTTCCGCCCGCTGCGATCGATCCTAATATTGGCATGAATATCGATGGTGCACCGGCGGCTGCTCTGCAACAAACAGCGGACGACACCGCTTCGTCATGGAGTGCGTCCTCAGACCGCCAGCTCGGTCATGGAAGCGCCAGCAGCATGGCCGACCCATCTGATCGTGTGTACCCCATACGTTCCATGGTTAATGTCGACCAGTCGCAGCCTACTCCATGGTCTCGCAGCTCGGGCGAGCATGAATACTTCCCTCGCTTTGAGTCCATGAGCAGCGGCGTCAAGCACCGTTCTAGCAATGCACGTGCCGAGCTGGAGAGTATAAAGCGGTCCGACACGTTCCCTGCGCAAGTTCGCAACAGCTCAGTTCCCTCGAGGGCGAGACGGAAGGACACGCTGTCAGGGTCTATCGGAAGCCCCATTAGTGATGTGCAACCACCTTTGCCGATGTTCACCGATAGCTCATCCGACGCCGGTTCCGATGATGCCAAGGACGCCGTCGCTTCGGGTGTGGAAGCCTCCAGTCAGGATTCCGGGGATCGCGATGTTAACGAACAGCTTTACGCCCCCCGTTTCAGGCATGTGCAAACTGAGGAGGGCCATTATGTCATCACGGGCAGGGACGGTACACTGCAGAGGTGTGAAGACGAACCTATTCACACGCCCGGAGCAGTGCAGGCGTTTGGTCTGATGATCGCCATCAAGGAAGATAGCGAGGGCCGCTTCGCTGTCCATGTCGCGAGCGAGAACTCTGCGCGGATTATTGGCTATACACCGCAACAACTATTTAAACTCGACAGTTTTCTGGATATCTTTTCCGAAGAGCAAGCCGACAATATTCTTGACCACATTGACTTTATCCGAGACGATGACGCCGACGTTGGCACCAACGGCCCCGAGGTCTTCAGCGTGTCGTTACGCCCACCCAAGGAGAAGAACCTCAAACTATGGTGTGCAATGCACATCAACTCTTCACAGCCTGATACAATCATTTGTGAATTTGAGCTGGAGGATGACCACGAACACCCATTGCGGCCTATGGACGAAATGACACCGCCAGCTCCCGAAGATACCCTATATCAGACACCCACCTTGGAAGAGTTCAACGAGAGTACAGAGATCAGCAGCAAGCCTCTCAGGGTTCTTCGCAGTGCCCGAAAGAAGCGCGGAGAAGCTGGTGCTATGCAAGTCTTCGATATCATGTCTCAAGTCCAGGAGCAACTGGCATCGGCACCAACTTTGGACAAGTTCTTGAAGATTCTGGTGGGTATAGTGAAGGAGTTGACTGGCTTTCATAGAGTTATGATTTACCAATTCGACTCATCCTACAACGGAAAGGTTGTTACCGAGCTGGTTGACCCTACACAGACGCGAGATCTTTACAAAGGACTGCATTTTCCGGCATCCGATATTCCCCGACAAGCCCGCGAGCTATACAAGATCAACAAGGTTCGGTTACTGTACGATAGGGATTTGGAATCCGCACGGCTGGTATGCCGATCGCAAGCTGACATGCAGGATCCGTTGGACCTCACCCATTCATACCTCCGCGCCATGTCACCGATACATCTGAAATACCTTGGCAACATGGCTGTCCGAGCTTCCATGTCGATTTCGATCAACGCCTTCAACGAGCTTTGGGGTTTAATTGCCTGCCATTCGTATGGCCCCAGAGGTATGCGGGTGGCTTTCCCGATTCGAAAAATGTGCAGGTTAATCGGCGACACGGCTTCGAGGAATATCGAAAGGCTTTCATACGCCTCACGCTTGCAGGCAAGAAAGTTGATCAACACTGTACCGACCGACAAGAACCCTTCCGGATATATAATTGCGTCGTCTGAAGATCTGCTCAAATTGTTTGATGCTGATTTCGGCATGCTCTCAATACGTGGCGAGACCAAGATTTTGGGAAAGCTGGAGCGTTCACAGGAGGCTCTTGCCATGCTTGAATATCTACGGGTCAAGAAGTTCACGTCGGTCGTGACCACGCAAGATATCGGCGCAGATTTCCCCGACCTACGCTACCCCCCTGGCTTCTCTGTCATAGCCGGAATGCTTTATGTGCCCCTCAGTGTCGGTGGTCAGGACTTTATCGTTTTCTTCCGAAGGGGCCAGGTCAAGGAAGTGAAATGGGCAGGCAACCCATATGAGAAGGTGATCAAGGACGGTACTTCCGAGTACTTGGAGCCACGGACGAGTTTTCAAGTATGGCACGAAACAGTTATTGGCAAATGCAGGGAGTGGTCTGAAGAGCAGGTGGAGACCGCAGCTGTACTTTGCCTGGTCTACGGTATGTATCTCCTTGACGAAGTTGGAAGTGATTGCATTCGCCTACAACAGCTACTAATGGTGTCAAAGGTAAATTCATTGAGGTTTGGAGGCAAAAGGAGGCTGCACTGCAGAACAGCCGTCTCACGAAATTGCTCCTGGCAAATTCGGCACACGAAGTCCGCACACCGCTCAACGCAATCATCAATTATCTCGAAATAGCGCTCGAAGGCAGCCTGGACCAGGAAACCCGTGACAATCTTGCAAAGTCACACTCTGCATCCAAGTCCTTGATCTATGTTATCAATGATTTGCTAGACTTAACTATGACTGAGGAAGGCCAAGATCTCATCAAAGATGAGATCATTGATTTCCCGGCCTGCTTGAAGGAGGCCACCGACCCATTCAAAATTGATGCCAGGAGGAAGGGCATCCAATACGAAGTTATCGAACATCCTGGGCTGCCTCTACATGTTCACGGTGACCAGCGACGAGTACGGCAAGCTATTGCCAACTTGACAGCAAACGCTGTTGAACATACGAAGGAGGGATCTGTCAGGATCGAATGTTTTGTGACAGAGGTAGTGGGGTCCAAAGTGAAGATCGAGATCGTTGTTCAGGATACTGGAAAAGGCATGAACAACGCAAAGCTTGACGCACTATTTCAAGAGCTGGAGCAAGTCAGCACAGATGACTCTCTCGATGATGTCGATCCAATGGCGAGCGATCGCGCACTGGGTCTCGGCTTGGCTGTTGTTGCAAGAATTGTTCGCAATATGGACGGCCAATTGCGGCTGAAGTCGGAGGAAGGCGTTGGTACTCGGTTCGTTATCCAGCTGCCGTTCGAGCTCCCCACCCCCCCAGCCGAGCCGCCTCAACCAGCGACGACCAGCAACACCGACGCCACACAATCATCCAATCAATCGAGTATGGCCTCGGTATCAACGCAACTACCGCCGGCCGAGGATGGTGAACTCACACTGACGGGGCATCCAACAAACTCGGCGCCCAATGCGCCCCTTAGGGAACGGCGAAGCTTTGATGACGCCGGAAGCATTCAGAGTCTCAGAAGTGCCACTAGTAAAGGTAGCGGAATCAGTAATATGAGCGACGCGGATCGACTTATCGACGCTCTATCGACTCCGCTGCCGTATGGAGAGGGCTCTGAAACCGAAAAGTCAAGTACTCCGCGAGGAGGTGGAGGTCACAGCCACCGCAACTCTGCGAATAGTGGCAGATCACCTCCTTTCACGAGAGATCCAGGGAACGAGAAGCATCCGGAGCGTCCTTCCCCGCATCGATCAACTACATCACCGGCTGGAGAGAGTTCGAAGTATGTATCTGGTACGGCGAATGTGAGGGATTCGAAGACACCAATCAAGCCCGTCAAGGTGCCTGACGAGTACAGCGATCCACCACCGTCTGCCCAAACAGGGCAGGCTTCTGGAGTACTGTTTGAGCTACCCGACCGAAGTCAAGCAGGATCATCTACCGCACCTGTGGAGTCGCAAGCTTCGTCAAACCCATCGAATCTATCTTTCCCCGATTATTCTGGAACGCTTAGGGTGCTTATTGCTGAAGATGACCCAGTCAACATGAGGATTCTGAGGAAGCGCTTGGAGAAAGTTGGACATACCGTAGTCCACGCGGAGAATGGCGAAACTTGTGCCTCTGTGTTCAGAGAACGACCGACGGAATTCGATGTCGTTCTAATGGACATGCAGGTATGTCGCATATATCCTCTCTCGGTTTTCTTTCCTTGTATAAGTATGCTAATCAAGCACTTAGATGCCAATCGTGGATGGTCTTGGTAGTACCAGGTTGATAAGAGCATTTGAGAGATCTGATGCGTGCACAGAGCTCTCTCCTATAGCACAGCACCAAGGCCGAGTGCCTATTTTCGCTGTGTCCGCTTCTCTCGTTGAGAGGGAGAGGCCTACCTACGTCGAAGCTGGGTTTGATGGCTGGATCCTAAAGCCCATCGACTTTAAACGACTTAGTGTTCTCCTTGACGGTATCACGCAAGACGAAACACGAGACGGATGTCTCTACGCACCCGGTGAATGGGAACGGGGTGGTTGGTTTGGAAGTCGCTCTGTGGACGACCAGCCAGCCGCAGCCGCAGCAGCAGCAGCAGAAGGAGAGCCCAGCAACGGTGTATGACACATGTTTTCACATGGACACCTTCAGGTGGCTCTGTTGGCACAAAGTTGAGCCCTTTTGCAAATCAGCAAGGGAGATATTGATTTCCGACGAATTACAACCTGAACGAATTTCTTTTGGCTTCGTGATGAACGAAGCCCACGTCACTAGTATGGGAGGAGGGTATACTAAAATACACGGAAACTGGCGTTTTGGAAGGGGCACATGCGCACTTCGCAACATAACGTTTGTGCCTGGCAGGTTGGGGTAGAGATTCCTTTCTATTTTTTGTGTTTTTCAGTTCCTCGGCCCATGCCAAAAGTATACGCATTGCATGGAGTTTTGGATCGTTTGCACGAGTTTAAGCCAATGGCAGAATACCTAAGGTAGTCTTATCAGGAACGGCGAGGCCGCGGGACCTGAGATGCGCGGCGCAGCACATTTAATATCTCTGACGAGGAGGCAATAGAACTCTTGTGATCAGAGATGTATATAAATCGAAAGCAGAAAGAAAGAAGCAGTCAAGCAATGAATGACTACAAATACCCTCCACTACCTTTACGTTTCTGATGTATCCATCGCGGTTTGTTGTATCAATGGAAAGAATGGTAAAGGAAAACACATTCCTCTCAATTCGATGTCAGGGTAGTGACGAGCCATGTGTGCCTGGCTAGATGGTTATGAAAGCGTTATAGAGACAAGCGGAGTATCCCCATGATCATACTATCTCTTCGAGCTACCTACAGACCTATTCGTCGAGTTTGGATGTATCTGGCTGTTGGATGCCAAGAGATATCAATACGAGCTTATATATGCTTGTGTTGTGGAATGTAACGCATCGAATAGTTCACATACAAGTTGACACACTACGACTCTTCTCGAATAAGTGATGTTGAAAATGTACCATTTGGCAGACTGATATACCCGTAAGGTTGGATCATACCTATAAAGGCGTCTATCTACTAAAGCACCGCATGCAAGCTACCTACATTGGCTTGTATGCATCCTATAACACAAAACGCAAACGCGAGTGTCAGACAAGACTACGGACGCTATGCGATAAAAATACTCGATTTTCTTTTCCCTTGACCATCCTTTTTTTCCCATAAAAACCTGCGCCATTGAAATCGTCCCAGTATACCTGGAGACCTGGAGACCAGTCGCCCAGAGAATGAGACTAACCTTCTCCCATGTACATGGGATCTCCGTTGCCCATAGCTTGTACGGCGGTGCCGTAGTCGTTCTTAGCCGCCTGTTGGGCCCTCTGCTGATTCTGAGCTTGCTGTATTCCGCCAGCATTCATGTTTGCCATGGGCCGACCCATATTGACTCTCTGGCCCGAACTCATGGATCCTGCACCATTCATGGCAAATTGTGCGTTGCTACGCTGGGCGTTCTCTCGCGTGCGTGGGATTTGTAGCTTCTGCAGTGACTGTTGAGCAACGGGCTTAGCGGTGGTAGCAGCAGCTGCTGCGTTAACAGGTGCGAAGCTCTCATCATCTTCCATCTCAGCATCTGCATCCTCATCGCTGCCTTCGTCGTTGGCCGTTGTGGTCGAAGCAGCTGCAGTCGTGGCGGGTCTCACATCACTCGATGAACCATTGTTGGTGGAAGTCGACTGTTGGCGTACGGGTTGCTGCGACTGCTGGGTCGATGCAGATCGAGCTGGTGTTGCAGCACTTGGAGCTGCAACCAATGGAGTTGCATTAGGACCAGATGAGGCCGTGGAACTTGCCGTGGCAGCGGCCTGGGTAGTGGTTGCTGTCTGTTCTAGAGGGCGTTGAGAGCTCATGCCGGTTGACCTCGACGAGACAATTACATTCTTCCATCGCTCAATGGCGCGTTGAACGACCTCGACGGTGTCGGCGTGACGGTCGTTGAAGTTGAAACCAATGCCTCCCGTATAACCTGACTCGAGCCCCTGATGCAAGACATGAGCAACAAAAGCTTGATCGAAAGGCACTGTAGCGGGGGGCATTAATCTGAACTCCCTCGGCTGTTGCAGACGGTTGAGCTGATCGATTTGAGACTGAAGGTTAATGCTCTCTTGCTTGAGCGCGTGTTGGGTCTGCTTCAGCTTCTCGTTGTCCTTTTGTCTCCGACCAACGCTTCTTGCCAGTTCCAAGATCCACAACTCCTGCTGGCGTGCTGCAGGCAGTGATTCCCATACAGCATATGTAGACTGCAAGTGTTCATTCACTTGTTTCTCGAGGTTGGTAGCGACCTGTTCCGCCTTCTTAACACTTTCTCGCAAATCGCCAATTGGGGAAGGATTCTTCAGAGGCGGATAGCTCAGGTCTTCATGTGTGGCTGTCGTGGCAGCAGCACAGGTGTGTCTCCATTTCTTGAATTCCTCCTGGAAGAAAGCAGCCAATGCATCATACTGTTTCTTGGCAGGTGTTTGTATGGACCATGAAGAAGACGTGGGGAATGGTGTGGACGAGAACAAGGTAGGAGGAGGTTGTAAACACTGAAGTGTGAGAGCAGGGAAGTCAAGAGAAAGCGGGTCAAAATCGAATGGAAGAGAGTTCATATCGATTTGTTGCCTTTGAAGATCAGCGTCAGCTCTGGTTCAGGTAATTGATCAGACATTTTTACTCACTTGGCCGCTCGCCAGGAGCCGAGGATCTCTCTAAGCGCGAGCTCGGCAGCTCTTGCTGTGTCCATGGCATCCGTCAATTTTTGTCTCGCGTCGAGCTGTTGTTTCTGGAGCATTCTGCTGGAATTCCGCTGCTGCTGTGCCCCAGACTGTCTGTTCGACTCCGTGCTCTCATCCCAGCCGCCAGATGAGTCCCCATTCTTACTTGGTATGTCATTAATGACACCAGTTGCCTCCCAAGTAGGCTGTTGCCAGGGGTAAACGGGTGATTGATCTACCATGAACTGTCCATCCTTGGGTACAGAGGATTGATTCCGTGCGTCTGGGCTCCTTCTGGCAGCGGTCGAACCTGTCGGGGTGCCGGGCGTGGAGGCATCCCGGCGTGCCGCCAGAGATCCTCGAGGCTGTCGTCTCGTAATACCAGAGCGCATCTTACGGATCGCGTCGACATCGTGAACACCGTCCGCCGGCTTTGGGTTCTTCTCCTTGATATATAGATCCAAATGTCTTCCAAGAGAGGAAGATGTAAAGGCTTGACCGCAGTATGGGCAGTTGCGATCCTTGGGAGCGTGCGCCTTGGACGCACCAGGAGAGTCGGCACTGGCCGCGTTACCACCAGCGTCCGACATGGCTGCTAAAGCCAAGAAAAAGTATTCGGCGAGATGGAAGGTATATAGTGGTCGTGCTACAGACTAATGACCGTACAAATTCGCCGTAAATGGATATGATCTTGTAGATTTTGCTGTGCTTCTTGTGCACGCTTCTCGAGGCCTCGTTCCGGTGGCTCGACTGAGGGCAAGGTGTTGGTGGTAGTCAACAGCAGTAGTAGATAGACACACACTTGGCGCTGCTTGCTTCAGCAGTCGACAGCAGCAGTTTAGTTGATTATCGGATGGGTCGAGTATGATGACAAGACATTGATCGAGCCTCAAATGATGGCAGGCGCAGACGCGGAGGTCCACGGCCACACACTCTTCCTGCAGAGCTGTTTCTGGTTGGCAAAGTGATTCGACGGGCGTGTGTCTTGTGCCTCGTTAAAGTGTCTCGAAAAGAGCTGGACACTTTTTTTCTTGGTCGGGGACTGGGAAAGAAGATCCAGGGGCTTGCAGCTTACATTTAGCACTAACGGCGGAGCTAGTGCCAGGATCACAGTTTGGGCCCTTGGTGCTGTGCTGGGGGGCTTTGGGGCTATGGGGGGTAGGTAGCAAAGTTGAACTACAAGCTCCGTGCCCGCAGCTTGAGCACCGTCCCGTCCAGGTCTCAATAAGGTAGATATGTGTACTGTACAATCGGTGCAGCTAGGGGTAGAAAATATGTAAGGTACTATAAGTACTAGGTAGTTGTTTATAAAAGCGGCGCAGAGCAATGCAGTGCAGATGTCGTAAGTTGCTGCTCTTCACAAGAAGATGAGCTTATGTCGACGACCGGCGAATTATTGACCGAGAGAGAGGTGCAAAGGGGGGAGGAGTGTGTTGCGACCAACAGCTGCTGCAGAGAAATTGTTTGTAGCCGCGATGGGGTGACGCGTCTTGCTTTGGGGAAGAGAAGAAGAAAAAAAGGAGGAAACGAATGTCTGGTGATTCCTGCTTCCGGGATGTCGTGTATCTCCTCACCACCTGCTCGTCCTACCAATACTAACTAGCGCCCTGTGGAAAGAAAGAAGAAGAAAAGGAAGAATGGGTGATGACAACGATAAAAAGAAGCGAGCGAGAGTATGAGGGTTGCAGCGAGGAGACCTAGTCTTCACTTGTTTCTTGCCCAATTATTTCTGCGCTGTCCTCTCACCTCGTAACATTTTAATAAAAGTCATGTACCATGGTAGGTAACTAATAATATGTATGTATTTAGGAGGGTAGGGGAAAAAACGATCAGGGTTCGACGCTAAAATAATAATCCCAGATGAAAATATGTGTCTGGTCCAGGTTTGTACGTCTTAAATATGGAACGTAGAGAAATCAACAAATGTACCTAGATGTACGTAGGTATTTAGTGCAGTATGTATGTGGTGTATGTATTGATGTATGCCAAGCGAGGTACTTCGCCCAGCTTTGGTGCCGCCCAACAGAACGAAATTCCTACCGTTCCGAGCTGCGAGGTTGGTAGGTCAAGTCTGGTATGTGTATGTGTCAATGAAGAAACGAGAGCACCAAACCACACCGAGACCAGTTGACAGTCCTCCTATTTATCGTTTTCCTATTACTGCAGTGGGAGATGCTCTCATTCGCCTATCAGCGTGCGTGAATGGATACCTTCGATGAAGCGATCGATCGGCCTGATCGCAACTTCTGTGACCAGCGACCATCAAATGATTCCGAGAACCGTGAAAGAAGACCTTGAATGACACCCACGGACTTTCTCCATGCTGCTCGTGACTTGTCCCTGCCCACGTTCCTGCTGTGATGCTGCGCTTCTCCTCTCCTCTCCTCCCATTCCCTTTCCCCCTCTTTGCCTCCGCCCTTTGACCTGGTGGTATTAATTCACCTACATACGAGCTTGCGATGAAAGGTTTTCTCTGGCTTCCTACCCGTGGACACGCACGTACTCTACCCTGGACCATGCCATTGCCTTACCTTGCCTTTGAGACGGGGGCCTAGCTTCCGTCATTGGCTGTTCCGCAGCTAGCGCCCAAACTGATCGGCCGCGGACCTAGCCAGCTCTACCCGCAGGGCCCTGATTGGAGCCAAGCTTCAGCGCAGGGAACGGGTGAGGCGGATCAAGACCCCAGCCAGCTCTCAGGGGCTTTGCTATTACAACTACACTGCGCACGTTTGAAGTTCGGAGAGCACAAGCAGCCTTCCCTTTTCTGTAATTGTGTGATGATGATAAGTGATTATATCAATTACTTTGTTTTCTTCCGTCTTCTCAAACAGTGTCTGATGCACCACTCATTGGGTCCAGCTCTGGTAATAAGGCGAATGTGAATAACAGACAGTCGAAAGTCTCCAGCTTCCACTCCGTGCACAGTAACTTCCAGCCGATGCGGTTGGCGCCTATCGCCCAATCAATATATCGCGGCGTGAAGCAAGGGATTAACAACACAAAATGACCATCCGTGCCATTGTCGCCTTGTAGGGCCACACATTCGAAACATACTTCCCATCTGCGTGGGCTGCAAGTGAATGAGTTGTATGCACATACAAAGCTTACAATCAGCGCCCATGTGTCCCGAACAACTATCATCATGGCCGTGTCTCAAAAAGACATTCCCAGCTCTGCTTACTTGAGGGCCTACATTGTCTCAAGCCCCACAAGCCATGTGCGCTCAGTATTTTTAAATTTTCCTCGCTTGTCTGTGACATATCTCTCTCTTGTACCGTTTGTTTATTTGACAACAACTACAAGGTAGGGGCTCTTTGTCTGATTAAGACTCAGGAGAAGCTCGGCGGACCTCGCGCGAGCCTGCACCTATTTCTGCCGAGTGGCTTTCGGTAAAGTAGTGTAGTGCTAGTTGTACGTGTTCAAAAATCTGTCAGCGATGTCGCGACATCCGAGATTTATATTTCCCCCCTTTCAACCTGCAGAAAAAATAACGGTGCGATCAATTACATTGCTGCAGCTGTACGAGCGGCTACACATTCCAATTATGCCCAGGTCATTTCAGCAGGGACTTTTAATGAAACGGTCGATGCAGTGCAATGCGCAAGCTAAAAAGCCCACCCACGCTCTCTCCGCGTGCCGACCGTTCAATGTTGCCAATATTTTAACATTTGTAGACTTTCGGCCCTATGCTTGGCGTTTCCCAAAAGTTTTGAGATGCGTATGATTGCCCGGCAATGGCACGTGTCTCGGCCGAGCCGCACAATACGGGCCAAATGAGAGTGTTCACTATCGATTGGTAAATCGTCGGCAGTTGGAGAGTAGCATACCACATGTGTACAATGTACGGCGTGATTCTGACACAGTTGTACGAAGAGTCAACATAATCAGCTTCCCAATCACGACTTTTGAGAAGCAAGTTCGAGGTCATCAAAGTGCAAATGAAGGCAAAGGCGCCAACACCTGGAGATACAGAATTTCCCATTCATATCAGCCTACAGCGCAGAAGCAAAGAGAGTACATTTGGGCAATTACCGACTCACGAAGGACTAGGATAATCAAGCATATCAACTACGTACGCATTTCTTCCCAGTACCGAGCACCATTGTTTACATACATGTATATGAGCCAAAGGGAGCATCAATCCTTTACACGGCGGTAAGAAGCATCATCATAAGACTGGGTGCAAAGTGATAAGGTCTACCACCAAATTGCTTCAACATGCACGACTTGGTGGAACTTTGACCTGGAGTGTGTGAGTGCATGCATTCGTCTTAGAAGGCGTTGAGCAGATTATACTTCGTGCTCTGTACCGGAATGGCAGACACGTTAGCCACAATATGAATTCGATCAACATACTAAGTAATTTAGTGGCGGTGCTGGTAGACCAGCAAACTGCAAATGTGGCTACCGTCAGCCACCAATCAAGTCGCGTCTAAGCGACTCCGCATTCTACTTGCGGGTAACCGCGACGGACGAGGAAGTCACGAACTTGCGACGCGCGACTCTTTAGCAGCTGTTCGCTCACCTCGGCGCAAATCATCCAAACGGGCATTTGGACAATTCCACTACACCACAATCAAGCGCATGCGCAGCCCGCACATCGCCAGCCTCAACTGATTGATTGTCCTTGTGCCTCTCTTACAATTTTACAATGCCTCCGGGTAAGTACAGCTTGCCCTGAAGTTTTGGTCCTTCCCCTCCCTCCCAACGCAACCAACGCACGCATCAGTTTTGGAACTTGCTTGAGTTGCGCCTTTGCGCGGCCTTCATTTATGCGCGCTGCTACTCGAATTTCATATACCCAACATCCACTACTACTATTGTTTCCAAATCCACGTTCCACCTAAAACAAGATGTTCCAGTCCCTCTACCGACGACTGACCAATCGACCAGCCATCAGCGACGACGAATCCGACACTGGCGGAAACGACGTCGTGGTCCCCATTGCCAAGAAGCAGGATGGGGATATGGAAGACGATTTCGATGATGCGCCTGCCCCAGTGAAGGGTGACGTCAAAATGGACGAAGACGATGAAGATGACGATGAGAAGGGCGAAGGAGACGAGGACGAGGAGCTGGATGAGGACGAGTGCGTACATCACTTTGAGTGTGCATACCACATGCGATTGGGATCGCGAAGCTGATGCCACTTTTATTCAGGTTTATCGTTGAGAAGATTGTCGGCCACGTATATTCCAAGGTAAGGCACATCATACTGGGATCAGTCCCTTGAATTTGTGCAGAATACTGATCTTGGATAGGGTGAGATAAAATTCAAGGTCAAGTGGGAGGGATACGACAAAGCCGAAGATCAAACATGGGAGGACGAAGACAATCTCAAGTGCGTTTTCCCTGCTGCAAGTGCAGGCCAAACTGGTCGTGACTAACAATTGATCCAGCGAGAATGCTTCCGCTGTCCTCGAAGCATATTTCGCAAAACTCGGTGGCCGAGAGACTATAATCAATGAGTCGCAGGCTGGCACGAAGAAGAAGCGAGGCCGCCCTGCTGCCAACAGCACTCCTGTGAATGGCTCGAAGCGATCGAAGCGTGACACACATCCTGCATCCGGCAGTCCACCAGCAAGCTCTACGAAAGCATGGACACCACCTGCAGGCTCTTGGGAGGATCATGTTGCATCAATTGATGCCTGCCACGATGAACACACTGGAAGATTGGTCGTGTATCTTTCGTGGCGGAACGGACAGAAGACTCAGCACGATACCAAGATTGTATACTCTCGTTGTCCCCAGAAGGTATGCCCCATGGAATTATTTGATTCTTTCTCCAAACGCTGACTTATGGCCTACTGTACAGATGCTTCAATTTTACGAACAACACGTTAAGATTGTCAAGTCTACAGGAGAGATGGAATGAGCCCGACCAAACATTCTTGCCCTGGATTAAGGGCCTGGTCATAGCAGCGTAGAAGCTGCTAAGCATATCTCAGCGATCCATGACATGGAGCTTAGGCTTGCAGTCCAATCCGGTGAGAACGAGTCTCCACGATTCGGCATCGAGAAGAGACATTATTGCCACATAGAGGAGAACGCATGCCTCGTCCATGAAGTACAGGTGGTTCCTTTTGATTTTCAAGGAGTAAATTTAGGTTGCGATACGTGTAAATGAAATTTGGGAGTCGTGCCATATGCGGTCTACTCGGACGTAGAACCGCGGGTTCATATTGACTGGCAGCATCAAGATACCTGGAGTCAAGTACCCAACCTAGTGCACTTGGTGGGTTTCTGCTTTTAACTAGTTTCCAAATCTCATAAAGGAATAATATTTACTTCCTCTCACCCATTTCACATTGAATCCCATGTACAAACATGAGTGCGACGCGGAAAAGTAGGCAGGGTCATGCGTCGCGCGTTTGCAAGTTTGCTAGGGCATGTGGATCCTGGAGTGGTGGGAAAGCGCTTCGAGTCTTGGGCGTTGCGTTGGCAAATGTAGCGAGGTTGGGAACCAGCTCCAGTCTGACCTAACTGACTGATGAGCCTGCTTGGCCTGCTAACAAGGTGCCTAGCTCAAAACGGGGCCCCTGTCGCAAGCTTCCAACTCCGTCATTGGCACCAGCTATGGAAGCTCGACCCCTGTTGGTCCCCTGCAGCACAAGCTCTTTAGCTCACCAGCCTTGCATTTTGCACCCAAAAAAGATCGTTCAATCCAGCCTCGCTATTTACTGCCGGTGAATGGCGGGGCAACACATCGTATTTGTACGGAGTGTGTCGCACTTTGGGCGCGTTTCTCACTTTCAGTCCTACTGCTGCTGCTAATGCATACATACCCATCTTTTTGACGAGACAGATTGTTATTTCTTCGATTTTCTGAACCATTGATTTTGGATTATCCACTTTCTCTTGGGGTTGACGAACTTTGCAAATCGACCGACTAGCAGTTCTCACGATTCTACGGACTAGCCAGTGGAGACAGCTCCAGTCATCTAGCCAAACGACGACTTACACACCCAGCCACCTCGAATCGTCTTCTCACGATTGTATGTTTCCTTCGGGTTCGCAGCCAAAATTTTCAAGCAGAGGTTTCTTGATACTAATTTTTCTCTTCACAGACACTCGAACAACGACTGGAAGCAAAAGAGAGAGACAGAGCCCAGATCCAGCTCTTTACCATTGCGATTACCCCAGACTCCACCCGCCAGTTGTGGTTCCGCATTCCTGCCGATCAGTCGATCTATAGTCGATCTTGTTCGCCCTGCTCAGACATTACGAGCGCTCGCTTATTACCATCTTTTTTCGAAGCGAAAGTCCGCCGCGTTTGACGCAGCGGTCCGAAAAATTTAGACATCATGAAGGAAAACGATGTCATTGCCGTCATTATCATTGTCTTGTTCATTGTCCTCGGCCTCATCGCGTTTGGCATCTACCGCCTCGTACACATGGCACGGACTCAAGGCAGCATCACAACGTCGAGCAGCGGCTCGGGCAGTGGCAGCTCGAGCGGCTCGGGCAGTGAGGTGTAATCTATCATTTGGGGTGTTCCCAAGCGCGCAGCGAATGCGTTTTCGCCTTTTCTTTGGCGCACGAGCAAAATTGCTTCTACATTGCTTCGAAGGGCTGGGTGATAGACCGCTGTCTGTTTCTGCGCCTGATGGATATCCAACACCCGACATCAAAGTGCTGCAGGCGTATCACCGATCGGCAGCGATGAGAGACGCCTCGGCATTCTCGTCGAAGTAGAAAACGGTGGACGTTGGCGTGTTTTCCTTTTCCTCCTCTTACACTTTACGGCATCTGGGATCTACGAAGACCCAGCATATTTGGGCATCACATGGGAAATCGGCGTTAATTGGGACCTGGGAAATTTTGCTTGCGTATTCGTTCCAGCGCAAGAATTGGCTTTTCAAATGGGATACATGGGAGCGACGGTTGTATTGAGTGCTAAAGTCTTTGTTTGCTTTAGCACATGTGATACATGACGTAGAAATATTGTAATGAGGCATGTAGATAGACGAATACAGACGATACTGTTCAGCGACGAAGCTAAGGATTGAATACTCGTACCCGTGACACTGGCATGGATGTTTTGACCATCATTTAATTCCATGAATAGCAATGGATCAGTGCCTCTGATGTGAGTATGAAATGTTCTCATTCTATAATTACATGAAAATACAGATACAAAGCTTGAGGCAACATTGAATCTACACACTGGTGCAAGAACTTACCATTACGACGGGAGAAGTACCAAAATTGTGGCATGTACAGCAATTGTATAGAGACAATCGGTTCTGACGACATCGTGTAATTGATTGCGCGCCCTCACAGCACCATGTCACTACATCATGGGATGAGTTTCGCTCCACTTCATCATGCAGACACAACGGCGTTCACTTCAGCGATTGCAACTAATTTGACTGATAATAACCAAAATCTCAGTATCTCTACACCACTGGAGCACGTTCTCGAGTAAGCCAAGATGTGGGCAGGTGCGATCACACAGTGAACAGATGAAACCTATCAATATATAAACATACTACATTTGCGGGCATCTGAACAGTTCATCGACTTGTATCGGTACGGAACAATTGTAACGCAGCTAGAATCAAAATACTATCTTTGAACGTCATGGTACGCAAGAACACGTTCTTCTGCGGACCGAGACAATGTAATTCATCACAATCTTGAAGTTAATACCGGTCTGTATAGACATAACTCAGAGTCAAGAAGTTACGCCAACATCCTCGAAAATGAATCTGTGATGCCACGGCTTGTGTTGCAACGGAGTTCGATTCGTGAGATGCATGGAAATTCTTTACTCCCAGTGTCAGCAAAGAATTTGCATGGGCGGTACTGGCTGCTCGTTAAGTTTGATCCGCAGAGGTCTCATAGTTGCAAACAAGAGCTCCTTTGTTAACCACAAGTCACAAAGGTCCTATGGCCGAGCGGGTAAATTCCAGCTCTTGAGTGCAGTGGCCACCCAGGTGAAAAGTGAATATCCTATGATCAGACGAGAGGATCTTTGTTAGGGGACCGGGGTTCAAACTCAGGGTCATCGCTCTTTTTTGTCTTTTTTTTTGTCTTTTGCCCTTTTCTCTCACTCGTAGCGTACCTTGATGGTTACTACTTTGTACGCTTGCTTCATCAAAATGAGATCCTGGAATAGGATATAGAAGACAAGGAGGGAGAAGAAAATGACCATGTCGCCATCACTCTGAACTTGCGTTTTGCCCATGTTATTTCGACCTGACACGGTGGGCTATTTAATGCTATCTACACGTGCAATTAGTTTTCTGGGTATGCCTTGGAATAAATAGTCAACGGGTTCTACTTTTCTCTTTCCGTGAAGGTAACTTCTTAAGTAATTTGGCACCAAGTAGTTCAATAGCAAGTCTTGTTCGGCCATGGCAACAGCCCGGCAACCAGCAGAGAGGTACGTTATAGCAAGCCCGGTTGATATTTCTCTTGAACCAACTTTTGTATTTTCAACGTAAAATCAGACAAAATTTGGTCGCTACAGCAGCCTATTTGCGACCAAACAACAAACGAAACGAAGGGCGCGCGTTGCACCACCAATAATCACTCAACCTGTCAAGGACAGCTTGGAAAAATCTCGTTCCACCTACCGAATGCATATGCTTGTTGCAAAAGCTTTTGTCGTCTTGAGTAGTTTTCATCGAGGCAGTGCGCAAAGAGCACTCCAATTCTCGTCGTCCACACCACGCAACATCTCGACCCTCAATCTCCAGTATCTTGGACTGCAACAAAGATGTCAACTGCCCCCAACGTGGCCATTGCCCTGGTTCTCATCTTTCTCTTCATTCTTGTTGGATTCCTCCTTTGGAGAGCTCGCGCCACAGCCAAAGGTTTTGCGCAAAAGATGTTCGGATCGCGAACGGAGCAGACGCAATCGGATTCAGCAGTTTGAGGTGAGTACACCGGCGAGAAACACGCTTCTTATCCCTGAATCATCACTCTACATGTTACTCCTCTTATGAGACCATCAATGAGAAAACCTTGCCCTTCTGCACGAGCAGAATTGTGTGTCGCAACGGTTGTCTTCGGTATCAATCTTGAATACGCTGTCAGGGAAGCGCTAGGTTCCCCCGGGCTTTAGTGGGTAACTGGCGCCCCCAAGCCGGCCTAAATCCTGCCGAACGGCTACCCCTGCACGGCCGATCTCAAATTTCTCTGAGAGCTCCGGAAGCCGATTGCAGAATCGGGATTCGTTACCAATTGACCCACGACCTCGACTGTTCGCTTGCGCCAGCCGAATTCTGTCTTGTACACGGAACGAACGAAGACACGGAATCGTACTGACGTTCCTTGGATCTGATATAGCAAAAATGTCGGCTCGACCTGTCTTCCGCGCCGCAACGCGGACTTTGCGACCTTCTCTCTCTTGTTCCTGTTCTTCCATTCGTTCCGCCAGACCTTTCAGCACATCGATTGCCGCGCAAAAACCCACCACGAATAATAGTAATACCTCGACCTCGTCCGACAGAACAACACATTTTGGTTTTGAAGATGGTCTGTCAGAGGCAGAAAAGACGGAGCGCGTGGCCGAGGTTTTCCACAGCGTAGCCGAGTCGTACGATAAGATGAACGATCTGATGTCTTTTGGCTGGCATCGCATATGGAAGTAAGTGTACCATATTCAAGACTTGGTTCTTGGAAGCCTTTACTAATGTTTTCTTGTTCCAGGGATCACTTTGTCAGCTCGCTCAATCCCGGCCTCTCTCCTCACAACCCTCCTACACCACAGAACATACTCGATGTCGCTGGAGGCACTGGTGATATCGCCTTTCGCATGCTCCACCACGCCCACCAAGTCAACGCAAACCCCGATGTTCGCGTCACCATTTCTGATATAAATACGTCAATGTTGGCAGTCGGCAAGCAGCGATCCCTCTCACTGCCTGCCTCTCAGCAGGCTGTTCTCTCCTTTCAGCCCGCCGACGCCACCGTGCTGCCCGAGTGTTTCAAGCCCAACTCGTTCGATCTATACACGGTCGCCTTTGGTATCCGTAACTTCAGCAACATCCCACAGGCACTACGGGAAGCATACCGCGTCTTGAAGCCTGGCGGCGTGTTTGCGTGCCTCGAGTTCAGCAAGGTCGGCAACCCGTTGTTGAACGCCGTCTACAAGCGCTGGAGTTTCTCTGGCATTCCTCTGGTTGGCCAATTGGTCACCGGCGATCGCGACAGCTACCAATATCTGGTCGAGAGTATCGAGCGGTTCCCCACGCAAGAGGAGTTCAGGGATATGATTGTCGATGCCGGCTTCGTGGTCGGCGGCGACGGCTATGAGAACCTGACTGGAGGCGTTGCCGCCATCCACAAGGGCATGAAGCCTCTCGATGCCAAATAAGACGCGCGCAACGGCCGACACGTTATAGTTGTAAAATTATTTGTACTTTGTGGATGGGAACTGGACTTGCATTGTCATGTAATTATAGACAGGAAACAAAGTCGAGCATTGTACAATAGGGCAGCGATGGGTTGCATGTATAGACGAGATGATGGCAAGCCAAAAGCAAAAGACCATCCCACTCCAGACAAGAATGACCCATTTTGACAAGAAGAACAAACGACGTTGTTGTGTTTTCAAACATCAAATCCTGATCTTCAGAGGTGACTTCACTGCGGCGTTTGATTTGTAGTCACTCGACTAGAGAAATGGGGGCTCTGTCAACTGTTATGTCTACTCGTACTACTTGTTGGGCACATGCCTTTCAGGCTTCAGCTCAAAGACATAATCAATCGGCATTTGGTAGTGAACTATGCACTATACAATGTATGTTATTACACGAGCTGAATTGACCAGTCGTGGATAATTGGAAGAGTCTCGAACAAATCCAGTAATCGTAGTTTGCTTGATCATGATGGGCGTTTCACAAAATGTTTATATCTTTATGCAGAGCCTTGGACGCGACATAATTAAGTTTATCGGTGGTTAGTGCAATTGAAACAAACCACATGCAGGTTGCCCAGCAGCCCAGGTACCTGCCAAACACGCCAGCTAGGAGGGAGTGGACTCGAGGTACTTGCCCAAACTGGGTCTTGCCCCCTGGAGCTCATGGAGGTTGGACTAACCAATTGCTGTCGGCTGCCCGAGGTCCAACATTGCTTCTCGTTTGTCCAATCGCCACCTGGCAAAGTTGCAGCTTTCCATCAGGCTGCCTTCCCTCCCAGCCTTAGCAGTTCAAGCGCCAACAGCTTCCAGACGCCTCGAAGCATCCTTTGGCATCCCTCCTCCTGCAACTCGGTCCATAACCGCATCTACAGGGTAGAGAAAAAAAAAAGTCCAGCACTGTATTTTTCGTGCCGCTCGACTTCATCTTTAATCCAACCCTTCTTTCTCCCATATAATTGATACCCAAGAGTTCATCAGTACTCCTCCCTCTCACCTCCCAACATTGTCGATTCCCCAAACGCTATCGACCGTTGTTCCAAGACAATCCTAACGAGATCCACGTCGAAGAAGCTCACGCGCCCGCGGCTCTTCCAGATTTTGCGAACGAGTTCGATTCAGCCGACGACAATCACTCTCCGAACCACCAAATCGAGTCTCATCGAAAGACTTCGCTCGTTCGATTGTTCTCTTCACCTTTCAATTCGCAGCGCATACTTGATCCATGGCTGTATGTCACCACCCGTCTCCCTTGGATTCGATTCTACATTAGATACCCAAGACAGGCGCCCACTCCCCAATGTGAAAAGCTTCACCTTGCGGGCGACAAACGCGGAATCCAAAACACCTGTCCGCTCTTGCCAGCAAAGCTTGCTGGCAGCTGCCCAGCTTCCCATCCATCCATTATCAAGTCATCTTTGACACAGTTGTCAAAGCTACGCCAATTGCATAGTTGTCCATCATATTCACTATCATGGGTTCTCCCTTTGATGGTAGCCCAATGGGACCGCCTCCCCGTCCTCTCATGATGAATCATGCGCCTGGTCCCTTTGGTCCCAGAGTTGCCAGTTCTCCGCATGACTTGACTTCTAATCGCATGCGCCAAGAGTACCAGCCGCGATCCCAATTCCCAAGCAGCGATATTAGACTCCAATATCCAAACTTCATGACTGACCCTTTCAATCAGCAACCGCGCCAGCCCTACAACAGCCAAGGCTACATGCCCAACGGTGCCAGCAATATCCAGCCCGCCCCCGGTGCTACTCCCCTGCTGCCGAACCAAGGCCGCGTCCTCCAGACTGGTCCTATTCGAGTTCTTTGCATAGCTGATGTTCGAGGTAAGAGGTCAATATAGCTGTACTGGCGGTTTCTGTTTGTACTAACACGTTTCATTAGGCAACCTCCGTTCCCTCAACGATCTCGCAAAGCAAGCACGCGCCGACCACATCATTCACACTGGTGATTTCGGTTTCTACGATGACACCTCGTTAGAGCGGATTGCGGAGAAGTAAGCGTGGAGTTTTTGAGGGCACTTGCTACCTAGAAAGATGAATTTATGCTGATTATGGAACAACAGGACTTTGAAGCACGTTGCACAATACTCCCCTCTTATTCCGGAACATGTCAAGAAGTCAATTGCCTCTGGCCCTGGTGGCGTCAAGTCCCGCTATGCGCCCGAGCAACTGCCTCTCTCTGAGCTGTCAATGCTTATCAGCGGCCAGCTCAAGCTAGATGTTCCTGTCTACACCGTTTGGGGTGCTTGTGAGGATGTCCGTGTCCTCGAAAAGTTCCGATCGGGCGAGTACAAGGTCCCCAATCTACACATTATCGATGAGGCTCGATCCATGCTTCTCGAGATCGGTGGCGTGAAGCTGCGACTTCTCGGTTTGGGTGGTGCTGTCGTCATGCACAAGCTGTTCGACAATGGCGAGGGTCGCACTACAATTGCTGGCGGCCAGGGTACCATGTGGACTACCCTCTTACAGATGGGCGAGTTGGTTGACACGGCTAACCGCGTTTACGATCCGACCGAAACTCGTGTCTTCATCACGCACGCCTCGCCTGCCCGAGAGGGTATCCTGAACCAGCTGTCCGTTAGTCTCAAGGCCGATTTCTCCATCTCAGCCGGTCTGCACTTCCGATATGGCAGCTCCTACAACGAGTTCAGCGTAAACCCTACTCTCGATCACTACCGCGGCAAGTTGGCTGCCTCGAAGGCATCTTTCAACGATGTATGGGAAACGGTGAAGAACGAGGTCGAGCCTGCTATCCAACAGAACGAGGCTCAGCAGAACCTGCTTAAGAATGCACTTGGCCTTGTTGAGAAGATGCCTACAACCGCCGCTGGCGGTAACCCCTTTGGCGGTCCCGTTGGCGGCTCTGCAGCTCTTGGACAAGTTGACGAGAGTGCCTTCAAGAACATGTGGAACTTCAACCTGGCTGATGCCGCTTTCGGATGGCTGGTTTTGGAGATACAGGATGGACGCATTGGCACTGAGATGAGAGCCCAGGGTTTCAACTTCTCTCACCGCGGCTCGAAGCAGCAGCCTGCTATGCCAAACACGACCACGCCTTCGCCTGCCCCAGCTGCCAGCGGTCTCCCCACAGCCCCTACGTCTGCCGTGCCAACTGCTCCTACAGGCCCTCAGCGCAACCCCTCGGCAACTCAAGGCAAGCCTGCTGCTGCCACGCCTCTCCAGCCCAAGCCCGCGACCCCGAAGCCAGTGTCATCATCTCCCGCCCCCGGCTCTTCAGCTGCCAAGGAGAACGATAGACCTGGCGCCAATGGCGCTACCAGTGGACCTGACACAGCTCCCTCGCCAGCTCCTCGAGGCGCTGCCACTGACATTATCGGTCTTTTCATTATGAATGTGCAGTCTGACGAGCAGACTCGTGATCTCTTCCCCGAGGAGTACAAGTCTAAGATTACGAAGGTGGACAAGTGGGGTACTAACAGCAACAACAAGGTTGTTCATTTCAGCAGCACAGAGGACCGAGATGCAGCTCTGGCTAGCTTGCCAGAGGAGTACAAGTCCCGTCAAGGCGAGGACAGATCGAAGCCCCTGGTGAAGCTATTCCAACCCCGGGAGAGCAACAAGACTTTTGCCCGAGGTGGCGCAGGTACTTGGGGTAGCACAAGAGGTACTTCGAGCGGTCAGAGTGGCTACCGTAGTGCCACGGATCGCGGCACCGCTAGTGGCGGCGAGAGCGGACCCGAATCTGGCCGCCGCGGAGGTCGTGGAGGATCTAGAGGCGGAAGAGGTGACCGAGGTGGCCGTGGAAGAGGTGGTCGTGGTGGTGTAAAGGGTGGCGAGGGTGCTTCACCTGCCCCGGGATCTGCGGCACCTGCAGACTCTTAGACGCCGTTGCAGATTCGCAGACGGCTGCGGCACGCCTAATGGTTACATCTTCTCACATCATACCCGTTTGCCTTTTGCAAGTAATGTTTTGGTTCTCGCAACAACAACAAAAGCGACCTCGATCGTTTAGACTGGCGATTTGTGGACTACAAAAAGTTTTGCCAGTTTGGGAATGAGGGCTTTGTATCGGAGGACATACCCTTGAAACGATACGCAGAGTTGATGAGGCACGCCATGGTTTTTCACAAGGGACCGGTTTGTGCTAAATCGCATTGTACTAAAAATGAACATGATAATCTAGAGTATTGTGCGCTTTGCCTTCCAATGTGATGAACTCAAAATTGAATGTAACCTTGGGAGGACTCTCATGCTGTCTGATCATAACCGTAGTTGTTACGTACTGGAGGCAATACGAAAGTATCCACCCATTCAAGGGTCAATGGATTGACGTGGCCAGGGTCCACTAATTATATGGTCATCATTCATCTATTGAAGCCTCTGTAATGGATTTTATGCACTTGACGCGTACAACTAGCTTAAAACACCGAGACGCGCCTGGGGGCGACCCGCATCCCTGCATCACTCGCAATCCAGTCCGATGCAAGGCCATGAAAGATGTGAGGGTCCAGCATCCAGTTCAAGACACCACATTGATCCTAGTAGTATCCTCATCATCTGGTTGAAGTTGTATACCTAGTTGGAATATCGAAGAAAAAGAAAAAGCAGAAAAAGGGTGGCATTGCGCCCCCTAGCCAGCGCGAAGGGACAGGATGCCTGTCCAGACCAGAGCTGCTGGCCAGCCGCGGCCTGCCAAAGTGGTGGACACGTCCGTGGCGCCTGAGCTCAAGCAGCTTCATTTTCCAAGTCGCCGTCGCCAGGTCACGAAGACCTATGGCCGTCGCGCTGCTCCCAAGCGTCCAAATCAGACCTTGACGCAAATGGGATTTGGAACAGCACCAGCCGATGAAGATCTTCAGCTCTTAACCAGTAGTGACGACGACGAGAAGGAGAATGAGGAGACCGCAGAACCTGCAAAGGTGCAGAAGAAGCCTGCTGTCAAGAAGAAGGCGACCCAAAAGACCAAGACCCGCAACAATCGAAGGAGGACAACTGGTAATGTGGCAGAAGAGGACGACAAGCCCGAGAAACCGCGAAGCAACAAGAGGCGCAAGACGATGGGAGATCAGCCTAGTGCGTCCAGCAGCTTTCACACACAGACCTTGACTCAGTTTCTGTCGAGCACGAGCAAGGATGATGAAGTCTGGAAGATTCCGGACTCGGACGATGAAGATGCTCTGAATCTGGATCTGGTCAAGGAGACGCCCAAGAAGCGAAAGAAGGAGGAGCCAAGCGATGAAGTCGAGGTTGCACCGGCGGCGAAACTTGCATCGGCTACACCTGCAAACCGGCAAAAGATGGCCGAGATACCTTCTTCGCAATCTCCGGTCACTCCTCTCTTGCTAAGATCAAGTCCAGTGAAGGCACCATCGCCATTGAAGCATCCGGACACTCCTCGCCTGATTAAAGAATACAGTCCGGAAAAAGAGCCGTCGCCTTTGACGCATAAAACTGACAGGACATCTCCTTTATTGTCCGTACAAAAGACTGTGACGAAAACTCCTAGGACGCTGGTGATTCAGGATTCGTACAGCACAAGCCATAGTTCCCCAATGACACCAACACCGAAAGCAAAGGGCAAGGGAATCTTACTACCACCGGGCACAATAACGCCGGCCAAGAAGATCATTAGGTTCGACTTGCCTGAGGACAAGGAAAATGTCACACCGGGAAGGACTAAGCCCAAGTCGCCAAAGCCGGTGGAGGTGAGGCCTTCACAACGACAACCCCTCTCAGAGGTTCCTGATTCGGACGATGAACTCGAAGAAGAGACGGAGACAGATGATGGCATCGATGGAGCGTCTACTGTTGTATCGGAAAGTACTTTTGAGATACGAGAGGACGTGAATGAAGTTGTCATTGCTGTTGATGAAAGGGATGAAGATGATTTTGCGGCAGGAGCTGAAACACAAGCACTTCTCATGTCTTCCGACCGTCCCTCGGGTCACGAGACTTTGAAAAGTACACCCACCAATGGTCAGGATGATGATGATGTCGACCAGGAAGAGGATAACGAAAACACAAGACCAAGGAAAACGACACCACCCGTCCAAGATTTTGCAGACGACATAATTGAGCAGACCCCAAGCCGTACACCACGGCCCAGACCGAGAGATGTGGAACGTACCGAGCACGAGGAAGAATTCACGCAGGGTTATACCCAAGGATACACGCAAGGAATGGAAAGTCAGCGAGTCCCGCTAGAGACCATCAAAGCTACGGGTCCGATAACCGACCGATCTGATATAATCATATCGATATACTGCGAGCATGTCGAGAATATGACCAAGCGCAGCAAAACACACGAGTTTCGAGATTGGAAGATACCCGAGACGGTTCATCGCGTTTGGATATACATTCCGAGACCGGTCAGCGAGCTCAGGTACATGTGTACACTTGGACCCGCAAAGACGGCGGGCCAAATTCACGAAGGCGGCGTTGGCAATGCAGATTTCAACCAAGGCATGATGAAGCGATCAAAATTTGCTTTTGAAGTTCTCAGCATGTACGAACTCAACAATCCGGTGTCTAACCAGGTTATGCGACAGAATGGATGGCCTACTGCACCGCAGAAATTTTCCTATGTTCCGCCTGCTGTAGTTGGCCAGCTTACCTCGAATCTACGATGTGCGCTATGGGACGAAGGTGCCGAAGAAGAGATGATTCACAGCAGCTTGAATGTCACCGAGTCACAAGAGGTTGCTCAGCAGATACGAAGCGATATTGATCGCGCGACGCAGCTGGAATCTTCCGACCAGGCAGAAGTGATCCCTTCCAGCCAGTCCCCTCCAAGCGCCGCTCGTAATCGAGGCAGTCGGCGTGGTAGCAGTGTCTTTGCAAGACCGGCCTTGCCTAAAACTGCCACGGCTTCCTCGGCGCGTTCGCTGCCATCTTCGCAAAGCCAGCGCAACCGCAGGGAAATACGTCCATCGCAGGCCACAACCATAAGTCAAATGTCATCGAGCCCACATGGATCGCCAGGCAAGTCTGTGCCGCTGCCACCCATGATTACTGCTCGACGATCGGAGACTATTCAGCTTCGCGAGTCCAGCAGCGTGGTGACACATGAGCACTCACTTCGGTCTTCGCAGTTCCCTACCAAGAGTCAAATGCTCCCGGACAGTCTTGTACACGGTGATATCCAGGAACCCCCTCAGATCATCTGGGACTCGGAAGATGAGTCAGACTGAGGTTTCATGAGATTGTTTTTTATGAATGATGTTTCCGAGTTTATGTTTGGCGTTGGAGGTCCTAGGTGCCTGGATGAGCATTGGTAAGCTCGGGGCAAACAGGTCGAGGTCTTTTTTCCCTTTTGTTTCCCCCCTATGTTTGGCTATGAGCACAAAGGATTAGAGCTCTCACGAGACGGGGTTGCCGTATTTCGCTTCAGAATAAGATGTAGTAAATCATAATACAATCGCGAATATGGGTCATGATAATTTTATATTTCCGGCACTGAAAGATATAAAATCGACCACCATGCATGCTGCTATCAATATATAGACTGGCATCTTGCCTCTTAAAGAGAAACCATGAATTGTACTTTTCCTTATGGGACGACGTATTTGCCTATCTGGAAGTAGTTGTTGAGTATTCCTTGGCACGCCATTCCTATGCGATGCCGAGGCTCCATTGCGGAGCCATGCTAGTCAACTGTCAACGCAGACTTTGTGGGGGAATTGGAGTCCCCGATACTATTTTTCAGTATTCAGTGAAAACCGGAAAACTCTCCCCCAATCACGCTCCGGCTTTTCATGCTACGGAAATCGTCATGATAGAAATATCCAATGCCCGCCCGATTGGCATTCTCGCGGGGTACCTCTTGGCTTGCGCGGGACTCACCGTCTTCTGCATCCGGATAGCATGGAAGCGCGCAGCAGCAGCATCGGCGCGTGCAGATACCAAGCACTCTAGCCGCCGCCGTGATGGCATGATTCTCTTCAGCGCCCTCGCGGCTCTGAGTCTGGCCACAACGTGGTACCACATGTTTTGCTTTTTTCAGTGGTCCTACCGACAATGGGCCGCGGCGGCGTCGCCGCTCGATGATGGCGATAAGTTGTACCTCGGCGCCTGGCTCCGCGACACCACGCTCTTTCGGCAGGCCTGGGTCGCGACGCTGGAGACGCCCCTGCGGGCGTGGTGGTCGACGCAGATCTTTGGATTCTGCGCCGTCTGGAGCGTCATGCTGGCGGCGCAGGCCCAGAGGAAAAGGATCCCGCACCTCTGGCTCTTTATGCTGCTGGGTCAGATTGTGGCCATTTCTTTCGCGGCCAACTTGTCCTTCCTGACGTTTATCGTGTATGACGACGAGGGCGGCGACGAGACATCTTCTTCAATCGACGACAAGACGGTCGAGAAGGAGAATCCGAGCAGCCCACAGCCGCAATCGGCAGCAGGAGATTCGTGGTTGCCCGCGGCCTGGCTCGCGGTCCTCGGAATCAATCTGATCTCGGCCTTCGTCATCCCGCGCCAGCTTGACCACCCTCGATTCTTGTATCTGCTTCTAGCGCCGCACGTCCTGGCGTTTGTTCCCTTTCTGCTGAATGCCGTATCGGCTACTCCGCGCCCGACCGCCCGCTTTCTCTCTTCTCGGCAGCCTTCCACGCTGGTACGAGCCCAGATCATGGCCGTCTTGCTCTCAGTGGCGTTTTCGCGGGTTTACGTGGCCGGCGGTGGTTTGGGGGATATCGCCGCTACGCTCTATGAGCACCCGGCCGTCAGCAGTGTTGGCTGGGATGTCATGTGCTGTTGGGTCAGCTTCTCTGCATGGCATGTGCTGGGTTCGGCTTGATGAACCCAAATATGGACAATGACGAGCGAGGTTGCATGAAATATTACTGATGCCAGGGTAGAAGCTGAAGAGGTCAACCTGTAAATTGCATCCGCGTCGGCATGAAAAAGTCTAATAATACTCGCTTGTAATTACATGAGGTCTGGTATGAACTCTAATCTATGTATGATTCTGAGTCTATAAATCTCTGTCTTGCGCCTGCGCTTCCTCCTCTTCTTCTTCTTCTTCACGGTCCTTGGTCTCGTTGAGTCGCACAAAGGCGAGAAGCACTACGGCAAGAGTGCACAGCGAAGCAACGCCAATATAGGGCAATCCAATCCCGAGCCCGCCAATCCTCATGCCGGCGGTGAAGAGTCCAGCGAGCATGGGCATGGCGTACAGACTGCCCACAATCTGCATGATGCCCATCAGACTAAAAGCCCGCGTGCGCTCCTCGGGCGCCACGTAAAAGGTCAGCACGCTGGTAACGTAACTTCCGGAGCCGGACCCGAGCGACATGACGAGCAAACCGCACACAAACGCCGGCAGCGACGTCGACAGCGCCATTATCACCGGTCCCGCGATCAGCGGCGCAAAGGACCACCGCATAAAGGCCAGGTCGCGCCGCCGCTCGTCGGGCATGTGCAGCCAGCGCGGCGCAGATCCCGTCGCTGGCCGCAGCGACCACTCCGACAGCCACGGAATCGCGACGAGGATGACAAGCACGTGCGCCGCGCCGTAGGCTGCCTGCACGTATCCCGTGTACGCGAGGTGGATGTGGTACCTCTTGGATACGAACTGGGACATGAAGGACATGGTGGAGTAGAAGACGGGCATGACGGTCATGGCCGTGACCAGTAGCAGCAGAACGACGGACGGGCTTTTCAGCATGGGCAGTGAGTTCTTGAGCTCGGCCATGGACCGCGATAGGCGCGCAGCAAGGGATGCGTTTTCTTGCTCATTGGACTCCGCGGTCCTAGAAATGTCGGCGTCGGTCTCGGGGTTGTTGTTGTTGGCGAGCGTTTCGGGCACGAAAAAGATGCCGAAAATTGGTATCAAGACGAGCACCCCCGAGAACCACACCAACGGCCACGGACCCGTGTGTGGCATGAGAATCGAAGCCAGTGCAGGCGAGACCAAGTTGCCAAACATGCTGGAGACATGGAGGCGCATGATAGCTATGGCTCTGGATGGATGTGTTAGCCTTTGCTTCACTCTCTCTGGTCGAACAGACATTCAAAAGAAAAAAAGAGAAAGAAAGAACTTACCGATCTGATTCAGGAAGAACATCTGCCAGCAGTCCATAGAGGGTGGCGTTTGTCACTGCGTTGCCGCCGCCGACGAGCAGGCCAAGCGGCGCGAGCCAATACAGACGAATAGATAGCGCGCTGCTGAAATAGACGACGGCCATTTGCCAGAGGATCATCAGTATCATACCAACGAGCGACAAGGACCACACGGGCCGTCGACCAATGCTGTTATGGGAAGAAGAGTTAACATAAAACGAACACGATAGTCCGAGGGAATCGAATAGTCAAACGTACCGATCTGCGACAAAACCCCACGGCATGGCCACGAGACAGCCAATGGCCGCTTCAATGAATGCGTGCACAGCGACCAAATAAGCCAGCCGGGACTGGATCACATCGACCTTGCACAAGTCTTCGTCAATGGGCTGGGCCTCATCGCCCAATGACTCCGTGGCGCCATAGTACTCGCGACAGAAGCGGTCCTCCAAGATTCGCGTCATGGGGATGCCCGCAAAGCCGCCCGACGCCGACCCAAAGAATATGAGCGCGCACAGGATGATGACGATCTTTTGCGGATCGTAGACCTTGGGCAGCGTGGCAATGCTGCTCGCGATCGAGGCCCGTGATATGGTGCGCTTTCGACCGGGCCAGGAGGACGATGACCATGTTGGCGTACCGCTGGCCTCGTCATTGTTTTTACTCAGGCTGCTCAGCAAAGGCGCGGTCTCATCGACGCCATTGATGCTGTCGCTGCTGCTGCTACTGCTGCTTCTCTGAATGGCGACCATGATTTCTGACTAGAACTGGAAAAAGAGTGATTCACAAAGAAGAAAAGTGAAGCCGGACTGCTACGTATCGCTGTAACTTGCAGGCGGCACAGTCGTCTTATCTATTCCTTCGCCAGGGGTACAGTTGGACTGCTCTATACCGTACCTGTCAGCTCCTCGGAATGAGCACGAGTTTCCCCCTCGTTGGCCACGTCGGCACAGAAGCCAAGAGCCAATGATGACCTAGATGTATGCAACTGCGTCGTAATTCATTGAAACTTAAAGGATGTTATTTGCATATCATTTTGATTCCAAGATTTCAAAAATACGGTTGCCTGGAGATTGAGGTTGGCGGGGAGCTTCAGGTCCGGGGTATCGGTGCTGGTTGGCGTGGGGTGGGTCGGAGTTCGGCGTCGGTTTCAGCTTGCGGCATACCTACCCTCGGAGCAGGTAAGTACGAACCTTGATTCTGGCCGACACGCAGACAGATAACATAAAATAGAGAGATCGAGGCTCAACAAGACTCAACAAGACTCAACACAGAATCAAATTCAAGACGATAGAGTAAGACATGACACAAATTACTGCCGATATTTCGATCCAAGCTTTGAAGCACCACCAAATCGTGAAAGCTTTCGTGTAAGGTGCGCATCACTATGCGTACATGAAATTGTCCAAAAGCGAAAGCGGCCCTTTTCTCACCACGAGCAGACAAGTATGTTTCTTTAATTAGTGCTTGGTATGTGTAGCGATTTCTGAATATCATCATCAAAAGAGCATGCCATTTTTGTTTCCGAGCCAGGTATAATACTCCCACCAAACGACGATGAATTATCTACCTGTCTTGCTATAATGGACCCCATCTACGACTACTGAAATTTCTTTACATCATATTTACCCATTGGTAATTCAATTCAGTATAAATTTACCGGCCAGAACCACACCTACAGCATTGTTCAATTACTGTCGATATTTTGATACAACAACCCTGGTTGGTCGCCATTCTGCAAGTGACAACTTTTCGACGCATTGTATGCATGCCAGCGAGACTCTGTAGTCCTATGGCTGTGACTAATTATAGAACCAAGCCTGCTACAGCATTGCACTGTCTCGTGCCACCCATTTGGACCCAATCATTGGATGTACCCGCTACCCAGGAAATGCACTGGCTGGCAGGTGTGATTTCCAGGTGTGGGGATACGTCCCTCAGCTTTGGGGGCGGTAATCAGGCTGTGGCTACACGACATTGTTTTAAGAATGAAAAGCGCCCAGAGTTTGCCGAACTCTCTTGGCAGGGGTTGCTCTTCCTTTGCAAAGTTTGAGGAAATTGAGCAAATAATGCCTATGACGACTACTGTCGCGCAATCAAAATGGCCGACAATGCAGCCTGGATACGAGAACAGCTCGACCAAGCTGCCACCAACATGACAGCCTTACAGGTATAGTCTTCTAGAATCTGAATGCCGAGAAAACATTGATCAGTACTCATATTTGTCGATCGAATCAGAAAGATGGCGTGGACGGTTGGATACCATCACAAAACTACCGGTGTACAGCAGACATTTTGTGGAGTTGCATCTTGACCTTGACAGCCTGCGTATATACTGTCTTGCACTTGAATTTGGCCAACGTGCCTTCCAAAAAGGCAGGAATCATCGAGAGATTCAAACTCAAATGGGTCGTCACTGCCCTTTTTGCGCCTGAGCTCATGCTGTATTTGGCCTTGACTCAGTTTCTCGAGGCTCGTTGGCTCAAGCTTAAACTTAAAGAGCTTCAGGAACAGAGCAATACTTCACGAAAAGACGTAGGTTTCTTCACCTGGACAATATCTACTCAGCTAGTATTGTACAAGTCAGTCGATTGATCCTTGTTCCAGTTTGTTTTTGACATGCGCTATGCATTCTTTGTTGTCATGGGCGGACTGCAGATATCCTACGAGGACATTGCCACAGACTGGGGCATTTTCCGTGGCGCACCAGAAGAAAGACCGCCTCCGCCTCGGCCTATCTGGAATCCATGGACAGAGTATGGACAGCAAAAGGACTCACAACTATACGACAATTGGTATGAAAGAGTGAAAGAGTGGCAGGAGGACCATGATGGCGAATGGAATGCAAGACCGTACGACCGAGATGCGTTCAACCACACGAGGCCAACTCGAAGGCTATCGTCTAGAGGAGTTGTGAATCTGGCCCGATTGGGTCACTTCATCTATATCCCACGCGAGACGATCGAGGATAAAAGCAAGCAGGACACAATTCAGAAGATGCTCGTTGTCATTCAAGTTATTTGGATGGTTGTGCAGTGCATCGCTCGCAAGTCCTACGGGCTTCCATTATCGCTACTTGAAGTCCATACTATGGTTCATGTAGCATGTGCTATCCTTCTCTACGGTTTTTGGTTCAAGGTAAGTCGCCGTGTGCGAGATTCCGAATCTGCGGCCAAATGCTAAATCACAATGCGATCAAGAAACCGCTAGATGTACGCACTCCAGAACGCATGGAGCTGTTCTTGAGCCGAGACTTGCAGGCACTCATATTATTTGAAACGCTCAATGACCTCTCCAGCCATCGATACTTGACAGTACTGTGTCCAGTAGTGGATGGCTATTGCCCTCTCCTTCATTCGTTCAACCCAGACGGGATCACCATCAGCATGAAGGCCGACGCTGAAGGTCAGATATTGTCTCGACCAACAGTTGATGTTGACGAAAAATTCCTCTATGATAGAAAAGTGCTGCTTCAACATGGAGATGTTCTTCCTTGCGGCGTCCGGTTTCTTGCCCCGGACATGCGCACTTGCAATCCCATTTGGCTTTCTGCGGGTGACTGTGAGATGCTATCACGAGTTGTATCTGCAGTGCAACACATTGATGGCCAGCTCATTCAACAGCCACAGGTCTTCCGTAACCGGATTTCGACATATGCACAAGACCAGGAAAATCAAACGTGGCTACAGAGGCTATTCATAGGCTCACAAAATGACCTCCTCACCTCGCCCTTCCAACATGGCTCCAAGGCCACCTTTTTACAATTGCTCTCTGGACGATGGATCTCTACAGCGCTGCTGATCCTTCTTCCCGCTTGTTACGGTGCTGTTCACTTCACAGCCTGGCTCACCTTTTTCCCAACCTACGGCGAAAAGATCCTCTGGCGCTTTGCTGCTGGCGCCATCGTTGCTGGTTGCCCGTTATTCTGCATACTCTCATATCTCCATGGGCGATGGCTGCAGCTCATTGGGTCGCGCGAGTACTTTGTAACGACTAGCCTGCTGGTAATGTTATTATGGTGCACCATACTTGCCTACATTGTTGCAAGGATCTATATTGTCATCGCCTGCTTCACGAGTTTGAGGCGGGTACCGCTTGGGGTTTATTGGACTCCTGATTGGGTTGAAATGCTCCCACACCTATAAGTCGTAGGGTTGATGCAGATTTCCTATTATGGTAATAGGGTGCATGGGATGATCGGCAACGAGTCAATGAAAGCGAAACAATCCACCTCAACATAAAGCGCCGTTCTATATCGAACCGTCCCTACTCGCCTTGGGCAGCTGGCAGATCTTCATTGCGGGTGCGATCCGACCGCTGAGATGTCGAATGACGGACAGCTCGATGCGGGGGACCGAGTGTCAATTAGTGGACTCCGCCCTGTTGTGATGATCCTCGACGTACTATGTTCTAGTATGCTGGATCCGGCTACTGTATAGCACATCTAGTGCTGGAATTAGTCTCGCCAATCGCAACACCCATCGCACCTATCAGGGAGTTGTCAATGCTCATGGGCGGTTGCACATTGCACGACTGTGGCGACTGGACTTTAGCATATCACGTTTGCGGGTACGATCGTGAGTGAGCACTGCTCCACAGACTCATTACTGAAGTGTAAGATTGTCGATGATACTAATCTATACTACATGTTTTCAGGACGGGAGTGCTATTCTTCCTCGAGCCCCATCGATATGTTCCTAATTATTTGCATGACCGCTCCTCCTAGGAACAAGGAGCTAAGAGCAGATCATGTGTATATCGCTTTCGGTATCTAGCAATTCAAAAAAGGGAAGGGAAGAAAAGAAAATGGCTCGATAGGGTGTGGAACTCAAACACCACAGCCCTGGGCATTCCAACATTGATACAACCAGAGTATCCAATGATTGGAGGGTATAACAGCACTCATATGCGTCATGATATTGTTCCTATACTCCCGCGAGGGTAACACAGGCAGTTTTGTATGCTGGTGCTAGTGCCATATACGATTGACTTGTATCGACACTGAACCGCAGCAGTGGAAACGTCTTTCACTCTTTTCTCAGTCGTGCACATGTTTTCACGGCAAAGACCTCTCATCGAGTGGTGACCGAGCATTGTAGTCTGGACTCGAGACACGGTTTTGGCCACCAGGGGCGTTGGAGACCTTGACCATGGTCTCACTGGTGACGGTAATACCGTTGGTGCCATTGCCGTGACCGGTACCAATGTTGGGGCTGCGGGCGGCACCTTCGTCGTCGCTGGAGCTGCGGCCGCCGTCGCGGTGCACGCCGGTGATGATGGTGCGGGTGCCCTTGTGGCGGTCGAGGGCGTGGGCCTCAAAATCGCTGTGGCTGTCGCCGCCGTGCACCGAGTCGGCCAGCTGGTACTGCGAGCTGTCCTCGTCCTGGTCCGCACCACGCTTGCCCGGCATGGTCGACAGCTTCATCGACTTTTGGTGGTGTCCCGGCTTGTTGCTGAGGCCGTACGTGTTGGAGCCGGAGCGCAGCGTCGAGCGGGGCAGGAAGCGGCCGAAGAAGAAGGTAAAGGCCGGGCGTACGGTGGGAAGACATGCTGGTGTCGTAAGTTAGCAGACTGGAATATAAAAAGAAGTTGATAGCGCTGAAGCGTATGCTTACAAGAAACCGTGACCAAGTTGACTTCGACCGTGGCCCAAATGACAATATCGGTAATGTTCCAAGAGAGATCAACACTGGCAGCATCAAAGTTGACGGAAGTGATGATGATACCGACGGCGGCAACGCAGATGAAGATACCAAACATGAACATGGCAATGATACCGATGCGCTGCATCTTGGGGAGGTGCAGCTTGCGGACTTGGATGATGGGGAGCGCGAGGATGGCAATATCGAGGCACACGTGGGCCAGGATACTGCCAAAGAAGAACTGCTTGTCGTTGATGGCGCAGTAGGAGCCGGGGATATCGAGCCAAAAGGCCTGGACGGGCGTGCAGTGGAAGATACCCAGGAAGGTCTATAGAAGAGTAAAAGATGAAATCGTCAGTCTCTCTGGTCGTATTCGGGTTTCCTCTCGTTGTGAGTCAAAATCACTTACTCTAATGGTAATCCAGATGATGGAACATGCCATGAGCACGATGATGGGGATCTTGATGTCGGTGACGGAGAAGAGACGCCAGTAGAAGCAGAGGATGGACATCTTTCCAAAGAAGAGGGCAAAGGCGTAGAACAGCTCGGCAATGTAGAGGAGCAGCTTGTTCCAGTACAGCGTCTCGGCCTGGCTGAGCCATGTCACCTCCTCAATGTGCACGCCCAGGCCCTTGCTGAGCCATATCGGGCATATGATGAGCCAGGCAATGGCGACGACCTGTTTGTCAACATGTTAGAAAACAGTATTCATCACCCTTATTCTACAGTCCGCCACTTATGTGGGTGATAACTCACATAACAGCAGATGGCGAATGCATCGTCCCACCAGAAATATGCCTTTGTCAAGTGACGACTGTGCAAACGAAGGAAAATGGCAATGCTGGCAAAAATGAATGTGATGATTAGGACCGCCCACTCGGCCGACTGTTTGGACACCATGGCCGCGACTGTCCCTTTTCCTTGATTTCTTGCTTTTTCAACAGTTTCCCAACTTTGGCCTCCCTCCCACAATTTCTTGTTGGTTGTTTCAACGTTTTTGGTAGGTTGTAAAAGAGTGTCGTACGTGAAGAATGCCGGGGCCCAGGTCAGGCTTGGTCACATTCAGATGGCAACAGTGATATATAGCAATATTCTGTGTATTCCAAAAAACCGGCTATAGAAAAAAGGGACCATAAGGTCTATCGGCTGTGGCGCCAATGGTAGTACTCCCACATTCCCTGTTCTATATCTCCTAGTCCATTCTAACCCAAGGTGCGGGTGCTAAAATGTGCCTATTTTCTGACTCGAAAAATGAGAGAGTGATCCAGAGGGAGAGAGAGAATTGACTACCCGTCCGTCATCAAATGGAACTTCCGTCCTTCAGATTGCACATCGTGGGACCTCTTTCACTCTCTCTCACACGTCCGAGTATCAATTCATGCAACCAGATAGAGGCTAGCATTTTAAACTTCGGCTTGCGGTGCTTAGCGGGACACTCGCGCGACACGGCGTGAGTGCTAACACTCACCTAGTCGAGACGTCTGCACGATCAATTTCATTGCCAAGGCTCTTGCGTTAAGAGCTTTTCCGAGATGATAGGCTCGAGACGTCTTTTGGAGTCCACTAACGAGAATTCTCCCCCAGATTTCCCATGGAATGCTCGTCGAGTAGGAAAAAGGGGAGCCAGAGGGATCCAGGAGGGAGATCTGACGCTAGGGACGCCAGCCGATCGATGGATCTTCTTCAGTGCCCCCCCTCCTGTCCAAGGCATTGGGAAACCGGCATTCAGCGACCGAGCTCCCACTATGCTTATCCAAGGAGGATCTACGTATGATGAGATTGACTCGACATCTCGGTTCGGGGGTTCTTGCGGCCTGGCGTACACCTGTCCTCGGCCGGGAGAAATGCCTGATGCAAAGACTAAGCAATCCTTGCGTAAGCTGGCTCGCTGGGAATGCCATGTATACTCGAAGCCTCCATCGTGATGACTTTGACCGGAAGAGATGAAATGTGGTGCTCTATAGTTATAGTCGAATCTCCTACTATGTGACCCGGTCTTTCTGTTGATTTTTCCGAGCATAACTGGAAAGTACTATTAGGGCAAATATCCTGATGTGGAAATCGAGATGGTTGTTTGACCTCGAGACGCAGATTATTCATCGATGAACGGCCCATTGAGGTCATATCGGGAAATTCTTGGCGCTATACATAATTGCTGAGTAACGGTGACCGGAATGCCCCTTTCACTAAGGGCACAAATCAGACTTCTTCTATGCGTGGCCGCGAGACGCCTGGAAGGCAGCTAGAATAGAGAGTCAAGATCAATCAGAGATGACTCGGCAGGTTCCTTCATGACGCGGTTCTCGCTCCCGCCTCGCTGAGAACTTTGCCGACCCGATGACAATTTTGCAGGTGCCAGAGGAGCCGTTGGGGCTTTGGCTGCGGGATGGAGTCGGCCCTTCGAGGACCGTTCGTACCAGTCTGAAAGTGCTCCGTGCTAGAGTAGTAGAGCACTATAGTACGGCCTAGTAATTGCCTGAGTCAGCTTGTTACCAAGGTCTTTCCGGGAGATGATCCGGGAGCCCGTTGAAGCAGATAAACGGCGTGAGCGCCATGTCCTCAAACAGTAATAGGCCACCGCAATATTTTTGCGACCAGCAAACTTTGTACGGGGTCTAGCCCGACGCGTAATCCAGTCATCGCAAAATCATCGGTTCAGGGTCCTCGAACTAGACAAGAGACCTCTCGTCATCGCCTTGTTATAGAATCATGACTCGGCTGGTCACGATGTTGCTGCCCATCGATGATCGCTGGAAATCCCCATAGGGAAAACCAGACCTTCAAGCTACCGGGATACCTTCCGACAAGAGTCAATTCGCTGCTTGACTAGAACGCTGGCACTCATTCTCTAGCCTGGTTCAAAGCGCATTCCTTTGCAAATTGTCGCTTTGTAGTATTGCCGTTCTGAAGGCCCCAGTAGCGGTGATGGCTTATTACTCCACCGTTTCTCACCACTGAGTACGAGCTTTTCCAAATGTTGATATACCCAACAGAAGCTGAATGTTTTGCCCAGCATTCTGAATAGAGATACTAATCCATGTTGGCTTGGTGCATGTTTGGTAAAGACTCTCAAGTGGGCGTAGCTGGCGGCGAAACAAATTTCAGATCGTGCCGGGAAGTTGGCTTGGGTCCCGGATAGTGGGACCAACCGCTATTCGGCGTCGTCTTACCAAGTTGTGCGGCTTTGAGTGGTCCGCCAAGATGGGAAATCCTCTAGCACTTCTCTCCAATAGCAGTCGAGTTGGCGGAAGATCCGCTGCATACGCAACTTGGAGTAATGCCATTGGCTATCAGGCTTGTCAACGCATAGTCTACCTGGACCATAAGATGAGTTGACAGACGTACGACAGCTAGGCCAAATAACGCCCCAGAGACTGCTACCAAGAACCGTTAGGCTGGTACAATCTACCTCGATCGACCCGATACTAGTTCGGAACTTTCCTTGCGTGTAGTCTATAACGGCATATCCCTGCTCGGCACACAAAGTTTGAATGCGGTGCTTGCCATGTGTCCTGTCACACAGTTGACATCTGGGCTGCATGTCTGTGGCCAGCAGCCCAGGCACCAGGGTCTCGAGCATCAGGGGCATCCGATTCAAAGCATGCGCCACCCTGGTCGATCCCGTGGGTGGGCTATGGACCTATGATTAGTATTCGACAAGTCGATCCCGAGAAATTGGTACGTCTCCAGGAACGTCTTTTTTTTCTACAAGGCCTAGAATCGACGGAAAACCGGTGGAAAAGCTTGCAGTCGTGTCTGTGAACGTTGATCCCAAATCAGAAAAGGGGGGTTCTTGTCGTTTGCCGCAGACGATAATCCATTTTGCCCGCTCATATCGTACACAGTAATATCACAAATATCGTCCATTATCCGTCTGATTTATTCAGTGCCTTGATCTTCCCCTTCCGAATCCGAGTCATAATCAGGGTCCGGCATAACGACATTGTTGAGAAAGGTGACCTGCGGCGTTTTAGCCAATAATGTAGTAATGTAGCGGATTATGCACATCACGTACATATTCAACCATTGGAGTAATGATGGCCATGATTTTCTCCTGGGCATCGCTGCTAGTAAGATCCGAATCCTTGATCTTGCGACCCACTGTATAATTGCGCAGCTTCAATAGCTCAATATCACGATGTTCTGGGTTGAACCCCTAACAGCCCAAGTGATTTAGTGTCTCGATGGTCATGATGGACATTTTGTAATCAACATACCTGAGGTCGGATCTTCAAGGCGTTTTCCTTATTGGACTCGCAGAATGCCGAAATGACAGAAGCTTCGTCGTTCTTGGCCTTGGGAAGAAAGGCTCTTCTAAATTCAGGGTTCATGAGAATGCGCCGTAGCCTGTGCGGCCGCTCATCCACACTGGCGCGCAGTTTCGCCAGCGCATCCTTATCAGGATGCCATAGGCCGCCACCCACGAAGCAAGATCCCGGCTCGCAGTGAACATAATAACAAGCGTATGGTCCTTTACGGCCAGTTCGCGACCAGGCGGCAGAGTAATGCGGCTTCGACCTAGAGTCAGCCATAGACCGACGAAAGCGTAAAATAGGTAACAAGAAAACTCACTTTGTACGGGGTAGGATCCTTGGAGAAGCGGATATCTCGATATATACGGAAAATGACATCTCTCAGGGGAAGTTCAGGAATGGTTTCATCGGCCTCAATGATTTTCTCAGTGAGTGATTCAACAAACGTCTCCCAGTCTTTAAGAGATCGACGGAACTCGGGATCTCGCACTGTCGTCATATCAGTGGCAATGTTCTTTATCGTTGTGGATGAGCTTACTCTTGAGCCATGATCTCTTATTGTTGGCCTTGAGATCCTTCAAGAATACCATGGTGTTGGGATGAACAATTGCCGGCTCATATTCGACGCCGCCCGTGTCACGCAGCTGCGGGAGCGGAATGAACTCAACACGGGGGTGTTCATCATCGTCACTATCATCATCCAGATCCTCTTCATCCTCTGATTGGGGCTTTTGCTTCTTCACCGGAGGTCGACCTCGACCCTTTTTGCGTGGAGTTTCAGCATCATTGGCACCACCGGCTTGCCTCTTCTTGTCATTGGGTTGAGCTTTGGATGGACGTCCACGGCCCTTTTTCTTGGGCTGGGCAACCTCTGAATCGTCTTCATCCTCAGATACATCCTCAGTAGCTTCATCCTCACTAGGGGCGTCTAATTGAAGTTCATCGGAGCTCGAGTCGGCCTGCTTAGACTTGGTACTGCGCTTTGGAGGGTTCTTCTTGTTCTTTTTGGTGGGTGGGGCTGCGGAATCTTCAGACTCATCGACGTCATCTTCAAAATAGCGACTTTTGGTGCCTGAAGAGCTCAAGCGCTGAGATCTCCGCATATTGATGCAATTGAAGCCAGCAACTGATGTTCTATGTTGGATATGAGAGCGAGATTATGCGAAGCTAGGGCTGAAGATGCAGATTCTGGTTGGAGTACAAAAGAATAAACCTCGGTGCTGAAATGTAGGTACAGAGCAGGTAGGTGCAGTAGGCAGGCAGGTATCAATGCAGCAAGGTACCAGACGCGCATGTCGTCAGCAACATCACGGCAGTCGCTTCCCAAATTCCAGCGCTAGATTCGCGACGCGCCCCGCACTTTCATTAGTTAGCCTACAGCCTATCGCCTACTGTCTGAGCTGTTGCCTGGCTTCTACAAATATATCGTAACTTCTTGTATCATTTCACGCAGTTCAATCAATGTCGCGCGGTCCTATGATCGAGAAAATGACGGCGATTCTCTTCCCTGTTCTGTTCTGTTTTGATTTAAATACAATTACCATCTGTGATTAGTTCTCTCTCATGTGCACTTCTGCCAAGATTTAGCTTCGATACCCTTGTTGTACTCATGCGTTAGATGAGCAATACTTGTGCTATTTCGGTATCTTGAGCTGCGCTTCTGTGGAATTGGTGTTTTCATACTTAAGATTGCACCTCTTCAGTCAAATGCAGAAGCTGTATCAGCCGCTTATCACCTAAGAATGATCATCATCTCACGAAAGCGGCCCTTGCCAGCCTAAACATGAAGCTCGCAGAGTCGCATACGTACATCGCTATGCATGACTTCTGAGAGCAATTAAGCCTGCGCTGATGGGCAGACGGTGACGGCATGGCGCTGCAGCTCCCCATTGGACATGATCAGCAACTCGTAGGTGCGATCCTTCAACCTGAGGGAGTACTGCGACCAGGATATTTGACTGCGCATTGAAGTCCGGCCAAAGAGCAGGGGAAGGGCTGGGCGAGGTTCGCGGACGCTTAATCAACCAATCGTCTCACGGCCTGACGCGCCAAAGAGGAGAGCTGAAAATGCATATTTGGATAAGTCAACGGCAATCCGAGACTGCAAGATAGCAAACCCAGCATGATTGACTTATCCTTACGCAGGCTCAACTTTTCTGACACCGCATCTCTTCTTTTCTTTGTAGTTGACCTCAGTCATGGACCCTCTCTCCATAACGACATCGTGCCTCGCACTGATCGGTGTCGTTGCGAAAACCAGCATCACGATCACCGCCTTTATCCGTGAATGCCGCGAAGCTCGAGGAGATTTGATCTCCGTCAATCGCGAGCTTTCCGAATTGAAGATCGTTCTGGAACTTCTCCAGGAAGACACTGCAGGCCAAGACGGCAAGCTGCTCCTTTCCGAGTCATTACAGTTACAGATATTGAGCATTATTCAGAACTGTGGTGATGTCTCAACCAAGGTTGATCAGGTACTCACAGATCTGCGCGGGAGTCGGGTCGGCGCGATCAAATGGGTATTGGATCGCAAAAAAGAAGTCGCCAGTCTGAAACAGTCCCTCGAAGCACACAGAAGTGCTCTCAGTCTCGCATTGGAAATGGTTAATATGCGAGTAGACTCAATTCAAGCCTGTTGTGTCTCGTCTCTAATTAATTTGCAGTACCATAACCAAAGCTGTCAAGGAAGATACAGGTGTTATCAGGGAAGAAGTCGGAGAGATAAAACAGGATACTGCGCAAATCCTGGACGAGATCGAAAGATTAAAGATGAGATTACCTCTGTCAGATCGTGACTACGTTATACAGGGATACCTCGATTCCCTGACTACATACGCGTCTACTGTGTATGATCTATTGGACGACGACAGAGTTGCCTCGGACATTGGCGATGGATTCGACGACGGCCTTGATCACACAGCGAATCCGGTATCGCCAGAAGTCAAGCCTTCAGTACAATTGGACGTGACGACGGCAACACAAAAAAAGGATATTGCACCCTTGGACAGCACAATGTCGGACAGCGAACTGAAAACACTTGGGGCACTGGCTGAGAGCGCTCAGGACAAGTCACTTCAAGAGAGAGTGCGAGCACTGAAAGAGTCGAGGCAACGTCAAAAAGAAGCGCAAGTACAAGTCGATCCTGTTTCTCACATTTCAGGCATCCCAACGGACAAGCTCCCCGTCGCAGCGGACGAAGAAACCCATGGGGATACGAAAAGCTCAGTTCATCAACCCAAAATCGAAGACGTATCAGTATCGAGTCATACAAATTATGAAATTGATAATCAATACGAAGACTCTGGTGATGATTATGGATCTGGCCCCGGTACTGATGAATATCATAACCAGTATGAAGGAGTTGTTAATCAATACGAAGACCATAATGATATGTTCGGATCTAGCCCTGATTCATGTCAACATTTTTATGGATATTCGGAGGGTCATGGTCATGATTATGACGAACATTATGACTACGGCGATAGATCTGATTACGATCCATATTCGTATGCAGATTCTGAAAACGAAAATTGGAATCGGGCCGCAAAGCATCAAAATGAGCTCTCTACGGGCCAGGGGTCTGAAGACAAACCATCGAAGAGGTCAAGCGTCCCTATCATAGATCTCAATGTCGCAGTAGCCGAGGGGCCATCGCACGGAACGAACCATTATGAGGATATGTCTTCAAAACAGCAAACCTCGACAGCCACTGGCCTGCCCCAAAAGCAGCAGCATTCAAGCTCTCCCCTCCAGGCAACGGTGGACCCAGAGCAGATCCGAGCATTGCCACTATTGTCACAAGGTAATGTCAGAAGCTCCGCGCGAATTTTGAGGCTTTGCTGAAACAAAACAGGTCATACATCCAGTATCAAATATTCTGAGACTGTCGTCTCAGGATCGCAAAGCAGCCAGTTACTTTGGCCCAATTTAAGAGATTCCTGCGCAATCTCCACCATTAAATCAGGCGAGCTCAAAACCATCACGAAAGGCACTAATAACGTCATTGCGATGGGCCTTAGCCAGGACGGCGTTTTTGGTGTATTCCTACAGAAAGACAGGACCGTCTCTGTCTGGAACATGAATGATAGTTCCAGAGTGGGCCGCGAATTCAAACGCGGACGATTCGGGCTGGCCAAGCCGGACATGGCCCAGATCATCAAGAACACAAAAGACGTCTTCGATCAAACTCATTTGTATGTCTTACTATACTCATCCACTGAGGCCGCGTACGAGCTATATTCTGTGGGTAAGGGTAAGAAACGGCTGAGCTCAAAAGGGGTATACTCTCCTAGACTTCTCGACAACCTCTACATACTGTCTATCACCAAAAAGGGTGGACTTGAGAGTATGCATTTGGACACTTTCTGGTCGGCCAAACGTGAAGTTGTTCAATTCAACATACGTCTAAGGTTTGAGCTGCCCCAGATAGTCGCCTTTGCAGTCGATGAAAGAGGTACCGAAATTGTTTACCTTTGTGAAGAAGGGCACTGTCAAATTGCCAAAATCAATTTCGGAGGCGGGTTTGACTCTGTGCAGCTTGACGATGTCTCGCCGCGATGCGTTCTTGTTCATTATGACTTTGACAGAGACATGGTACTGGGAATGGTCTTCAGTCACGAGTATGATCGTGTCGTGACGGCCTGGACATCAAAGAGACACAGAAGCAACCTCAGGACCATCTTTGTCAACGTATGGCATCAACCGTCAAAATCACTGATCAATCATACTTACGCATTGTCAAACGACAGAATGGATCTTGTATATCAGCTCCAGCTGAGTAAAGGGTTCGTTTTTATTTTATCGAAAACCCTTGCTGGCTGTCAGGTTTTAGACTTGAGAGCATCTACCGGGGACTCAGAGGGCGTAGATGGGGACTGCCGAGCCTGCTATTGTAAGCCATGGAGCAGCGAGGAGATCAGAAAAATGATCACATCCAGTGACAACAGTTTCTTCTGGAAGAAATCAGATGTCAATGGCTCATTTTACTCAGGAGTCTATTATTGGCAAGCTGGTACATTGAAGGAAGCGGATATTCTTGGCACTGTATTGAAGGTCCAAGCCTAGGGTATTTGAACGAATTTACACTTGCTTTGTTACAAACTTGTGCCACTCAAAGAGAATTGGCTTAGCTGTCATATATCTATAACGATGTAATTTCGCACCACTACCCTATGATAAACATTTCGGCGTTGAAGAGCGAATACGAATGGCATGACTATGTCGCTAAGTAAACTTAACTAAAGCATCCTAGTGGTGCCGCTAAAGACAACACAATCATAATGTACTTGTTTCCAGACCGTGGACACATTTATGATACTTAGGTGTTTCAGCGGCTTTCACTTAAGTATCGCAGTTACCAGTGTGATGAGCAGCTGTGGTATCGACAAAAAAGATCCAGCCTAAAGCGCGACGTCATGTCGGCTCAGGAATCTCAATTAGGACCCACGCCGACCGGCCACCCTTGAAACTTGTCCATCGACACCATTTCAGCACCCGACCTTTCACCCAGAGAATAATCAAACATATTCGTGGTATCAGATTAAATTCTAAAGACATATCATATACTGAACAGTCCATTCATCGCAGAATGTGGTCTCTCGCCATCATTCTCGATTTTCTCGCTGCAAGCCGCAAAGTGGCGAGGCGATGGATCAAATACCGGCGTGAACCGTTCCCTCCCGGCAGCAGCGGTCCGCGGGCGCCAGCAAGTCATTTCGTCGCCCCCGATTTGCCGACTCACACCATCTTTTCACCCGCGAGCCTGTCCCCTGGTGAGAAGCTGCCCCTCCTGGTTTGGGCCAACGGCTTCGGTCTTTCATGGGGTCTCGTGTTTGGCGACCTGCTGCGCGAAATTGCGTCGCACGGATACGTGGTCATTGCCAACGGCACCCCAACGGGCCTGGGCATGACGGACGAGAGAGGACAGCTGCAGGCGATCCACTGGGCCACTCAGACTCTGCTGAACGTTGACGACGGCACCAACGACATTCGCAACCATATAGACAGTACCAAGATTGCGCTGGCGGGGCAGAGCAAGGGCGCGATCCACACCTACATTGCCGCCAGCACCTTGCGTGATAATCAAGCAGTCAAAAGCATTGGCATCTTCAACTCGGGGCTCATGCGCCGCCGTGCCCAGGACCTGGCGCTCGTCAGCGGCCTCGTGAGCTCGGTGTACTACTTTGTCGGCGACGAGCGGGATGTGCTTTTCAAAAACGCCGGGCGCGACTGGAAACTTGTACCCAAGGGCGTCCCAGCGTACTTTGCCAGCTTGCCCACGGGACACTTGGGTACCTTGTATGAAGAGGCGGGAGGCTTGTTTGCCGTTGCCGCTGTCAAATGGCTGGACTATGAGCTCAAAGGCGACGAGTCCAGTAAAAGGGAGCTGCTAGATCCTGAGGGCGGATGGCAAGTGCAATCGCAAAATCTATAATTCTCTATAATTCATCACTCGACAAATGGAAAGAAGCGAGTCTAAAACGATGAGGCTAAACTGAAATTACACAGAATTGCAAGATTCAAAAGGCGCACTCTTTCAAGACCAGTCGCCATCAAACTCAATCGGCTCTCCCTTTTCGATCTTGGCCATGAGCTCATCGACGGTCCAGTCCTCATGGACATGACCGCGGGGGATATTGGTGTTGACAAAGTCGGCCCCAGTCTGCAGGTGCGCCAGCGCCGCGTGGTAGTTGTCGCGCGTATACTTTTCCGGGTCGTGTCGCCACATCCACCGGCCCTGCTCCGTCTTGATCTTGCTCGGGTCGCGCGACACGGCCTGGGCGTCCTTGTTGTTGCGCCGCGCAAAGTTTATGAAGCCTACCTTTTGGCAGCACGAGACCCTCTCAAAGCTGGATCGGTAAACAAGGGGCGCACGTCAGCTTTTTCGGCAGCTCTTGGCGCTCGGGGCGATCTTTGTGATCGGGGGAAAGGACTTACCGCAATTTGTTCTGGACCCGCGTGGCCCATTGGATATTTTCTTTTCCTCCCAGCTCCAGGCAGGTGGCCAGGTATATGGCGTCCTCGAGGCCCTGGTTTGCACCACTGCCCGAGCTCGGCAGGTATGTGTGGGCGGCATCGCCAGCCTGTACCACGCGGCCGAAAGGCGAGGTCGTCTTGGGCTGAGGATTCCTCAGCATCAACTTCCAGTCCACGATGCCGTCCTCGGGCGTCGCCTTGATCAGCCTCATGATAAAGTCTGGAACGTCTGGGACTTTGGACAGACAGTCTGAAACGGCGTCGACCTTGACCGTCTGCTGCCAAGATTCTTGAGCTCCGCCGTCGTCCTATAATGCGCGTGAATTCAAGTCGGCAGAATGATGATTGTGAGTTGATAACCTACTTTGTGCATAATTCCCCAGCTTATGATGTCGTCGGTTCTTAGAACAATCATGTGTACTCCTGGTCTTGGATCTTTGGGTTAGCACCAGATAATGTTTAATGATTTCGAACACAGAAAACAGCTGCTTACCCATGCATCATCCGAACAAGAGGGTGTCCATTGTCCAGGATTGCTAGTTTCGTGTCAAGTTCCTTATCCTCGACGATCCTGTCCACGGGAAACGCAGCCCTGAAAGATGCCCATCCACTGCTGCGGGCCCGAATGTCGTGGTCATTAACCAGCTTATGGGACTTGGTCCCTATGCCATCAGCAGCGACCACAACATCGGCCTCCATCTTCCGCCCATCTTCGAGAATAACCCCAGCAGTGGTATCATTTTCATAGTAGTCCATGACACGGCATCCATACTCGATTTGGACGCCGACCCTTTCAAGCTGAGAAATCAGCATTTGCAGAAACTTGGGTCGGTTGTGCCGGTACATGCGCCTAGGAGTCGGTCCTTGGTCAACATCAATGTCCTGGGAGATGGTGGCAGCAGCAGAACTGGGCTTCCAGTTGAAAGCCTCGGGCCCCGAGATGACGTCGCCGTTGATCTTGGAGTACAAGACCCACGGGTCGACGGCGATGCGCTCATTCTCCTCGACCAGGTCGGGCCAGGTCTGAATGTGGTTGATGATCTGCTGCGAGATGGTGAAGAAGTCGCCCTGCGTTCTGGCGACGGGGCTGCGCTCGATGATGCGGACATTGTGGCCCTTGCGCCAGCAGCAGAGCGCCGTGTAGACGCCGACGGGGCCAGCGCCAGCGACGAGCACGTTGATTCCGGATGGGGCGTTACGGGTCAGGTTTTGGTGAGATCCGTTCATGAGCTCCTCGCGGGTGCCAAGATCTACGTTCAAAGACATGATGAACTTGAACAGGCGGTCTACGAATGAATTGTTGTCAAGGAACAGAGTCGTCTAGAAAACAAAAACAGAGTTGTATTGAAAAAGAGAAGATGATGCTTTGGTGTTCTGGTATGGCAAGAGATAGGTTCGAATCGTATCCTTTATAAGTCTCAGTCGGCATATGGTGTCAAGGTCATGTCTACCTAGGTAGACACCGTATCCATATCATGATGAGGCTGCAGTATTTTTCTCAGCCGGTCTATCCAATTGAAACATACATGGCGAATCAGACAGTAATAGTAGGCGACACAACCAATCAGATTGAAGAGTATGCTTGCTGACTGAACCTAACATCACAGCCCTAATTGAGGATGAGATAATGTCCGTACTTTCCGATCTGCCCGGGCCCGTTGCGGCTCCGGGTGTGTGGATCCTTCCAGGCGGAGCCGGGGTATAACAAAAGAAGCATGGGCAACTAGCGATCTGATGCTGCTCATCTTATTGGCTGTGTCGGCAAATTTATACGCTAGATTTGATCCTAAATTAGATCAACTGCAAGGACTTGGAGGGTCAGATCATGCTGTCAGAAACCACCAATGCATTTCAGGTTGACCGAAAAAGTCGAAAATCCTATTGTGAGCGACGAGATTGTCAGACGCAAGAAATGCAACCTTGGCTTCATCGACACGACTTGTACCGACTCGAGAAGAAATACCGGTGTCGCTCTATGAAAGCGAGTCGCGATTAGAGCTCGTCCCCGCTTCACAAGTAACGTTTTAACCTTAGTCCCAACTGTCGTGGGTCGGCTTTCGTGCTGCTGATCATGACGGGAAGAAATGCCCCTCGATCCAAGAATGGTAAGCCATCCACATTTGTGATGATAAAATCATGTCCACTCCCTAATACAATCTATCGTCCCATAGGTTGTGCGACATGCCGCATCCGCAAGGTCAAGTGCGATGAAACACGGCCTATCTGTGGTGGGTGCGTCAAGATGAAGTTCGATTGTGAATGGCCAGGTGCTGCCGGCGTGACCTGGCGAAGAGACGCAACCAGGTCCGTCCAAAAGCCTGTCCACAAGGCAAACCCATCAGTACCGCTCCGCCCAGCCTTGGACCAGAGGGATTTGAGCTGCCTAAAGACTGATGATGCGACTCAAATTGAGTTTCAGCAAGCCTGCGGCCTACGGCACCAATATTACGACAGTGCCATACAAGAACGGGTATATGCAAGACTTCTCTTCTCGCCTAGCCCTTCTGGCATGGCCTGTGCAAACTCTATTACACTAACCCCGTATGACCCAGTCTGTTTGGACTACTTCCCCGCTACGACGGTATACTCTATCCACTCGACCGGGTCCTGGAGTCCGCTGAACCAGGTACATCGAGATACTGCAGCCTCGAGTAGTATGGTACTACATATGCTCCTTGCCCATGCTGCAAGCGACATGACGAGACAAAATTCAGATGTCCCTACCAAGCTACCGCAACTACAAAGTGGTCTGTACCACTACACTGCTGCCATTCGAGAATTGCATAATCATATCAGTCCTCAAAGGACTGTGCCTAATACCCAAAGCATGGACGCTATTATAACAACCCTGTTTCTCATGATCCACTACGGACTAAGATCAGGTTCCTCACTTCTTCAAGCTAGGACACACTTTGTTGGTCTCAAATCCTTGCTGGCCACTTGGGTCCAGTCGATATGCCCTACAGATCATCAGCGCACTAGTGCCAACCAGAAGCTGTCGGCTCTATCATCACAGCTATTAATATGGCTCCTGTAAGTGTTTTTCTTGTATTCTTGTTTCCTTCCTAGGTTCCATCCTGTCAGCGTATACTTTATGAACATGACTTCAGTCCTAACGCTGTGTGACACTGGGCAGGTATAGTGATGTAGGCGGTACGTGCTCGGGCGCCGTCGCCGAGCTCGTCAATGTGCTTGCGGAATCGTCGTTGTTGCCGCTGGACCGGATGCAGCTCTATCGAGACGCCCAAATCGGGTTTCCTCGCACCGAGAAGAAGTTGGGTCCCGTCGAGCACATGATCTATGCGAGGACCCATGAGAAAGTCTTTGAGCTTGGACATGAACTGCAGTTGATACGATTTCGGATATGGAAGCTCCCGTCCAATGCCAGCTTGGAAACTCGGCAAGCCCTTTACCTGGAATTGTTGGAGCAGTGTCAAACGATAGAAAAGGTCGGTCAAGAAACCTCGTTCATTCTCTTGCCTAGTGTTAAAAAAAAAAAAAAACCAAATCTCTGTACTGACCCAAAAACGCTATACTCAGAAATGCGACGACGTCTTTCGCTCCATGTACGAGGACGACACGAGAAAAGTCATCTCCAAGCACGCCGTGAGGCTCAACATGACCATTGCCATGCAGTACTGGACCTGCATCCTCTTCTTCCGGCGCTGGCTGGTGCCCGGTCGCCCGCCGCAGCCGATCCACCGGCTGGCGGCGGCGCGCATCGTCGCCTGCCTCGACGACCAGTACCGCCGGCACGACCGCCGGCGGCTGGTCCGCTGCGCCTGGCCGCTCTTCATGGCCTCCGTCGAGACCGACGACCCGGCCAAGCGCCGCTGGCTGCTGGACCGCCTGGGCGAGACGCGGCACGCCACGGCCGAGTGCGCGTGGAGCTGGGAGGCGGCGCGCAAGATTATAGCGCTGCAGGAATCTGGGACTCGCAGGGAGTCTGTTGACCTTCGACGGTTCATGCCGATGCTTTCTTGCGAAGATGGTCTGGGGGAAATTTGATCGTTTAGACGACATAGAAGTGAGCTTTGTAAATAAGTAAATCGGTCAAATACTGGATGATTGAGAGGCCACTTGAATGTCAATTGTGAGGGTCCGGGGAGCTAAAGGGCCTTTGATTATGGTCATTCAGACTTGCAAAGCAATGAGGAATATCCCACTTCAAGAGACAAATTAAAAATAGGCAGGCTGGTATCTTTTGAAAAACTGAATCGAAGAAAACTTTGTTGAATAACCGCACGAAACTGTGACAATGCTTTGATGCAGCATCAAAAGCAGTATTGGTATGAAAGAATGTCACGGAGCTTCGATCGCACAAGATTTCTCTGAGACCTAACTCGAGAGAAAACGATGTATTGGAAGACAAAGAAGAGTAGGAAATGACATCTCGGCTCTTGTATAAATATCTTTAGCCATTCTTGGCGAACTCATATTGAATCATCTATAAACATTTTGAAGTAAATGCAAATTGTCAGAAACAGACCATTTCGTAGCCATTCATTGTGATGGGAAATAGAGTCGGGCATGGAGTGGCTAACAAGTGCCAGTGAAGGAACCATGACTTGCAATAGAAACTTTTATTCTCATGTATGCAACAAATCCATAAATTAAACATTGCCCAAAACTATTGCTCGAGTTTGTAGCTGTTTAGTATGGTAACCTTCGAGTGACTCAACGGGAAGGGTTTATCAAGTCTATTCTTTCCCACATGGCCCTTCAAAATGGAATTATAATCAAATCAACTCTTTAATTGGATATTTATAGTTCAAACACCCAGGCATACACAAAGCTGGAGCATAAAAGTGATAGTCCTGAGACTACTTGAGTATGCACTCCCCAATACATTGATATAGTATCGTATCTGCATATAAATTCCTACTCCAGCAAGAAGTAGTGCCTGTTGCTGTTTCAGTCGCTGATTCCCAAATTATCAAAAACATGCCACGTCCTCAGATCACTAGCGAATTGGCCAAAGGAGTCTCTTGGTAGGTAGTATTCGTGAGTTTTGTTCTCGTCATGGACTGCCTGATCCCGAACTAACACGGCATGCGGGACCCCCAAAGGCTTAAAATTGGACTAATCTGGCAAGGACCGCCGACGGGGGGGCCCTCGTCGCTCTCGGCTACGAAACGATGATACCTAGAATAAGAAAAGAAGGAATGGAAGAAGAAGAAACAGGCCAACCAGATACAACGCCCTAAGCGCAGGGACATTAATTTCGTCACCTTGTCAAGCTCGGCTGACTTGTCTATGTAATTGACTGCCAGCAAGAAGTAAAGACCACTTTCCCCCCCACCCCCCAAGGGCTGGCTGTTGGCTATTCGAGAATCCAGACCACTTTACCCGTTCGGCAAAGTACGATATACCCCCTGAAAAAAGTAACTCGACCAGACAGCTACATGGAGCCAGCATCGCATCAATTAAAATTTCGCCAAGATCATTGGCTCGTCATGAGGAGATTCCAAGGAATATGCCGAAGTTGCTTGCTCGGCTTTTGTAGCATTCGGCCGAACAGCGATGATGATGCGGGGGGCCAGAGAAGGGCGAGCTGTTTACTTCAATGGCACAAGCAAAATTCTAGAAAATAGAAATACATAGCCTTGTTACTAGTAGACTCCAGAGAGGTCATTGCCAAGGCCAAGGAGATGCTCAAGGTGCTTTCTTTGCCACGCGCCAAGCATGGATAGTCTATCGTGCCACATACAAGCGAGTAGCTGATGCTTACGATTTGCCTCTTCAGAGTGTCTGAGCGTAATGATGTGCTAGTATTTGCCTGCTAGTATAGTAGAATTGACTGTTATCGAGCAAATCATATAATCAAAGACATTCGAAAAAAGATGGACTTTTATTGACAGTTTGACTGAAATTCATGTAGCAATGATTCTGTCCCCGTCGAAAAAAAAGAAGCCAGGCACAAACGAAAAACAAGCATTCAGGGCGAAAGTGGAGCGAATCGGCCAACGGCTCTGCAGGTTGGACATTCCGGCCTCCTGCCAATCCGGGTGTTTAACCTTACAGTTCCCCATCTCAACTGCGGAGAACCTGTAAGCGCCTCAAGCTTTTAACCTTTTGGGTTGTTATTCTCTGACTTCTTTCTTTGCGTGCACTAACCAACTAGCGATCATGTCAATTCCTACTCTGGGGTAATATCGTCCTCAAGGTCCTTGTAATGATTCATCTAATGGAGAGCAGCAATTTGAAATTTCATTCTTTTGAGAGACGGGCGACCCGAAGCCCGGTTTGGACGGCCTGGTCCCTGACTATACTGAGACAGGGTGGCGGTATAATAACCACGAGCTAAGATGTCAGATTCAGATTCCTACCCATAACCAATAACGCTTGTCATATTAGTGGCCTCTATTATATACGGGATTGCACAGACAGAAAGAGACAGAGAGAGATTTCACCACCCCTCCGATCTCAAAAGAACCTGACCACCTTACCCGCGCTTTGCCGTCGAATAACTGGTTACAACTCGACAATGGTGGAGTTCCTGCGTCGGCGCCCTTGCCCCAACGGGGACACCAAGCCCGCAACGCTCATCAACGCCCGCATGAAGAGGTGCAACCATCACACACACACAACCACAACCGATCCCCAGCACGAATAGGCTCGCTGTTGCTCGTCCGAGAATCAAAGAGCACACTGTACATAGCCAAGGGGGAAGCCAAGGGGAGAACAGCTGAAAAAAGTCATGGTTGCTCATCAAATTGATTTCTGGTCAATGCGTCCGCATTCTCTTGTCCCTTTTTTCCACCCTTCCCTTCCCCTTCCCTTACGCTTCGCCCCCCC